>JAIGNY010001654.1:332500-610000 GCA_020152595.1 Chiridota heheva | reverse complement strand
ACCTGATACCCATCATGCACTGTAACAGGAGAATTGCAGTTCCTGTAAAATCTCTCTATCTTTGTGTCATATGATTTGTTTGTGTGTACCAATTGTTATTGTGGTGCCATTGTTTTAAGGTTAAAGTGCAAAGTTAAACTTTTTACCCCTATTGTTATAAATCATTTGATTATACAGATATTAAAGTTAACGTTCTTGTGGTTTTCTTTCTGGAGTACATCACTACTCAGTATTACATGTACATGCTAATAATTGATAGATTATTGCCTGTGGAGTGAGATGGCATATCTTAAGAGATTATAAAAACAAACCCAGTAGAATGCTGTGAAGGAAAACGTGACTTACTTGAATATTTGAATTTGTATTGTTTTCCAATATTTGTATTGTTTTTCGATGTTGAATGTATGATGTAATGCGAACATTACTTTCCTTATCAAACATTAATGAAATATTGCGTATATAGAAGATGGATAAATTAAATTTTATAAAAGGAAAATAACATAACATAACATAACAAGATTATGGGCTAAGAAAGGTCAGTCACCCCCTAAAAAGCCCAAACTAACATCACCACCACCATAAAAACAAACAAAAATCAAAGATGCCCAAAGTTAGTAAAGAACTTATCAATGTTGACTTTGAAATTGTGAACAGAATTGGAGATAATTTACCCACTCAGGCAAATCATTCCACTCATTAACAACTCTTTGCAAAAAGCTAAAATGCCGAATATCTATCCATGTGAACTCTGGTCAAGTTCAAACTTTTACCACTTGTCACATGAGGATTGCTAAAACATGCAAGAAGTAACAGGAAGTCATATTTAGAAAAAGGTAAAAGATTTGATTATTTTGAATTATTTGTGAGCAAAAGTCAATTTTGTAATTAAAATATGGATATTACTGTAAGTGTGCAAAGTGTTGCATGGCAAAACTTATGTTTGCAATTTGTCATGAACTTGGAGCACCTTTGATAAAGAGTAGTAGTAATTCGGTCTGCTTTGTAAACGTTGATTCATGATCCCCATTGTACACTACCCTCTTCTTTAAATTTTGATGGTCATTAAATTTCTGCCACACCCTAGAATCTTTCCTTGGTATCTTTTCTTCCAGCGGATGACACTCCCAGGAAAAAACAACCACATTGTGCATTCAAAATCTGCTACCATTAAATGTCAACTTGAAAGCATGAATTTTTTTTTTTTTTTTTGAATAAAAACTATTCCCAGTGGCATGGCAATAGAGTAGAGTATCACAGCCTGATAAAATAATACTACACTTCGGGTTCTGCCGTCATGAATTTCATTCAATCTTTTTTTGCTGGTAGAATCATGGAGATAATATTTGGGAGAACTAACTATATTTTGCTGAAAATACAATCTCTTGTCCTATCAGTCCATCTAAAGTGCAATTTAATACATCATTATTTAGATCCAATTTATCTTTAGTTTTGGTAACAGTAGATACAAAATGTGGTTTGGTGGTTTGATTGATTTTGTGTGAACTCAAAGAATACAGAAATGTGGAGTTAAAAAAGAAATTTATTTCAAACAAATTTGGCCTTTTTCGTCGTTTCATTGATGCTATTGTATTTGTGTGCATATATTATTAGTGTACCAAACCATATTGCACTTTTTGTAATTGAAAGTTACAATAAAAAACAATTCTATGTACTCCAGTTCTCTTCTCTTCTCACTATCCTCAATCTCGGACCTTTTCGAAAACAATTCTTCCTCAAACATCAACTTCCTCCACAACAACAACCTCTTCCACCACATTTAACTCCCCCCTCTCCTTCCTTTATACACCTAACTTTACACACCTAAATTTTCACCTAAATTTTTTTCTTCCACATTCAGCCTTTCCCCTTTATCTCCCTAACTAACCTTCCATCTCCTCACTATCCTAATTCTTACACCATAATTATCAATACCCTCTTGGCACATTTGACTCTGACTGTCATGGTGCCCTTAAAGAGGCGATATCGTCATATGTGCACAATATTTAGAATTCCTTTCAAATTTTTTGATTGGTTGAATTTTTGCTGCGCGATTCGTTGTCTTGTATTGCAAGGTATATATTTATTTAAAACGCCTTGAAGGTCACCACACGAGATAGCCCAGATGGTTGCGGTGATCGCAAGTAACGTTTTTTTCAAATCATCTCGTGAGTTCGAGCCCCGGTAGAATCGTTTATCTTCTTCTTTTTTTCTCTCAGTAATTTTTTTTTGGTGACTACCATTATAGTATTAAAATACTAAAATTTTACTTTCGCTTTCTGACAAAAAAGCATTGAAAAAAACAAATAAGTTTCTTGTCACAGTAACGTAATGCGCTGTGTATGTAATTCTGCACACACAACGTACATGCTAGTGTCTGGCTGTACTGTGCGGTACAAACAGACAGAGGATCGGATCTTGCCTCCACAACCGGCAGTGACGTCAAAATATAGTATCCCCCATTTTTACCGTATTTTACTGAGACGAGCCTCCCTCTTTAAACATCAACAAACCAAACCAAACTATGTACTGTAATTAAACAGTAAATATTTTTGAGGTGGAAACACAGGAAATGTGTTTACTGTACCATGTTTGTATTATGAATTTTGAGTCAATTTTAAAACTAAAATTGTTTTTGGTTAAATGGTACATATAATTCCCTCCCTCCTGCTCTGAACTTGGCAATGACTCATTTTATGGACAAGGTTTTAAGTCACAAGTTTAATTTAAATAAAAAGATGACTGGCCATCATTCTTGCATCCCATTAGGGATTTAGGAAACAATCTAACTGCCACCAAGAGATCATTAGCATTCAGTTCCATTTTCAAAACTATCTATCGTCATGCCAACCATCCAAAATAGGTGTGCATTTTGTTTCAATTAATTAGACACATCTTTAAACTCTTAGTCATTGAGACATGTACCTAAATTGTAATTATGTCTGCTATTTTGAGTTCATCTTCATATGGAAGTTATTTGCAATTTTTTTGCCCTTGTGTTTCTATCTGAAAGAATGCGAACATGTGTCTTTCATTCTTAAAGGAGACATAAAGTCTGACATAATCCTTATTTTACATGATAGAATTAAAAATAACAAATTTTTCTGATCAAGTTTCATACCCCCTTAAACAATCTAAAACAATTTTTATAATTATTAAAAAAAATTCTACTATGGGAGCCACCATTTTGATTTCAAAACATGCAGATTATGATGTCATCAGCCCAGCAGGATGTTGGAATGCTTTGTATTTCTTTATAATCTTCCTCAAGATTTATAGGTTATGAGAAGAAAAAAAAAAAAATCTTACTTGTATAAGGGTCAAGGAAATTTTTGTGCACGCAAGAAATTAACAAAACATTCTGTTAACACTTTTGTGTCACATCATTTTGGAATAAAAACTTTAAAAACATTTATAAAGAAATACATTAAATTTCTTATTGGGGAAATTATGTCATCATGTACAATATTTCAATACAGAATTGAACAAAATGGCAGCCTCCATGTGTCAACTTCAAACATGAATAACTTGATATAGAAATAAGATTTTAGTAGTTGGTTAAAATTTGTGTCCTCTTATCATATGAAATAACAATTGTATCAGACTTTATGTCTCCAGTTAAAGGGATATAAAGAAACTAAAGAAACGATAGCTACTCTGCTTGATTCCTTTAATAATGATTTATTTCTTTGTTTTGTTACTGTTAAAGGGATATAAACAAGCTCCACATATAACGTGATAAAGCATTGGCCTTTATAGTTACTGTAGATGTCTCTCTGCTGTAAATGTTTACATTAATGTGCAACATGTAACACATGCAGGCATGCCAAACAGTACCTTAGAATTTTTCAAAATATGATGGTGTAAAGCAGCGATTCTTAATAGGTGGCCTGCAGGCCAAACCTGGCCCGCTAGACAATCCAATGGGTGGCCTGCAGGCCAAACCTGGCCCGCTAGACAATCCAATCTGGCCCGCGAACAATAGTCATTACTGGCTCCCCCAACCCCTCTGCAACAATTGTCATTGCACCCTCACAATCCATCACGTTCTCCTTGCTTGCCCCTTGTACAACCTTCTCAGAGCTTCCCTCGCTCCCTACAACTCAATTGCTGAGTTCTTCTAAAAAAAATCCTCCGGATAAAATCATCTCCTTCCTTCATCATGCCTCCTCGATCACCTGTTGTCCTTAATTTTCTCATATTCTCCCCTGTTTCCTTTATTTCTACCTCTAGAATGATCTGACCTTAGTAAAACCTTGCATAAAACATCAAACAACAAACATAATGCAATACAGTGCATTGCATGTAAGATCAATCCGAATGAGATTAGTAAAAATTGCATAATACTCGTTTCTTTTGGTTTTTTTCCTAGGCAGATCAGCTCACTAAAACATTGAGGCTTATCAAATGAAATGTTATCTTTAGTTCTGCTATAAATTGGGCTCGCGACTTGTCAAAGGAAGGTGGATAAGAGAACTGCCAACATCCTTCTAATCAATCGTGCACGTTCTCAACTTGTTTGTATTCAGGGATTGTTTTAACAAGTTTCGTTTGTCACATGACGCTGGTTTTGCCACAAAATGATGACCCTTCTAAAAATGTAATTAAGAACCTTTGGTGTAAAGGGTCCAAATAACATGTTAGAGTACAACGCCGAATATCTATCTGTGAGAACTTTTGGTCAACTTCAAACTGTTACCACATGTCACATGTGGATTAGCTGAAACATGCAAGAAATTACAGGAAGTCAAAGCATCACTACCAGATAGGAATTTAAAAACCTGAATCATATCGCCATATACTCTTCTCAACTCAAGCGTGGTCAAACCAAGAATTCGCAACCTAGATTCATAGGAGAGATTCCTTACTTTATGAATAAGTCTAGTGGCTCTTCGCTGAACCTGCTCCAAAATGAACTTATCCTTCTCATAAAAGGGACTCCAAGCCTGAATAGCAATACTCAAGGTGAGGCCTAACTGCTTATACAAATTAAGGACAACCTCGACCAAGAAAACAAAAATTTCTTCTAATCAAACCAAGCATCCTATTTGCCCCTTGCAGCTGCTAAAGCACACTGTTTAGAAGGCTTCAGATTACTGTAGGCCATATGAAAGTTAGTATGTTTTGATTGTTTGAATAAAAAAATGATACCAATGTAATAAGAAAAAGTGTGAACACTTTCATAATTCATATCATTATTTCTGCTAAGGCGAGAACCATTTCCTGTTATTTTTTTATTTTTTTGTCTAAAAGACACATACGTTTTATTAAACCTGCACTTTTCAGACACTGTGGAAATATTTCTATGGAAAAAAAATGTGAAAAGAAAGGATTTGTTACACTTGATGGATGTAATAAATATTGGTCTGGTTATCTCAATGCAAGGACGTGTGTCATCTTTCCTGCATTGCCTTTTTATGCTGGTACCATCTGGGTTGTTCTATGATCTGTGGGAATGGCTAGCGTTACCATATGAGAAGGATTTGAGAATTCTAGTGGTTATAAGTGTAAGGAGTTTAATTAGATAATCAATAGAGGGATTTCATCAGGTGACTCTTAATTAAACTGGACTCCATTTTGCAGGGCAGCGGCTTCATTGCATTTCACGCGTCTTCACACAGCTCAGTCACATCACAAGTACAAAAAACATAGTACATGCTAACCAACCAGTACCAGTTCAGCGAATTTGACTTATTGCATTTTTTTGGCTCGCTTCTGATTTTTGATCATATTTTTCCTAAGTAAGTTATATTTTCACTGGGCATACAAAGAATAACTTTAACGTTAATGTCATCTAATTGTTCGTTACTCAGACAAAGCCTACATACCCGATATAAAGTGCTCGCTGCAAATCCTAGTGTGTAAGGTAGTACCATAGGTTGATTACCGTTGCATCGTACAGCAGAAACCCACTCGAATGTCGATCAGGATCAGATGGAAATTTAAAAAAATGTATTCCCCGCACACATACATTAGTGCAACCAACGGCACAGCAAGATTCCAGCATAATTATCTTATAATAATAATCTTATATAACAACATGCATATGTATGTAATTCTAATTAGGTGTATAGCAGACGACAGTGGTTTTGATGGACAATACACCTTCATATCATGTTCTAAAGATATCTCATTGTTTTGCTGTTGTTTGGTTTCAAAATTTTATGGAAAGAAGCCAAAAGTTTCGATTGTTTAGAATTGTTTTTTGCCTTTCAGTGACCTCCTCACTGTGGTTGCCCTTTGATCTCAAGCACCACCTTCCATGGACACTCCACTATTGGACATGTATAATTAGTTGTTGCACAAACTTTCAATCTTAGCACCTGTAAAAGCGTTTGTTGCCAAGTGATGTGCTGTAATTGCAATAATTATAATTGCTAACAAACTAATTTTCAAAGATAAAACAATTCTGAGAAATTTGGAATGATTCTTTTGCTACTGCTAATGAATGTGCATGTCAGTATACAGTGTACATTAATGTTATTACAGTTGTAGTATCTTATTGAAGTAATCTTGGTTTATTTATTACTTATGACTCCTTGTACAGTCATCAAAAGTTTATATTTTTGAAAACAAGTTCCAGGAGGTCCCAGTAGGTGCAATTATAAGTTTAAAATTAACCACAAATTCAAAATATGAATAAAGTTTCAAACTCTTAAAGGAATATTCCCATGGTTTTTTGTAAAAATTTATTTGAAAGAGCAAACTTTTAGAGCCAATTTGGTACAAAAATCATATTGATATCATATTCCGTTCAGGAGATATGGGTGTTTTAAGACTTCCCAATTGCATTTAAAAAAAATTTGTACAGTATGATGAATTCGTGTTTGATGATGTCATAGAGACGATTCGGATTCCATTGCAAATGTTTATGTATTTCTTTGAATGTTAATTGGTTGTTTCTGTATGATTAGAAACAATTTTCCAAAAGTTATTGAAGTAGGGTATATTTGGCAATGTATATAAATACCTAACTTTTATCAATTTATTTTCTAGCAGGTTTTACTAATAAAAAAGGATGAAAGATTTTATTGAAATACATAAACTTTGTGGAAGAATGTGTTGCTGTGATGTCATACTGAGCCTTTTCCTATTTGTTTATTGGCATTTCTTGTGAACCTCAAAATTTGAATATCTCCTGAAGGAATAACATATCATCATGATCATATCAACATGATTTTTATACTAAATTGTTTCTAAAAAATTTTTTCTTTCTTATGAACGGTCACGAAAAAACATGCGAATATTTCTTTAAAAATATGGTAATATTTCCTTAAAAACATGGGAATATTTCTTTAAAAACATAGGAATATTTCTTTAAAACATGGGAATATTTCTTTAAAAACATGGGAATATTTCTTTAAAACATCTACAAATTGTACACATTACATGTCTAGTTTTGTAGAATGGTCTTTATTTTACATTTTACAGATCAATATTTCTGAATACTTGTTACTACAAGTATACAAATGTAATACAGCGTAACAGTGTGGCATGTACAGCACTTTACTTTGTCATTTTTCCTGTCAGTGCAGAAACCGTGACCTGCTTGAACCATGCAGGGATATGTAAACTATGCAGAGATATGGATACTTGAGCATATCCCTGCATAAACCTAAGCATAAACTTTTGAGAGTCAAGCATGGAAGTGGTTCAATTCGATGCTGGACTCCTTCATAGCAGGAAGTGATTGTCTCATCAGGCCCGTGCTGCTGTTTTGGAGGAAGTTTGGTTCTTAACAGGGATTTCCTCCTGCCTGTAGTGGAAGTTTATGCTCGTCTTGTAAAAGAACAATGTCAGAGGTTTGACCTCATGAATATTCAGTGGCATCATATCATTCCTTTTTCCGCATACTGACGAATGAATGTCTTATTTAAATGAAACAAAAATGGGCGCGAAATACTGAATAATTATTTACGCATACTGAGGAGTGTCTTTGAAGCTTTATGAAAAAGAGAGTTTGTCTTTATTGTAAGTACAATTGTCAAAAGATTAGCATTTTCTCTTTCCAGTGATATATAAAGCTATACAATACATTTTTATCAACTTTTATTTCATCAAGCTTCAAAATTTTTCAAACATTCGTCAGTATGCAGAATTAATCATTTCAATTTTGACATTCGTCACTACACAAACGACAGTCGTCACTACGCGAAAGGTGGGACAATATGAGCATGTAAAAACAGTCTCGGAGGCTTCATTATTTTCTTTAAAGTTCACCCATGGCAAGGCCTATAGGCAGGACTTTTTGCAAGTGGAAGGCGAGGAGGGGGCTGGGAGGGACAAGCACTTTACCAGAGGATACTTGGGCAGATTCTCCATATAACCTTGTTTTATATTTTTTGCAAGGTCATTCGTGCCCATGAATAAATGAAATCAGTTAAAAGCTGATTAAAAAAGCAAGTAGCATTTCCATTTGATAGGCCTGCAAGATGAGATTTGAATAATTAAATCTACATAATGGGTGATATCTGTGAATTATTGCAAGTTTGATAAAGGGTACATGAGGATGAACAATTTAATCTTGAGGGGCATTTTACACCCACACATTTGTATATTTTGTATGGTGATTTTTATGATTTTGTCCCAACCCACTTTCGGTGGACAAATCCTGCTTATAAATGGGGATGAGATTGAAGTACCCCCATTTCAGTCAAATTCAATCCACTGCAAATCATGCTGCCACTGACAATATGTACGTCATACTTTGAACAATAATGTTGGTGCTATTGATTCATTTTATCAACCATACTCAAGAAGTGATTAAGATTTTGAACTTTGTACAGCTACTATACAACCAAACATGTTCTATGAACTCCGAGAAAACTTCTGAAATCCTTGATTGTGGCAATACAAAGCAGTAATTCAAAGAACAATTACTCACAGTATGTCAATCATTGGTTTGAATTGGGAGTTGCGAGATAAACACCCTGGTTCAAAGATGAATTACGGTGTTGGAAAAAATTCAATTGGAGATCATTTCAGACATTAGATCTATAAACATGTTTGCTTATGTATTTTATATTTCTGTTAATAGGGTGACATACAAAATAATTAGATTATAACTTTATATGTAATATATTTAAGATGTATTCCTCATTTATATAAACATAGGAGTTACAGATCATAGTAACTCCATGATATAAGTAAACTTCGCATTTCATTAAGTTAGGTCATTGAAAGGTGAAGCATTAGTTGAATTTAGTAGAATGTAAGGGTGTGTTAATATTCTGGAGTCTGTCTGTTAATATTTAAAGATGAAGCAATATCTTTCCTAAGGAGAAATGGTCCATCAATCATTCACAGTTAATGCACACATCACCTCAGGCATATGATACACAACTATTTTATCACCAATTTGAAAGAAAAAAAACTTCTCCCACTAAGACACTTAACACGAATGAGTGATTTTAATCACAAATGTGCCCTGATTACTCAGTACTGGCTTTCTGTAATCTTATACACACAAATAACCTTGGGCTTCTTGAATGTGGTATGCATGGGAATGGTAGATAAACAATCATTGTTTTGAGTGGAAACACAATACACTGAACAGGAAGTCGGGTTGGTTTTAGTCATACCTGAGTTTTCGGATTAACTCAGGCGTCGGGTGCAGATAGGCTTAAAGAGAAATTTTTTAGCATGAATACAATTTTTTGCAAAAATGCTACTGATGATAAGCTTTGATATAAATGTTCAAATCAACCAAAATCATTTGTAATGGATGATTGGTTGCTTATTTCACAACGACACAAATGAGACGACTGATGTTTTCAAAATTCCCATGATTTAGCCGAAAAGTTGGCCCTTCACTTTTTACTGGAAGCTTTAAAATTCTTTTTTGTTCAGTTTGCTGTGAAACTTAAAGGATTAGTTTAGGGGTCAAGTAAGTCTATCTTAAATGAAAGAGGACTTTAAAAGAAACAAGATATTGAAGAAAGCGTTCAAAAATAAATGTCACCACTGAACTACTGTTATCCTTTAAGACTTATTCTGGAAATTTTTGTCAGCATTCTTTACTGGATGATCTGTGCTATTAATAAAAAAATTATAATAAATGCAGATTTGCATGACATCTGTATACATTTATAACAAACTCGCCCTATTTATTTGGTGGACAGGTGTAAGGTTTCTGTCGCAAATTCACTCTTAAACCTAAGTTATAATCTTAATTCCTCTGCAAAACAATTTCATGACTGACAGATGTAATTCATTTGGTCAGAAATTTTACAATTAAATATCTCAGATTAAGATTTCATATTAACATTTTAAAACTGGTGTTCCCATTATCACATCTCCAACCTAGCAAGAATTTGTTATGAGACAAATCCCTGGTTTTTCAGAGGTCATTCCTAGCTCTGCACATAGTAACAGTCAAACCTATTTTTTTCGTGGAGATTTCTGTTGAAGGTATTTGCGGGGTGAGAAAGGTCAGACTGGCATTGGTTGTGATATGGTGTATGGGTTTACAGCTGATCATGATGACTACTCCCACTAGATCCGTCTGGATGGGTTAAACTCTTCATGCAGGAGCTAGGTCAAACCTCAAGGTAGGTCTCCTAGCAGCGATATCAAAAATATTAATATCTTTTTGCAGAATCAATTTTCCATTCGCAATTGATATTGCATCAGTAGAGTTTTATGTCAGAGAATTCAAAATATAAGTGCAAATGTTGCTAAGTTACTGTGATGGTTTATTTTGATTATTTAACTCCCCCTTCAATCAATTCTCAGGAATTCTTCGAAATTGTAAGAGTACAAAATTTATGTCTGTGCTGACAATTTTTGAGTTTGGAATAGGCTCTTCACATTCTATTTTTTTTGGTTCGAATGTGATAACATCAGGAACCTATGCTGGCATGATGGCATGTGTGTGTGTGTTATATATATATATATGTGTGTATATATGATGTATGTTTGTGACGGCCAGCTCGTCAACACAATATCTCAAGAAGGATACACCAGATTTATGTTATGTGGTACACAGATAGCCTATGGTCTGTAGATCTGCCCAATTGTTTTTTATGTTGATGTCATGCATATAATGAGTAGGCAGAGTTTAATGTAAAAATTTGAAATGTTCATATTTTAGCAACCACATGTCTGTTTTGTTTCATATTTGGTGTAATTATGATGTTAGCTGATGTGGCCATGTTCATAATGTAAAAACGTTGAATTTTTGTATTATGCATAGTGGGTAAGACTTAATATGATTTTGCTAAAAAAAGCTTGTAAACACGGTTTCTTGAGAATGGTACACTGGATTCATGTCATATTTAGTACACAGATAGCCCATGGTCCATAGGTGTGGCCTCTTGTTTTTGATGGTGATACCTTGCATATTAATGAGTAGGCAGAGCATAATGTAAAACATCTTGAAATGTTCTTATTTTAACAACTGCATGTCTATTTTATTTTATATTTGGTATAAATATGATGTTAGCTAGTGTGTACATATGATGTAAAAACATTGAATTTCATTAATATGTGTAGTGGGGGGCTTCATATGATTTTGCTAAAAAGAACTTGTAAACTTGGTATTTCAAGAACTGTAAACTGGATTCATGTCATATTTGGGACGCAGATAGCCCATGGTCTGTTGATGTGCCTATTGTTTTTGGTGGTGATATCATGCATGTTAATAATAGGCAGGGCTTAATGTAAAATCTTAAAATGTTAATATATTAACAACCGCATAAACAACTGAATAATTATGTTAGCTGGTGTGTCCATATTTATATTCATGATTTTAAAAACGTTGAGTGGGCGGGGCTTAATATGATTTTGCTGAATAGAGCTTGTAAACACGTATCTCAAGAACGGTCATATGCATGGATTCATGTCATATTTGGTACACCAGAGAGCTCATGGTCTGTAGTTGTGCCCAATTGTTTTTGGTGGTGATATCATGCATGTTAATAAGTGGGCGGGGCTTAAAGTGAAAACGTGAGAAAAAGTGATAAATGAGCAACTGTATGTCTGTTTTGTGTCATATTGGGCATGATAATTTTGTTGGTTATTTTGTACATGCTTATGTTATCAGCAGTTGTCATTGATATGCATGGTGGGCGGGGATTAAAGTGAATGTCCTAAATGTAAAGTAAACATTATACTGCATCTCATGAATGATATATCAGATTTACATGTATGCTATATCAGGGGTTATGGTCTGTACATATGTTCTAATGTTGTGGTAGTGATTTCATGAATATTAATGAGTAGACAGGACTTACTGACAAATTCTTGAAATAGAATAAACAAGCAACCGTTTTTGCATCATACTTGCTATGATAATGTTGTTAGTTATTGTGTAAATGCTAATGTTGTCAACCTTTTTATTGATGGGTGTAGCTTTTGAATAAATATCATGGAACAAATATTTCATGATAGGCCTATGCAATGACATGACAGTTAATACACATTTTGCAATAGAAAACAAAAGCACCGGGACCACAAAACCTTTTGGTTCTGTTTTTTTTTTGGGGGGGGGGGGAAGGGGAGAGGGGTGGTGAAGGTAGGATATTGTAATTTCAGTATCTTCAGATACATAACACTTTTATGAAAAGCTAAATAATTACTGAAGTTACAAGTTAACCCATTTGGTAGTTATAAACACAAAAGTTTATGTGAATTTTTTGTGGGATGGATCAGGAACGCAGCTACAACTTACTAGTGTTCCAATGATAATCGGTTTGCCAATCATATCGGGCCAATTATGGCTGATCGGCATTCGGCAGCTTAATCGGGATCAGTGAAATGCCCATGGCATTGCCAATCTGATCATTGCAATTTGTTTGTATTATTTATTATTTGTTGAATTTATTCATTTCTTTTTCAAACATTAAAAGATGTAAAGCTGAGAAATAAAAAAGCACAAATTTAATGCTGATGACGAAAAATATATTTTGTCCTTTTTACTTTTCAACATAAATTCTCTTCATTATCTAATACATCAATGATAATTTCATCATTTATCTATAGATGATCACTAGCACTGCCCACAGCATACTTATCATGATTAGTACTGTCATAAAAAGTGATCGGATTGGGCCGATTATGACAAAATATGATCAGTGATCGGCAGAACCAATATGGTGTAATTGTTGGAACACTAGAACTGACAATATTGTTTAATTGGTGGGTTGATTGAAAGGACGGGGGGAGGGGGGGGGGGAGGGAGGGAGGGGGTTATAGTAGATACATTTAGGTGAAACTAAAAAAGGTTTAATTTAGGGTTAACCTAGCTTTAGTTTCTTTAAATTTTCATCGCTTCTCCACTTTGTGGCTGAGAGACTTTTCCATTATCAGAACTCTGATAAAATAGTAATTAGAATTAAGATTTAAGTGTATGCTGTGGTAAGTGTAGTGTTAATACACAACAATATGTAAAGTTTGTGTATGTATTTCATATAAAGAGAGTGATTTTCTACCATCTGGAAAATTGAATTTGAATTCATGTAAGCCACAAATATACTATACACATTCTCTTTCAATTTCAGTAGGTTCATGCAGACACACAGGAAGCGGTTGTAGGGCAATGCAGGAAGGCAGTTTCGTTCTGACCTGTCTGGAATATTGTGCTTATTCAAGTCAAGTTTATTTTAAGATCTATTTGAAGATGAAGGTCATTTTACAATATATTTGTGAACCTTTTTGGAATCTGAAATAATGGGCTGCAGACTTGAAATAGATTTCCTAACAAACTTCTGGTCACGTTTGCTGAAAATGAAGAAAAGGACAATCACAATGAACAAGGAATAATCACAAGGAATAATCAAGTACTGTACTTAAAGGAATGTTCCTGCAAGACTATTCAAGAAAAAATTTGGTGTAAAAATCATTTTGATATCATTCTCTTGTTTTAGGAGAAACACTGATTTGCCTTTATGACATAACACTGTACACTGTGAGGTCACTTAAATTCAACACACTAGTGCAATCTTTGGAATGCAATAACTCATGAACGGAGAAAGATATCAACATGATTTGCACACAATTGTTTCTTTAATAGTCCTCTATCATATACGTAAAAATGAAAATTCATGGGAATATTCCTGTAAGTATCTTTGCTTTATATATCACATTGTTGATAAAGATATGTCTCCACAGTACTGTTTATGTTTTTTATACTATTTCACATACTTGACAATGCTCTGTTTGTCGCCGTGAATGCATGAAAGTGGCCATAAATTAAAAGATTATTTCTTTTCTAGAGCTTTGTTTTGAAAGTAAGTCACTGTTCAGAAGCATGTTTTCAAAAAGAAAAGGTCAATGGTTTTACATTTATATAAACCAATCTCTGATTGGATAATATGCCTGTATTTAACAAAATATCTGGTAGGCACTTGATAGTTTTGTGTAATCAGTGTTGGTTGTTAATGGTGTTGATCAGTGGCATTGTCTAAGGGGAGGTGGGGTATTGGGGTCTTAGCCCCCCTCTAAAAATTGTCATAGCCCCCCAAATTTTGTCAAAGCCATAAATATAACTGAAATATCAAATGAACCATATACAAAACAGATGTTGGCATTTTTGAATATGTGATTCTCAGTAGGGGGCTTAAGCCCCCTCAAAAACGAAAAGCTAGACACGCCCCTCAGGTGTTGATGCAAAGGAATGTGATTCTTGCTGCTGTGTTGTGTTTGTGTTGAGGGGGAAGATGTTGCTTGGTAGGATGATATTGACTTAAGTTTAAACATACAGTTTGTGGAGAACTGGGTTAGATTTGTAGATGTCCATTCAAGCTTGAACATTTAAAAATCTTTCAGTTTTTAAAATGATTTAAAGGATTAGTTCAGTGGCCAAGCAAGTTTATCTTATATGAAAGAGGACTTTAAAAGAAACAAATTGGTGAAAAAAGTATTCAAGAATCTTATTCCATTATGGAGATATGCAAGTTTGAAGTTTGGTATCATTTGTGTAGAAACGACTGAAATTAGACTAGTTGTGATGTCACAGCCTTAGATTCCTCAAAATCTTTATGTATTTTAAAGAAAGTATATTTAATTCATTCACTATTTAAATTATTTTCCTCAAATTTTTTCATTTTTAGGTGGTATATTATAAATACCCTTCCTAGATTCAGTTGTATTACTTTATTGACATATCCTATAGATTGTAAGCTACAAAATTACAGGACAAAACATGATAGAATACATAAAGACTTTGAGGAATCTGAGGCTATGACATCACAACTAGTCTGATTTCAGTCATTTCTAAACAAATGATACCAAACTTTTAACCTAAATATCGCCTTAACGAGATAAGATTTTCGAATGCTTTCTGCACCATTCTGTTACTTTTGAAGTCCTCTTTCATATAAGATAAACATGCTTGACCACTAAACAAATTCTTCAAAAACCATTACTTCAAGTATCAGATTGATACAATCTTGAAAACTAAGGGCATGCATTGCATCATCATTGAAGGGCATGCATGGATCAACATTGCAATTTAGATCTGATGCAATTCTATTAGTGTCTGACATTTGCTTGTAACCTTTAAAGGCCTGCCACATGGGTGTTATTTACTGACTGGCTGATAATTTGAAAGAATAAACATGTTGTAAGTCTGACATTTATGAATTAAAACTGGGAGTTGCCATTTGGCTGATTTACCATTAAATGCAGGTCAACACTTGTACATACCTCTTAAACTGAGAATCCAGCAAAAAAAATAATTATAAGTTTCAGCTTTGTTTGGTGCAGTGGTGTAGGAAGCTTTCCAAAAATGGGAGGGGGCCTCTTAGGGGCACTTTTCAAGTCATATTTCCCCATCCCACTCTGTAGATAGAATAAGTGAGCCCAAAACAACAAAGTAAAGTAAAATGGGTGCTTAATTTTTAGAAAGGGGCACTTTTTTAATGGGGACACATTCATCCCATGCATGGGAGTGACACAAATCTCCAGTTTTCCTATTGGGTCAGTAAATGAGGGGCACTTTTCATTTTCAAAAGGGGCACTTTTGACATATTTTGGAAAAGTGGGGGGAGGGGAGACATGCCCCTCCTGCCTGGTTCCTACACCTATTGTTCAGTGGCATCTAATATCTAGAACTTTGTGTCTTTATTTTCAATCATGTCTCTGTTTTCAGTATGTTTAAAGCATACTGGTCATCATCACTATTTGTCTTTCGGGTAAAAACGATTGTAATTGTGGCCTAGAATAATCCTTTGTCCATAGATCACTCATCATATATCTATGTCAATTCTCTCATCATATATCTATGTCAATTCTCTCATCATATATCTATTTCAATCCTCCTAGGGGTTTTCTACAAAGATGATGAAATTTCATACTTCTTAATTTTCTTTATGCCCATCAAGCCACAAAAATACAATCAAATGCACTCTTAAATCTTGACTGTAACCCAGTACATGAAACTTGTGTATTACTATGGGGACAACCAGCAGATAATCTGAGATTGATGTGTAATTCAATCAGTGAGACCAATGCTCGTCAAATATGGATTACCTGAAGAATCACTTTCAATAATTCTTAAAAGCATAATATACCATATTATCAAATGTAAGTTTCTCAGGCTAGCTTGAAATACAAGATGCATTATACACCTGGAATCTGAGAGGTTTGATTTGCCTATGAGCAGTAGACTTAGAGAAGTTTGTTTTCAATCACCTTACCTTTTTTTAGGTTAAAAGTTTTTGAAGTAAATTTTATATTTTTTGGACTACATGGAATGAAATAACTCAGATGCATATGGCAGGGATGTATCCAGCCTTTCTTTTTTGAAGGGGAAGGGGGCTATAGAACAAAAAAAAAAAAGCTGATGACACAAAAATATTTTTAAAAATTGGGTCCAAATAGTCTTTAAACTGTTCAGAGACTAAATTTTACTTTAGAGTAAAAAAACAAATGTCATTGCCTCAAAATCTGCATCTTTTTACCTTTTTGGAGCTGTTGGGGGAGGGGGTGGTGTCTAATGAACTTGTTGACCCTTCTGGCTACACCATTGCAAGAGCAACTTCCTGAGTGGCCTATGGAGCTGCCAGAGAGGAAGGCATGCTTATGTAATTTCCTTGAAAAATTGATTGTAATGCGTCTGATTAGTGTGTAAGTTTCAAGCCCCTTATCTCTTGTCATGGTCTGTTTATGTGTAAATGTTTCCTCTTTTATATTCAGTGTAAGTTAATTAGCCCATGCAAAATTTCCTGAGTTCAACACTAATTTGTTCCTGAAACTTACCTTGAGACTTGAGATTTAAAAAAAAAATTACCCTGTAAATTTCATTCATACTCTTTAACTAGTGAAAAGTTTTGATATATTGATATGATGCCATGTAGATTATCTCCTTTCGTATTATGGGAATCAAATCTAATGGTATCGCCAAACACTTGCTTGGTTATACAATTCCCTGTAAACACTTCGTGAAACAGATCCTGAAATTTACACAGTTCTCGATAATCAGATCTCTGTCAATAGACAAGCATATTTGAAAAATATTGCTTACTTCCAATGCGTGATGTCAATAGCTGAAGTTCAAACATTTGTAAAAGTATTGTTCAGCCATTCTGCAGCCCATTATATGATTGAGGTTACACCCACTGGGTTTACCTATATACACAGAAAGGTCACAAATCTTCATGGCTCAGTATTTTGGAGTTTTGGGAAAAGTGTATGTCTCTCAGTTTATAGCTCTATGGTATAGCTCCTGGGCTATAAAAAGAGTATCTAGGTCAGAGTTAATCAGTTTTAAAGCAGCAAGAATGTCACTTGTGTGACTCGCCCCTACACCCCTGGACAAGGTTTGTCATTGCACCGAAGTGGGTGGACAAAAGATGTACATTGACGCACCCCTCAGTCACTTTAGTGACTGACATTTTGTTTTGTGAAATGATTCCCCCAAATTAGTGACCTCTGTACCAAGTCCATGGGTCTGAAATAAATTGACCCACCCCAGAGTCACTCTGGTGACTGACAATTTGGTACAATGATGCACATGAGAGTCCACTATTTTATATGTCAATGACTTGCCTTTGACTGACATTGCCTGGGGTAGTAGGGGTGAGTCATACAACTGACAAGTGCATAACTGCAGGCTGATCAGGTTTTCAGCATGGATTTGAAGAATTCCAAGTAAGGCAAAGTAATTTATTCAGAGTATGATGAGTTTTATGAGTTTATTTTGATGGTGAGAATGATTGCAAAAAAAGAGGGAACAAGATAAGGAATGGATTTGTATTAAATGTCAAAGTTTAACAGGCAGATCCTGTGTATATCTATCTTCTTAGCATTTCTTGATTTAATTTGAGAATTGTAGTTTTTTTTTTTTTTGCTCGAACAGCAAAATCCCCCTCCTATAGGCAGAATTTTGGGTTCCATATTTGTATCTTTTGAATTTTGTGTATATTAATATAGCATACTTTTAGGAAAGCAATTGTATTTTGTGACTTCCCCCAAACTTTCTGTGGACAAATCCCACTCTATGCCCCCTCCAATTAATACCTTGTAACTCAAACAAATATTTGTTCATTGATGAAGAGCATATTATTTTGTATTCATGCAAGAAAGTATATTTTATAAATTTATGCTGCATTTTACCATAGAATGTTGTGTTAATAGTTTATTGGTCAAGCAAGTCCATCTTATATGAAAGAGGACTTCAAAAGAAACAAAATGGTCAAGAAAGCATTGCAAAATCTTATTCTGTTAAGGAGATATTCAAGTTTGAAGTTTGGTATCATTTGTGTAGAAACGACTGAAATCAGACTAGTTGTGATGTCACAGCCTCAGAGTCCTCAATTTTTTTAATGTATTTTAAAGAAAGTTTATATAATTTTTCACTGTTTAAATCATTTTTCCTCAAACTTTCTTCAGGTGGATTATAAATACCACATCTAGATTCAGCTTTTTACTACACTTTTGACATGATTTGACACTTTTGACAATGATTTTTAAGCCACAAAATCGCAGGAACAAAATATGACAAAACTTGAATAACTCCGTAACAGAATAAGATTTTGGAATGCTTTTTTACCATTTTGTTTCTTTTGAAGTCCTCTTTCATATAAGATAAACATGCCTGACCACTGAACTAATCCTTTAATGTTACCATATATTCATAATCCAAAATAGTATACTCTCCGAGACTGATGCACAATCTGTTGGTGTGCAGTTTTCCTATAAACCAAATGAGTTGAATGGGTAGTACCTGTTACCTTTGGTAGTACCTGTTACCTACATCCCCATTTCTGTATTCTTCCCTTATAAAGTTAGTGAACCACAGCATGGTACTCATTCCCAATACCTTCTAAGAATTTGAATTATCATTCACTTTGAGCAAACATAAGTTTACATGCCTCAAACAGCATTGTGCAAATACAATTGTGTAAATAGAAGAAATAGAAATTTCTTATTTAAATAGGAACAGGTGTATCATGGTTAGCATCCTAGTAATTGTGTAGCAATTTTGTATAGGCCTAGTTTTAGCTCAATGAAAAACCTAGTTTTTAGTTCAATTGAAAAAGAAAGATGCTAAATTCAATTGTGTAAATAGAAGGAATAGAAATTTCTTATTTGAATAGGAACGGGTGTATCATGGTTAGCATCCTAGTAATTGTGTAGCAATTTTGTATAGGCCTAGTTTTAGCTCAATGAAAAACTATATAACATGCTTCATTGTTTTTATCGTATGAAGATGGTTGGAGCATTCTTTCATTGAATACTTTAAGAAAGATGCATTGTGGTGCAAATACAATTGTGTAAATAGAAGGAATAGAAATTTCTTCTTTGAATAGGAACAGGTGTATCGATGACGACGAGTGAACACACAATTACATTGACAGGGTCGTCGCCTGCGTATTCGGTTATGATAGTAACAATGCTATCACGAAACGCTTAATACGACCCGGACGAGAACACAGGTACGACGTACGGACAGACTTAACATCGACAACCAAGTCAATGTCCACGGCCTTTGATAACCCAGTTGTGGTGCACTGGCGTATCATGGTTAGCATCCTAGTAATTGTGTCACAATTTTTTTAGGCCTTTTGTTTTTTTTAGGCCTGATAATAGTTTTAAGTTTTAATTCAATGAAAATTTATTACACGCTTCATTGTTTTTATCAAATGAAGAAGAATGGAGCATTCTTTCATTGAATACTTCAAGAAAGAGAAGCAAATGTATTGTTTCACAGAATCAGTGAAGTTGGAAGTGAATTTGGGAGATAATGATCTGATGTTTATTAAGACTCTGGGAGAAATGTTTACCCAAGGCTTTTACAATCTTTAGGATGTACTGTACCATTATGGGGTGATGCAGTGTTTGATATCTTAGTAGTAAATCAAGAAGTTCAAAGTGTAATCCATTCCTAGCACAATATCTCATACACTACCCAGAACTGATATGACCATTTACACCACAAACTCTGCATATCCTGCAGTTGGTTAAATACACCAGATGTTTTGGAGTATTTTCAACCATTTTAATGCTTCCCTTCATATTCCTGAGCCGTACCACCTGGCTGGGTTCCCACAGTGCTTTTCATATAAACATGATTTTTCTGTGGTTCAACACTGCATTATTTTGCATTGTTTGTCAGGGTGTGTATGGTAAATTCTGTAGATCATTAATTCATGTACATCTGCAATAGGAATAAATTTCTGCAGCTTTTGGTAGAAAATGTATGGAAATGAATTCCTTGAACAAGATAAATGAGACAACATTGCCAGTGAAGCTTGTGATTATTATTATTATGACAGGCACGTTGATGAGAATGAAATGTTTGACTGTGTAATCTGATGTCTTGATAAACTGGTGACTCTCAGGAGAGGTGCTATTGACCCCCAAGAGGGGTCAGAATTGTTATTTATCATTAGATTCATGATATTCCTATATTCTCAATATTTTGGAGTGATACTTTTCAGATTTATAGGAAAACCAATGACTATTTGTCATTGTGGTAGAGCTCCTGATTTTCAGTCTGGAGATTAAGGTGCATCCTGGGCAGGGTGAGATACCCAAGGTCTTTCCTATAAATAAAATGGGTTAGTAATGAATGACCTAATGAAATTGTGTTAAAAAAAAAGAAGAGGAAAATATCTTTAAACAAAACTGGCAACCTTGGCTGCAAAAATATGGATGATGTGAATGTTGGGGTAGCCCTTGCCCCTATGGTTGCCTTTGATTTGCCCTGCAAGTTTTCCTGATAATTAGATTTAATGATTATGTATAGGAATTGAATTGGGTACATTGCCAACTTTTACTTTAAGCTGTGTTTAAAGTGACCACACAGTATATCTGTGACCAGAAGTCATTTTGACAAATTCTCTCTTAATTTGGAACAAAACATGCAATTATAATCAAATTATGATTAAGCATTGTCTTTGTGGATAATTAGATAACAAGAACTGTAATTGCAAGGTGTTTTTCAATTCTTTATCAGAGAAATTTGAATATCCTGTATCATTTCCCTTTTAATTTTCTTGGTTTTCATTCATTATCTAACATTAATGTTTTAGTACCTTTGGGAGGTGTATAGAAATTGTGAAAGTACCTTTAAGTGAGGGCAGGGGCATAAAAACTGGAGGGGGGGGGGTTACTTTTGGTAAAGCTGTCAGTAAAATTGAAGACCTCTCGGTAAATCAAGATCTGCGTTGGTAAACTTTCATCAAAGACGATGAAAACTTGACCAAACAAATTTGAAAAATATATATTATGGCACTCGTTCTGCGATTTTGGACAATGATATTTTTTTTTTTTTTTTTAAAATGAGGGCCCTGAATGTGGAATATACTTTTTATTGGTAGCGTTGAACTCTTTCGTTGGTAAATTTGTAATTCCCCCCTCCCCAATCAAAAGGTTCTACTGATGCCACTGGGTGAGGGGATGTGTCAAGGAGCACTAGTGTATAATACAAACATTGGCTAAAGGCATGTTCTGGCCCATTGTTTCCCCTTCTGAATTTAAAGGGATTCTTCACTAGAATATCAACATGGGGAAGGGGGAAAAATTGTGTCCTTTAGTTGGAACTGGTTAGAAATGGGGGAGCAGCATATATTAAGAGAGGACAATTGCCCCCTCTCAGTAGCACCATCACTGCCAGTATGATATTGCCTTATATTGCAGCATTTTGAAAATAACCACAAAATTGAATAATAAATTTTCTTTTTCTTACTCCAGCCACTAGCTGAACAACTCGAAGGTTTCCACTCGCATCACATCAACGATCTTCTGGAAGACCCACTACTGTCGGACCACCTATCATACGATGGATATGACTCACTGTCGCCGTCGCCTCCCCATGTCCTGCAGACTGACCATAGCTATTCCATGGCCAATGATATCGATTCCCCTTTCTTCAAGACCATCAAAGTGGAACGTGAGTTTAATTATCATCAATTGAAGTACTAGGCCAAAACAAGAGGCTGTATAAGAAACTAGGGTCCTCAGAATAATTGAATATTTCCCTTCTTAGGTGTAGTGGCTCATTGGTGAAGGAGTCGTGCTGGTATGCGGAAGGAACCGGGTTCCATTCCTGCCACGAGCCCTGCATTGTGTCCTTGAGCAAGACACTTCACTCTACTTGCTCCAGTTCAGTCAGCTGTAAAATGAGTACCAGCACTGCTGGGGAGTTGACCTATGATGGAATGGCACCCTGTCCAGGAGAGTCATGTGCTCCCTTATGCAAGGAAACCAGTGATAAGAACCGATCTAATGGGCCTTGCTCTAGTATGAAAATAAACTAACTCCTAAACCATACAAAATGTCATCTTTTGTAATGTGTGCACTGGGCAGTTCTCTTTTGAATATGTGTGTGGTCTGTAACCCCCTCCCCTCCCCTTCCCATGTGACCACACCTTTGTTAACAGACCTATTTCTATAGTCTTCTTCAATTTTCGTATTACGTACGTCTAAACAAGAGTTAAGACTATATTCAAAATAGGTCGACCTCTGTGATTCATGTTAACGTCTTTAGAAAGATTATATGTCATTAAAAGGAAAGCCATACCAGTGCCGCATCCTGTAACGGGAAATGTTTTTTCATGAAAAAAAAATTATTCTGGCAATGATATCAATGTACATGTTGTCCCATCTGCATGAGTGTGAATTGGTATTTCCCTGGTGTAAATAAACCTCCCTTACTTTAGTTATTAAGATTTTCCACTAGAGAATGAAAAAGTGTCTGTGAAATTCAAAGCTTGTGCCTGTACCGTATCAGAAATGAGTCATTAAACTTCTTAACCCTATCAAAGAAAAGAATAATGATGATCATGAAAGAGTGGAATAATCTGATAAGCTTTCTGAAATAAGAGTAGTAGGGGAGAATTCCAGCCCTCCTAAAACTACCCCCCTCCCCCTCCTCCCTCCCTTTCTCCCTTTCACCCACCCCCTAAACAAAAAATGCTTGCTGTACAGATTTTCTGGCCTGTCATTATTCTTTGCTTTGCCCACTGTAATGAGTCAAGTCCACTGGATACAATTCTCTGTATGTTAAATTGTATACCCATCAAATGAGCTTATTAGTTGCTGGAATATGATTCTATGATGTAATCATGACGCAACTGATTTAATAAGTACTAATAAGTACCAAGTATCATGTCTAATTAGCAAAATTCATGAAGATAAGATTGCGACCACCTCTCAAACACTCATGTTTTTTTCTCACCATTACAGCTGAAGATTATGACACCGACAGTATGGACCTCTTACCCATGTCTCCAGAACTGCACCAACCCATCCCACTTTTGAAGAAAGAGGACCCCGTACCGTCGCAACTCTACGTCCACAAAGAACCACTCATGACTCAGCTGAACCCCAACCTACAGACCAAGACTATCGTTGTCGGAAACATGACCAGAAGCAGAGATTTATCCAGCTTGAAGCTTAGTTTCTTGCCAGAAATGGATGAATCAGGTTAGTATTATGATGTATTGTTGTAGATAGATAGATAGATAGATAGATAGATAGATTAGATAGAGAGAGAGAGAGATAGATAGATAGATAGATAGATAGATAGATAGATAGATAGATAGATAGATAGAGAGATAGATAGATAGATAGCAATTCTAAACTTCTTGCACTGTATTTACCTCTAATGGCAGAAAGATTCTGTCCCATGCTTTTGATTGGTCAGAATATGATTGGGGTTAGGTAATGTCAATCTTCTATGAGTTATCTCCTTAACATTGATTGATTTAATTGTTTTAATAGATACGCAAGAACGTACAAGGAATATAAGCTGTAATGTCACCTAAGTTTGACTGCAGGTTTTTTTTTTCCACAAATATTATTTGAATTTCTTCTCAATGAGTAATAGCTTTAAATACTTCTTTCTAGATATTTTTCTTGTTTTTGTTCGTGTAAATAAAGAATATGTTCTAAGGGAACAAACCTTTTCATTTGAGCTCTATTCTACTAAGCAGTATCACACAACTCATCTTAACAAGGGGTTTAAACCAGGGAGTGCTAAAGAGAAAAGTCATCCATATTAAAGCTAAAAATCTTTTTTAAAGAATTCCAAGAGAACAAAACTGTTCATTTGAGCTCGATTCTAGAAGAATGCAGTATCACACAACTGTCGTCTTAACAAGTGGGTTTAAACCAGGGAGTGCTAGAGAGGCAAGTGGTCCATTTTCAAGCCAAAATTCTTTCGCAAAGAATTCTTCTAAACAGGCAGAAACTTTTCAGGAATTGTTGTCAACTGTTTTCCGTTTAGTTTCTGACGAGGAATATATTTTTCTCAAATTAGTTTGAGGAAAATTAGGAAGAATGAGACGGCTACCATCTAATGCTTAAAAAATGTGCCGATCAGTAGGCTTAATCTTGAACATGCCTGTAAAATCTTGTTTTATTTAAATAATGCATGCTGGTTCTTCATGATCTCTCCAGTCTGTATTTGCATCATTGGATTTGAAATGGTAATTTCCGGAAAACCACCACACCCCATTTTGTTCTTCACCCAAAGTTCTGTTTGCTAAGAACCAGTAGATAAATTTACTCCTGGAGAAAATACAAATAAAGTAAATTTGGCCAGTGTACTTCTGAAAAGACATGCCTGAATTGCAGAAGAGATTTACCTGTAGGTATTACCTGCGTGGTATCGTCAAGTGAAATTTGAAAGAGGATTTGAATGCATTTATGGGGTGTGTATTAATCTGCTTATGTGCTTTATTTGTTGTATTTACTGCATCTAGCCAAGGATGTAGTCCAGATTTATGCTTATGTGCTTTATGTGTAGTATCTACTGCATATAGCCAAGGAAGTTGTCCAGATTCAGTAAAGAATGGATTTAACTGGTGGTAATTGAAATAGGCTATAAATCTTTGAGTCTGCACTATAGAAGCATTTAAGTCTTCTTTTCACAAAAGTGACTAAGCCCAGTCACTGGTTCCTTAGGAGGATTCATTCAAAAATATCTTAAAGGAATATTCTCATGGTTTATTGTACAATTGTATTTGAAAGAGCATACTTATAGAGCCACTTTGGTACAAAAATTAGGTTGACATCTTATTCCGTTTAAGAGATTTGGATTTTTTAAAGATTTTCCAATTGCATTTTAAAGTTTTTGTACAGTATGATGAATAGGTGTTTGATGATGTCATAGAGACAATTCCATTGCAAATGTTTATGTATTTCTTTGAACATTAATTGGTTGTTTCTGTATGATTAGAAACAATTTTCCGAAAGTTATTGAAGTAAGGGTATATTTGGCAATGTATATAAATACCAATCTTTCATAAGTTTATTTTTCTAGCAGGTTTTACTAATAAAAAAGGATGATTGATATATCTATTGAATGAAATACATCAACTTTGTGGGCGAATGTGTTGCTGTGATGTCATACTGAGCTTGAATGTGTTGCTGTGATGTCATACTGAGCCTTTTCCTGTTCATTTATTGGCATTTTTTGTGAAATTCAAAATTTGCATATATTTCCCGTAGGAATAACATATCAACATGATTTGTGCATTAAATTGTTTGTAAAATTTTTCTCTTTCTTGTGAAAGGTTACGAAAAAACATGGGAAAACATTCCATTCTTATCTTTGGATGAGAATGCCAGATTTTCTTACCTTTCAATACAAGCAAGTGATGTGTGTTACTTGGAGAAGTCTCTTAGTTCTTATAACAGAATATTCATGGACTGTTTTTTCCATGTTAGTAGAAGATGGAATACTTAGCTGGTACTTCCTGATTCCCAAACTTTATTCCATGCTTCAAAAATGTATTCCAATTCCAGGCCAATGTTATTTACCTGGTAGCAAAATCATAGGCATTAATGTTTATTTGAAATTTTCTCAGTTTTTTTTTTTTTAAAGAGGAAACAAGCTACCTTAAAGAGGGAGGCCTGTCTTTGAGGAATCTGAGGCCATGACATTATAACTAGTCTAATTTCAGCTGTTTCTGTACAAATGATACCAAACTTTAAACTTAAATATCTCCTTAATGGAATAAGATTTTTTAATGTTTTTTTCCATCATTTTGTTTCTTTTGAATTCCTCTTTCAAGACTTGCTTGACCCCTGAACTAATCCTTTAAATTATCAAAATCAATTGAATACAACCTTAATAAGATA
The DNA here is from genome assembly GCA_020152595.1 of Chiridota heheva. Classification (NCBI taxonomy): domain Eukaryota; kingdom Metazoa; phylum Echinodermata; class Holothuroidea; order Apodida; family Chiridotidae; genus Chiridota; species Chiridota heheva. The sequence goes on along the minus strand of JAIGNY010001654.1, from coordinate 583,471 downwards.
TCACTTCAAGGTCAATAATTGTAAGACTGCTATGTCACCCTGAATTGCAAGGTTTTATGGTAATTGTTCCATTTATGGATCTCTTTCATACTGTACCTGAACCTTCAACACAGAAATGAGAGCTTGATGAAGATATTTTTCAAATGATCTCACCCCAAACTAAAGACCTTTATGCAAAAAGTATTAACCATGTGCAATAATGGGAGAATGATTTTACCATGTGATTCAGTTTTTGTGTTTCACGTTTGGTTTATGTAGTCAAGGTCAGACCTAGTTTGATTTAATCAGGGGAAGAGTGCTAGACTTGTTGAGGGGCACATTAATGTGCGCGCAAAGCACTGTGTCTTTTCGGAATTGGAGTCCAGGGCCCCTTTACAAACAGGGCAATTGCTTACTATGCTATCATTCTGTGTTCTGTATTCATTTATAAAATTAATTCAGATTAGTAAGTTTTAAAAAATAGAAATAAAAATCTATTATTTTTTTCTTTTCATGAGGGGCAGGGCGGGCCCACTGAGGGGCGGGGTGGGTCGCCCCTGTAAAACAGCAAAGCTAGGGGTCTGAAGATTCTCAACTTTTCACTTCTGTATTGTCTGTATCAAACCTTTGCTTTTTGTCTACATTTAGCTACTTTAAAAGCGTTCATTTTTTTTTTTTTAAATATGATCAAACGTCTACAAAGGTTATTAGAATTTTATGCAGAAAATTAGTTTGAAATCCACAAAATTGATAGAAAAATCACCTCAATGGAAAACTTTGATCCAAGTTTCTCCCATATGATTTCTGCCTGAATTGTTTGTCAAGAGTTCGCCACTAATTGGCTTGGCATGCTCTTGCGGAGAATGCTTCAGCAGGAGGCAAAGCAAGTGCCAAGTAGGGAAATCAGAAACATGGTTGAAATGACTGTGGGGGATCGGGCACTTTCCAAAGAAGAATATTGGTTCTTTGATTTAGTTTGTTTCTCGGCTAGCTGTATGATTCATCTCTACTGCTGGAAGGCAAAGTACCTGTCCTGGGTTTCAGATTGATCAATTCAAGATTGAAAGAAATGCATTCAAGTGAATGTAAAAACATTCTTCTTTTTTTATTTAAAAAGAAGTTAGGATTTATTTGTCAGGTGGATTACATCAGTGCCGTTGCTAAGGTCCCCATAGGGAGATCAGTGCCATATATGAGAGAAATGTTGTCTTTAAGCATAAATGGAAAAATACAATTCTAAGCTTAAATGTGTGATGACATAATGTTTAGAGGTGAAAAACTCATTGAATGGGTGAGCGGGGGTGGAGGAGGGGGGGGGGGGACAATAAAAAAATATAAAAAAAATATCATTGAAAACTTCTATAAAAAATTTCAAAATATTTTCCTCTTAAGTTGAGATGCTTGTTATAGAAATTAAAAAGAAGGATTGTTCCCAGGTTTCAACACTTTTCCAGGGGACCTTGACAAACTCCTCCAAACCTGTGTTCCTGTTTGTAGATAAAAGTAGATGAGTTCTGTGTTTCTTGTTTTATATATTAAGCATCTTCAACCCTGATCTGGTACTCCCTGCTGTGCCAACAGTGTGGGACAGTGGTTCAGTATCAGTAAGTTATAAGGAAGTCCTGTAGTGCCTGACCTTGAGCTGTTCAAGATAATTTTAAAGTCGGTGACCAATACTGACCGATCCTTTCACCCTTTGACCATGCGTTCAGCAAGTGACCATGGACTCATTGGACCTTCAGGTCATTGAGTGATGGAGAGTTTGAGTGGTGTGTATCAGCTTAGGGATACATTTATTCCTGCATGATCTGACCATGGCAGTGATGTCATTTCCCTGACCAGCCGGTAGAAGTTGAAAGGAATGTGGAGCTTAAAGGATTAGTTTAGTGGTCAAGAATGTCCATCATATATGAAAAAGGACTTCAAAAAAAAAAAAGGTGAAGAAAGCATTGCAATATCTTATTCCGTTAAGGAGATATTCAAGTTTAAAGTTTGGTATCATTTCTGTAGAAACTTCTGAAATCATTTGTGATGTCACAGCCTCAGATTCCTCAAAGTCTTTATGTAATTTAAAGAAAGTTTATTTAATTCTTCCACTATTCAAATTATTTTTCCTCAAACTTTCTTCAGGTAGTATATTATAAATACCCTTATTAGATTTAGTTTTACTACTTTTTTGACATACTCCATGGTTTTTAAGCCACAGAATTGAAGGACGAAATATTATAGCATACTGTACATAAAGACTTTGAGGAATCTGAAGCTATGACATCACAACTAGTATGATTTCAGTCGTTTCTAAACAAATGATACCAAACTTTAAACTTAAATATCTCCTTAACGGAATAAGATTTTTGAATGCTTTCTTCCCCGTTTTGTTTCTTTTAAAGTCCTTTTTCATATAAGATAAACATGCTTGACCACTGAACTAATCCTTTTAAAACAAGTTATATGAAAGACGCTGGTGAAGAGAATTAAAAATAAAAAATAATTTTTTGCGTGTCTGAAATTACCCTTTCCTCAGTTAATATCTCCCGTCATGTCTTTTGTAATAAAGCTTTAAAAGCATGGACAAGAATTTTCTAGTATTTTCGTTCCTTTAAATTCAATATTCATGAATTATGTAGGAATAAAGTGATGATTCATATGTGCTAAATTCAATACTTAATTGCCATACACTTGAGTTTTAAAGTGAATAAATGGTGAAAGTTCCCATGCTTTCTCATTAATTTTATTTTCATGTGGAAAAGTTTCTCACACTTATCTTTAATATTGTAGAGAATATTGCTATCTTCATTAATTACTTTTTTTTAATCAGGTTAAAGGGTTAATTAATCCTGGCACACTCACAAATTTAAGTTATATTAAGTTGTGTTTTTTTATTTCCCATGGAACAACCAGAAATTCCCATGTGCTTTAAGAGACAACAATACTTATACATGTTTTCAGATCTTTTTGAACAGCATGGGTTCCCACCATATATTCAAATGCAGATCAAATGTATTTTAGAAATTAATTGAACTTTTTTATTCGAGGAATATTCTAGGATATTTGTGAGTTCAATGATATTTAACTACAACTTTTATTTGACAAGCCAGACCAGACAGGGTGTAGATAGGTGAATTAACTCGTTTGATGACTTCCCTTGTAAGAGGTCAGCGTGATACATTCAGGTCAAACCATTCAGTTGAAATCACTTTAAAATCACGCCAAAATCCAAATTTACACTCAGCGTGACCCATGTGGTTTTGTCAAGCTTACTCTGTGTCTATTTGTAGGGTTCAGGAAATCCTTACAAAACAAACAAAAAAGTGAATTAAATTGATTTTATTGGGAAACAATCTTTTGAAAGTAGTATTTGTGGATTGTTTCCAAGGTCACGTTTGATTTGAAAGTTTAGCAGACTCCATATGGTATATGCTTAGGGCTGGTGGGTGTATGGACTTGATGTAAAAATAGTTTGTGATTGTTTCCTTCAATTAATTTATTTTGCAGTGGCACTCATGTGAAAAGGTGTGGTATATATATATATATATATAAATGGGTTAAACCAGGACCTGTTAAGTCTTTTACAGCTCCCTGGTTAAACCAAGTATACAATTGGCGCTTTTTGTAGCATTCAGCAGTTATATGTATCTTTTAGTTGGAATTTACCGGTAAATGGAGATGTTTGAGACCATGTGCGGGTGTTGCTTACCGAAAGTGGGGGGGGAAAAGTGAGGGGAAAAGACCACAAAAAAAATGCATATGGAGTCTGCTAAACTTTCAAATCAAACGTGACCTTGAAAACAATATACAAATACTACTTTCAAAAAATGCAAAAAATCACCATACACGGATACAAATTCTGAAAAAAGGGGGGGGGGGTAAGTGCCCCCTTGTCCTCTCACAAATCCCGCCTATCTTTGAGACATAAATATATACTTTTTTCACACATTAAGGAGCCTAAAAGTGAGAGTGGTATGGGCAGCTTGCCATAGGGGCAAGGGGTGCATCCCCCCCAATAATTTTCTTAATGGTTCTTCGTAATGAAGAATACAAATTCTTGGCGAGGTGGGGGTTTCATCGACAAATCCTTCTGTTCTTATGCACTCTCCTAGGGTGGTGGGAGGAGTTATCAACAAATCCTGTCCTTCTATCAACTCTTTCTGTATATCGTAATTAAAACAAAATCACCAAAACTTTCAAGAAAGTCAACATTTTCTTCCATATTGTAGGGAAGAACTTGGAATATGAAGGAGCAGTGATACAGAAATAAACCTTTTACAAGACTTGAATATGGCACTGGTTTGTAAATGAATTCACAAAATAAAGAAATCACTGAATTAATGAGAGTGATCTCAATTTTCTATCGTAGAAACTGAAGAAAGTCTACAGCTCCCACCCACACCCCCAAGCAGTACCCCAAGTGACAGCGAAGGCAGCCACAGCCCACAAAGACAGACCCCATCGGAACCAGGATCACCACGCATCTACCACTCTCCCGTCAAGAAGCCCGAATCACGGACCACAGCCATCACATCACAGATGTTCACAAACTTACAGGTGTGTAATTTGGCAACTAAGGGCAGGCGCGCCACTAAGGGCTGTTACGATATGATGATTGTCGCGATATTGCATTTTTCATGATATTCTTGAACAAAAAATCATGATATGTCATAATTTCTTGTAACCTTTGTATTAAAACAAAGATACGTGAAACAGAACTTTAGACACATTTTTCAAATTTGGAATATTTGCAGCAAATGTGTTTCTTTTATGCTTCCTTTCCTTTATCTTAATCCTAAGTTTCAAAAAGAATTGCATCCTGAAAACCATAGTCGGGATTTGACTGGGAGGGGCATTGGGGGTACTTCCCCTACCCACTTTTGACTTTGCCCCACCCCTTTGCTCATTTGTTTCATTTTTTGCTCGAATATCCATGCTTTTCTGAAATAAGCTCATTGTATATTCCAAAGTATTTTTGTGTTAATCCATCACTTCAGCGATTCCATTTTATGTTACGCACAAAAAGCAAATCCCTTTTATTCAATGTATGTCATTTTTTAGAGAAAGCTTGGGTATTTTGAAGAGAAATTGAGTTGTATGATTAGTTGCATAATCTAATTTACCTTAAATTTGTTGAAAAAGTATGTATTATATGTTCTGTTCTGTAGCTGTAAGCATTGCCATGTTGTAAATATGAAAAGGCAAGCATTGCCATGTTGTAAATATGAAAAGGCAAGCATTGCCATGTTGTAAATATGAAAAGGCAAGCATTGCCATGTTGTAAATATGAAAAGGCAAGCATTGCCATGTTGTAAATATGAAAAGGCAAGCATTGCCATGTTGTAAATATGAAAAGGCCTGTGGCCTATCAAGTAAATAAACTGAATTGAATTGAATTTCGGTAGGTAAATCCTACCCATGCTGAAAACCCTATAATTGTTAGTAATTTTCCAAAATAATAATCATAACTTTCATATCGTATGTCAAGGGTTCTTAATTAAATTTTTCGAAGGCCATCATTTCACAACAGCTTTAGGTCGTGGGCCAATCGCGTGGCAAAACCAGCGTCATGTGACATACAAAACCCATCAAAACAATCCCTGAATACAAACAAGTTGAGAGCGTGCGCGATTAAAAGGATGTTGGCAGTTCTCTTATCCACCTTCCTTTGACAAGCCACGAGCCCAATTTATAGTAGAACTAAAGTGGCATTTTATTTGATAGGCCGCGATGTTTTAGTGAGCTGATCTGCCTAGGAAAAAACAAAAATTAACAAGTATTTTGTGATTTTTACTGATCTCTTTTGGATTGATCTTACATTGCATTATATGATGACTATTGTTCGCAGGCCAGATTGGATTGTCTGGCGGGCAGATTTGACCCGCGGGCCTATTAAGAACCGCTGTCATACGTGATATGGTGATATATCTCACTATTTTTGTCTTAGATAATCGATATTTGATTTACCCATATTGTGACAGCCCTACTTCCCATACAGGCTATGGGACATGAAGTGAGACTTAAGCATGTTGGATCATGTTACCCAAGATATACTGATTGAAAGAAAATACACCAGAAGTTTGAAGCTACATTTTTTCCACAAGTTTACATCTTCTCCCTCTGCAGAGATTACCACAATCAGGACCGCTCGTTTTGACAGAAGAAGAGAAACGAACCCTCGTTGCCGAAGGATATCCCATTCCTACCAAACTACCACTCACAAAATCAGAAGAAAAATCACTGAAAAAAGTCAGAAGGAAAATCAAGAATAAAGTAAGATTACTTTCCGTAATATTTATGTTTGAGATTTGTAGTACGCAGTGGCGTGGCCATAGGTATGAGGGTGGTATATTTCCCTCCCCTTCCACTTAAAAAAAATGCTAATGTTAACCCTTCTCTTTAAATGCATCTGCCATGATTGTCTACTAAAAGATGCAAATTTGACCCCCTTGATTTTGTTCTCCCCCCCCCTCCCAATTACTTGATTTTGTTGTCCCCCCGCCAATTATTTGATTTTGTTGTCCTCATTTCCCCCCGCCAATTATTTTACCCTGGCCATACTGCTGGTAGTACAAAACATGATAATTGCATTAAATCTTTGTTGCATGCCATTATTTCAATTATCCAGATATTTAAATTCAGCAAACTTGTTATTGTTATTAACTGAATATAAGATTTTCAGCAAAAAAACACTTATTCCAGCTTTTTTTGAAAAGGGAACATGAGAGAAATTATTTCGCTGAGTTTTGATTGAGATACAAATCAATTCCTTTCATACCGTTTCATTCAGATTAGATTTAGCTTTCAGAATCTGGATGAAGTAATTTGATCTTACATGGAAGATGATGATAAAAGTATTCGTTTCATTCAGTTTTGCACTTCTGACTTTTGGGAGGAACTTTTTCACAGAATGGTCAAAAAACGAAAGAGAGCTATTTATAAATTATGCTTATGTAACCAAGCATTTGACATGGAGGAAATGTTATGTCATTACAGACTATTGCCAATCATTCTGAAAAGCATGTTTGTTGGACAGTCTGTTGTGTTGTATTTGGACAGTCTGTTGTGTTGTATTTGGACAGTCTGTTGTGTTGTATTTGGACAGCTCCCTGTGTTTGCTTTAAAGACTAATCGGGTATAACAGTGTATTCAGAGGACGCATGTCTCTACTTGCAATAAGTGTCAACAACTGAGAAAGAAGAAAGAGTTATTTGACCAGCCAAAATGCAAATGGAATTAACATGTATTTGTTACTCCTGACCCTCAGGTCAAGACCAATACCGGTCTTCTGGAAGAGCTTGGCAACAATTGTTTAAACATGAAATAATTCGCTTCAAGAAATAAAGGGGATTAAATACTAATTGTCTGGCACAGAAAATAAAAGAAGTAAAAGATTTTAAAACTTACTTCATAGGAAATGTTTGAGAGCTTTTAACTTTGCTTTTGACTAAATAGAAAACCTTTGCTGACTTAACAAATACCCAGTTAGGAGAAAGATTTGTTGGAAGTTTCAAGCCATTTTGCCTGATATCTGACATGCCCTCTCTTCTGTTGAAAGTAATAGTAATAATTTTATATAGCACCCTTTCTATACAAGTATATTCAAGAGCGCTTGACAAACATAGTAGCTTTTTTTAGAACAGGGGCGAGCTGCCCAAACGGCGCATCATCCATTCATTTGCTCAGGGAAGTGAATGAACACCGCCTTTTAACGCTTCTTTTCTCGAATAGTGTTCAGAGAACCAGGTAGGGTGTGACTGTCGCATCATCGGGACTGACAGCTTAACGTCCCCTCCAAAGGACGGCGAGCGCCATTCAACCATTGCCACTTCTCTTAACAGCTGAATAGGGGAGCAGAAGCTGCAAATGATGTACTTCCGCTTTAATGATCGGCATATCTGTCTGCATAGCTGTGGAAAAATGGGTTAGACCTGACCGGGGCTTGAACCTGGTACCTCTAGCATCTCAGTCGTGCGCTCTACCAACTGAGCTACCTGACTTCTGAAAGAATCAGGAACACTCTTAAAACACTTTTTATCAGCAAAACTATTTGAACTTACATCGGTTTACTAGTTACTTGTCATTGATTTATCCAGGAATTTGTCTTGAAAGAGAACTTTGGGACTAAGTCAGTTTTTTTGGATAACAAAATGTAATTGTCATCACTAGCCTTTTTAAGAAGAGCTGCTTTTAATTTAAGCAAATATTCCAGTGAGGTTTGCAGGTCATAAAGGATGGGATTTTGACAAAAACTTACCTTCCTGATGTTAAAAGTGGGATACATTTGACAATTGTTGAGAGAGTGTTATTTTCGTATCACTTTTCTGTGAAGCATTTAGACCACCTTTAAAAATTTGTTCTACTAATTCAACAAAAATCCTCCATGTAGACTTTGTTGTTGGTCTGGAATCGAATGTTTTTGTATGTAAGTGTTGTACCAGAAAGTTATTTATTTGACTTACAAAAATTTGAAAGAAATTGCTTCACAATCATAGAAATTCAAGATGTTCCTTGTTCCATGATTTGAATATCTGTTTCAAAGCAGATTCTCCACGAGTGTAAAGCTGGTATCTTGTTTTGAATTTCACCATTGGTTTCAGAGGTAATAGATTTAATTTTGTAAGAATTCTGCAGTAGTAAAGTAGATAAAGGCCTACTGTCTCAAGAGGATTCTGTGCATTTCACAGAATACTGGTCTTCAGATATTCTTGCATATTTCTTTGTGTGTGTCATTGATGTAAAGTGTGATTCTTGATGAATTCTTTTGTAGATTTCCGCACAAGAAAGCAGAAGAAAAAAGAAAGAATATGTTGAAGCCCTTGAGAAAAAGTAAGTGTAGAATGAAATAGCAAAAACATAAGGAATTTGTATCAAGTAGCAAGAATTGTAGTGTAAGATGATAACTTAATTTTTGTATAATTAGGGGCCTTATAGTGGGTGATTATTGGGGCAGAAACACTTGCAACTCATTCTAACACTTAAATCTTGTCATACACAGGTTAAGAGGGGGATCAGGAAGGTCTGGAGCCCCCTCTTCCCCCTCCCATGCATCCCTGTTTGTACTATACATATTCCCCATTTCTCAGATCTTAAAAGAAAATATTATGAGAACTTGTGTAATGGATGTTTCCAAGAAAAATATATATTTAGAATTTCTTAAATATGTATGTACCAACGACTAATTTCTCATTTTCTTTTTCATTGACAGGATGGAATCGTTTTCACATGAAAATGTTGAACTCAGAAAAAAACTAGAAAATTTGGAAAACACAAATGACACTTTATGCCAACAACTCCAGAGGCTTCAAGCAATTGTAAATAAAGTAACCAAGCCTATCAAAGCTAGCGCCACCCAAACAGGAACTTGCCTCATGGTGAGAATGATTTATATTTTGATATCTAACGCGGTCACACGAAGAAACTTTTCTCCCTCAGTGAAATTTGTCTAACCTCTCTGTGAAAGCTCTTTCTTACAAAATTGAATTCACAAATTGAAAAAGACATGGTTATAAATAGCTGCAGCCAATTCCGCAAACAATATATCAGCCATTTTGAGTTGGCCTATAATTTTGGATTGATAAGATTAAAAATTGAGATAAAATTAGGTATGTTCAAAAACTGTGCAACTTTTGTTATACCATTTGATGGCAAAAAAATGGAACCATTGAAAGCAAACATGCAACAGAACAGAGGTTGTTTCGGTTGCCTTTTTCTGATGGAAAAAGTTGATCAAAAATATATTATGCCAAGCAGAATGGTTTGGTTCTTAAATTTGTTTAGGCCATTGTACAGCAGTACCATCTGATAAATATACTGTGTATGCTAGGCAGGAGTTGCTATTGCAATCCATTGTAAATTAAATTTAATCCCCCTGATAAAATTTTACTGGCATGCTGTCTGATTATGCTGGCAAACTTAGACAGTATACGATGTATGTCTGTTCTGTACATGTTGCTTTTATATTCAATTTCGCCCCCCCCCTTCCTTTCTCTGCAGGAAAAGTATTCTTTTCTTCTGATTACCCAGCCATATTGGCATCCTTGACAATGACAGAGCTAATGCAGCCACTATGCTTGCCCACAACCTCCCCCTTACCCCTTTCCCAAAACCCTTTCTGACATCAAGCCACTTATCACTTCCCTTGTTCGTGACCGCTGGCAAACCTCATGGGACTCCCAAATTGATAACAAACTTCATGTCATCCAGCCCACCATTCGATCAAATTCACCATCCACAATCTCTCTAGTGTCGACAAAGTCCACATTATCCACCCTAGAATAGGTCACACACACCTCACTCACTCCTACCCCCTTATTGGCTCCCCCACCCCTCTGTGCAACAATTGCCATTGCACCCTCACAGTCCACCACGTTCTCCTTGCCTGTCCTCTGTACAATCTTCCCAGAGCTTCCCTCGTTCCCCACAACTCAATAGCCGAGCTTTTCCAGAAAAACCCTTCAGATAAAATTATCTCCTTCCTTCATCATGCTTCCCTCTACAACCATATTTAATCCTCCTCTCCCATCCCCCTCCTCTCTACTTTTGCCCCTTTTTTTTTCACCCATGCACCTCCTCTCTCGATCCCAGCTTCCTGGCTTTTAGTTCCCATGTTTCTCTCAGTTTCCCCCTATTTTCTTTTCTTTCTACCTCTTGAATGATCTAACCTCTCAGGCACAATTTGACCCTCACTGTCGTGGTGCTGTTAAGCCCTGATCAAACAAACAGCTTGTAGTTATTAAAAAATATATACTATTGCTTTCAAGCTCCCAATTCCTAAAAAACTTGCTAATTTTTGGTGGCATTTATAGATAACTCATCATCAGGACAGGGAAGTCATTTCATACTGCTTTAATTCTTCTTTATTGTGATCAGAATTAAAAGACTTGAGATACAAAAGTATAAACATGCAGGGGGAGGGGAGGAGGAGGAACCTGTCTGTTTCTGCAAAGTGAAAAGAGAGTTGCAGCTAATATTAGCTGGTAATAACAATAACTAAAATTAAACATGGAAGGGTAGGTAGCATTAGATAGTAATATAAACTTAAGGGTGCTAATAATCTGACTGCCTGCATGCATATCCTCATTCTATATTAGATGCTTTGCTAATAATTTGCATGTCTTTTCTTTTACTCTCAATTGCTGGTGCAAAATCAACCATTGTACATTTATTGTCACGCAAATTTATAATCACATCACATTCTTATCAATTGAAATATATCTGGTACTAGAAAACCTTTCAATCTAAAACTTTCTTGATCACAAAACTAAATGGAAAACACAATCAGAAAAAAGCTGAACTTTTTAGGCCTTGTCTGTGGGCAAGATTTGAAGTTAGGAGCAAGTAAGAAAATTATATACTACAATTGAGGACAAGACTGAGGGGCAACAGTGTTTAATGAGTTGTGTTTTTTTGCCCTACTGCTCATGAGAAGAAAATGTGTGTGGATTCGCTACTGTAGATTGAAGTTACAGTTCTGCTAGGTTGTGGGAAGTTGTTCTGGTCAAAGGCAAGCTCTTCTTACCCTTGGATCTTTCTCGATGCTATTTTCATCTTTTAAAATATCTTTGCTTTTACCGTTTCATCTGGAAGTAATGATTAGATTTCTAGCTGTGGAGTTTTAATGGTTTTCTCTTTGCTAAGTTAAATTTATTGACCTTTTTGTGTGTGTGTATCATTTTCTTGTGTGTGTGTGTGTGTGGGGGTGGTGGGGGTTGTGGATAAGTAAAGGAACTCATTTGATAATTATTTTTGCAATTTCAATCCCTTGAATCCTTCCTGGTGTTGTTTCTCAGTCTTATTAAGAATCTTGAACTTTAGAATTTTTGTCAGTTATGTCAGTTATATTTCATTTCATTTCATTTATTGTTTCTTCACAACATTCAAACAAACAATAATAATAATAATAACAATAATAATATTGACGACTACAACGACGGCGACTCTCAATGCCATCAATGAAATCTACTTGTGAAAACTTTTATTAGGAAAAACATGATACTGCTCATAATATTTGTAGAATCTGAAAAGAATATTTTGAAAATGATCAAGATTCTCTTTTTCACCAAAACTGAATAATTTTCAAGCATTTGATACCTCATGATTAAAAGATTCAAGTTGTTCAGCTTCATGACATTGAAGGTTTAGTTTATTGTTTCAGGCCTATATCTGGATGTGCTAGACCACACAGCCTATCCTCAAACATATTATAAAATTTGATTTAAAACCCCAGAATTCTAAAAGTCATTCCTATCTTGCACAACCATCGGTAAAATTAGGAATAGAAAGAACTGAGCTGATAGATAGTATCAAAAATTTGGTTTGTAAGAGTGAAAATTGAAAGGAGCACTAGACCGAACAGTGAAGCGGGCGCTCGTTTTTGCGAATTTCACAGATATATTACCCACAACAGATCGATAAACTTGATGCGTTCATAGCCCACAGATGACATGAGGGCAAAGGTCACTTGAATGTTTATTCATATTAACCAGAAAATTGCTATACCGTTGCATACTATATAATCATTTAATTCTTTAGGGGACCCTAAAAATTCACCCTCATTTTTCCATGTAGTACTCCTTTGAGCTGAATTTCAACATGCAAATGCAAGAAAGTGAACTGACTCTCCAGCATATGGACATAGATGTACTTTCATTGGTTGTACTCATTGATATGAGTTGTCTTTCCCAAATAATCAAATGCTTCTTGTGTATAGGTTCCTGTTTCCTGTGTGACCTTCCCACCCATTGCAATTTTAGGCCACAAAGGTTAGGTCAAACTGCCCTGTATTGCATCAGCTGTATCATCTTTCCTGTCTAGGAACAAGTTAAGCTATGGAATAACCATTTTGGGCTTATTCAATTCTTTACTATTCAAGTTATTTTTATATTAACCAACCTCTCTGGCAAAAATTGATTGATAGTGTGAAAACCCATCGACCAACCACCATCATAAACTCTAAAGAAATATTCCCGTGAATTTTATTTTCATATATACCATAGAGGACTAGTAAAGAAACATTTTGGTGCAAAAATCTTGTTGATACCTTTTCCGTAAACTTAGGAGTTATTGCATTTCAAATATTACGTGAGTGTGTTGAAAAGTGACCTCTCCTTGTACAGTGTGATGTCATAAAGGCAAACCCAAGACAATTTTTGTGTATTTCTTTGAAATTATAAGTCCTTCCTAAATTACTGGAAACATTTTCTCTTCACTTATTGAGATGGGGTATAAAATGCACTTTATAAGAACATGCTTTGTCCATCTGCTCATGAAGTAAAAGAAAAACAATGTTTTTGGTTTTATAGGAGCTGCCTTGATGACATCACACTGTACACTGAGGTCACTTTTCAACACGCAATCTTTAAAATGCAATAATTTTTGAATGGAATAAGATATCAACATGTTTTTCACCTCTCCCCCACCCCACCCACCCCTTCTTTCTTTCTCCCTCCTCCCCTCTCCCCCTCCCAACCCCCGATTTCTTTTTTAATAGATTGGCCTCTATCATATAAATAAAAATAAACAGGAATAGTCCTTTAAAACAGCTCTGGTAAATGTGTGTTGGAATAGATCCAAGTTAAAAAAAGTATTTCATATGTTAAAAACAGACAAGATGTTTCACTGAAAGAATTGACATTGTTTCTGAATGATGCAATAATTATAAAACCAAGTATTGGCAAAGAAGCCAACCATCTCGGCAACTTGTTTTGAATTGATAGGAGTGATACTGTCTGGTGTGCCATAAGTGCAAAGAAAAGCTTTGTAAGGAAAGGACTTGTGGTTAAACCACATTATAGTTGTAATACAATCCAGAGAGAATATTTCTTGGGATTTTCCGGATTTATGTATTTTCGATTCCTCTCTTATTATAACATATATACTTTGTAACTAAAGATACATGTGGCAACTATATAGGTTTTACAAGGGAGTGTTAGGTTACTTATTTTTTGTCAAACTTACTCTAATGAACTTATCGTGGAGGCGGTGACTTTTGTATGATTTTGAAACTGAAAAAAAAAAATACAAAGCGCTCGCATAAAAAAAAACGAACTTAACAGCCAAGAACCAAATACTAAAGTTTCAAAACATTCTTAAAGTGATGTTATTGTAGTATTTACCCCTTGTGGTGTAATTTAATTTCTTTTGCCAACAATTACAATGTATGGGATGTGTGCAATGTGCAATTTCGAGTTTTTTATTTTGACATTTTGTATTGAAGATTTGTATTTTTCATTTAATAGTTAGTCTTTTTCGTTTTGAGATTTCAACTTTTGTTCCGAGTTTTGGACTTTATTTCATTTCATGATTTAGACTTTTCATTTTGAAATTTATATTTTTTTTTGTTTCAAGAATTTGGAAACGAAAAGTCAAAATCTCAAAACGAAAAGGTGTAAATCTCCAAATGTCCTTCCAGAGCCACAGTAATACTTTGATTGCTAAAGGTGATATTAAGTCTGAAGAAGGAGATTTGAGAGATGGGCAAGTTGATTGTAGAAAATAAATATTAAAGAGAAAAAATGGTAGTATATGATATAAAAATAATGCTTCAAAATGATTTTTAAATAAATTTTCTTTCTGGTGATGTGTAAGGGGATGAAGAAAGACATAGTTTTGGATTGTTCAATAAGAGTTCATGGTTCGCAACCTTCTCTATTTTGTTTTTATTTGAAATGATCGTGTATGTTTTTGTTTGAGCGCCATTGCTTATTCTTTCCATTCTTTCCGTGCCTATTTTGCATAAATTCAGATTAAAAAGATCCCTGGTATCAAACCTGTACACTGAGGGTCAAAGATTCCTATCTGCTTTTTCTTGCCATGGGTGAGTCTATGAATGACGGCAATTGGTGGATGTCTATCCGTCCTCTGACCAGCATCTTTGACCTTCAAAATGTTTTTCACATAAGCGTTGCTATTAGTATAGTGGGAATTTGATCATGGTGATGGGACAATTTTGTCATGCATAAAGACTAATCAGAGTACAAATCTAGACGCCGCAAAATTTGAAATTTGATTTTCACATTTTTAGAAAGTCTTGAATTTGATCATTTTCAAACTAAATTCTCTTTTTTTTTTTAAAGAGTTAAGTTTTAGTTTTTCTTGCGAGGCTAACATATCATTTGTGGATACATACATGTGTCAAACACATTTAGACAGTAGTGCTGTAACAGCACATTCACACAATGTGTTCCACGCATGTTAGTTTGAAAAATATGTGTTTTCAAAATTGTATCTTTTATTTTTGCACCTGCATCACACATAACCATTGCGTCATTATCATTTGCAAGCTAACATCTCGTTTTCCATTGATCCATCACACATCTCTAACTGATAAAATTTAATTTATGTTTTTTTTTTTTTTTCTGATCAAAATGCAGACAGTAAAAAAATATATAAAATACTTTAGTAATAAGCAGGCACTCCTTGCTGAGTGTGTACTTGTTTGAAAGCTGGGGCAAACTTGCTATTTACACTGCAACAGCTGTAGTGTGATACGAAAACAGGAAGCATAATTAGGATTGTGCGTAATTATTGAATTGGTTTTATATATGTGTGATGTCACATATGGCGCTTTGTGGAGCTATCTGTAATGACTGTTACCTTTGGTACTGTTGTTAGTGGTTGCGGGAGATTTCTTCATTTAGGACACTTGAAAATATACGTATAATCATAGTGCAATATATGTAGTGTCTTGATTCTTCCAAATAGACAAAATTAAAACAAAATTTAAACATAAATTTTAACAGTGGAACTTTCCCGTATGTAAAAGATGAAAATTCCCAAGTGAGATAAGTAAATGAGTAACTGTTGAGTATTAAATTCTTACTTGAAATTTAACAAGTGTTTCTGAAACAAATATTGTCAGAATAGCAAAAAGGTTTCGTGGGATCTTAGCGATGAAATACTATCAAATTACATTAATTGGAAAATGGGAGTTTAATGAGCTTTAATTTCATGGAATGTTAGCGATGAAATACTAACAAATTACTTTAATAGAAACAGGGAAATACAAAATCATATTTTAAGAGTCCAATGTAAATTAATTTTATTAAGGAGTTTTTAATATTTCCTTAATTTTGCAATAAGCAAAAAAATTTTTATTTTGAATAGCAAAAAGGTTTCGTGGAGTGTTAGTGATGAAATACTATTAAATTACATTAATTGAAACACGGAGTTTAATGAGTTTGAATTTCGTGGAGTCTTTAATGATAAAATACTAACAAATTGCATTAATTGAATTTTAATGAGTTTTAATATTTTTTTGATATTCTAATATTAAACAAAAAAATTAAAAATAATTTTGAATAGCAACAAAGATTTGCATGAAATATTGACAGTAATTTCAACAACTGCATGTTTATATAGTATTTTTACCTGATTATTTTGTCATGTTTCCCATTTTGTTCTTGGTTTGACAGTACAATTTGAGGAGGTGGAGATAGTGCAATACGTACAACATCCTAGAGACATCCATTTTTGTATAGATATTAGGTGTGTTGGTTCACCTTCTATTTTTACATTTTTTCACTCATTAAAAAAATCTTTTGTTTAACATTTCAGCCATGCTTGGGTGATTTCATTTTTTAGTTGGGAGAAGGAAGAATTTTCCATTAACTTGAAAACATGAATCAGACCATTCAGTTTGTTGGGCAGTGTGTTACTCTTCCTAATTTAAGCATCAAGCTACTTAGAAGGAACTTGAAGCCATGTTAACCTTTTTCTCTCTTAAAGACACTGTATCAAAGTCCCAATTTTTAAATTAAAATATAAAAAAACAACTTTATGTCGAGAAAACATGATTTGTAGATTTAGATAAGCATATAATTGGTAGGCTATTTTTTCAGGTTTTATGTTAATAGTCATTTTTGGATAAATTTGATATTTGATTATTGGATTGTTTGAGGTTTAAAAGATAACAGATTTCTGTAAAAGCAAAACAAAAAATTTCCCAATTAAAAAAAATGTTGCAAGGAAACTGGAAATACATATCAAATTATACTTGTGGTGGGTGATATATACAGTTAAGGAAGTATGTGGGTACACATGCAGCACTACAGTATCATAATGTGCTGGGTTGCTTTTGTTTGGTGTGATTTGTATCAAAGGTAGTTGTCAAAAGACCTATTCCTGACCTATTAATTATAAATTATTTATAAATTAATTATAAATTAATTATAAATTTATTTTAAATTAATTACAATTAATTATAAATTAATTATAAAATATTTATAAATTAATTATACATTAATTATATATTATTTATAAATTAATTATAAATTAATTATAAATTATAAATTAATTATAAATTATTTATAAATTAATTAAAAATTAATTTGTAAGTTATTTACTAATTAATTATAAATTAATTATAAATTAATCATAAATAAATATAAATTAATTTTAAATTAATTATAAATCAATTAATTTTTTTAATAAATTGATTGTAATTATTTATTAATTAATTATAAATTAATTAGACCTATTATAAAGACCTAGCAATAATTGAAAAATTTCAAGATTTGGAAAGATTTCTTCTAAATTTATTTCTTCCAAATTTATTTCTTCAAATTTGGGAAATATGCCAACAATTAATATCACTGCACAAGATATAACTTTCACATCTGCAATTACTTTCATTGGCATCGGGCATCTCTTCCCATATAGTTTGCCCACCGCTGTTTTAGCATGCCCACCATCTTTTAGTTTATACCTACTGTTTTATGCCTATTTTTCACGTACCCACCATTCTAATCTTATGCTTAAAGCGCACACCCACCATGCTTAAAACCTACCCACCATGCTTATTGCTTACCCTCCTTGCTTAAAGTTTACCCACCATGCTTAAAACCTACCCCTGCTTAAAGTGTACCCATCATGCTTAAAACCTACCCACCATGTTTAAAGCTTACCTTCAATGCTTTTCATATTCAAACTGCAGTTTGTTACTGTGTGCAGTGCATGGAGTGGATGAGTGTAGTTTGACATGCTACTCATTTAGTGTGCAATACGGTGTACGCCATTTGCTATACCACGCATGCAATACAAAACAATGTATGGATGGAGTTTCCCAGCACGTACTTCTACACTCTCCATGGACCATTGCACTAATGCAAGCATGTACAGTATTAATTCATATTTCATGCATGTACTTTAAGAGGAATAGATATGTTGGTTTTGATCAAGTTTGCTAATCTCATTGTGACTACATGGATTTGCTCACTAATTCGTTCATCTACTTGTAATGGATTTGTCATGCTATGCCTGTTTGTATACATGTTTATTTGCTTTGCTTGTTTTGTCTTTTGTTTCGGATTGATTGTGGTTGAGGCAAACCTGCAAAAAATACACGGTTGCGGCGATTAGTACGGTGCAAAAACGGGAATTCATGAGAATATTATTATTATTTTTTTAAAGATTTCTTGAGTAAGCAACAGTATATATGGTAAATATGTGCTCTGAAAACATCCATCATGTAATTGTGCGATTAATAGTACATTAAATTGTGAAAGAGGGAAGCATTTAAAGATGTATTTACTACATTAACATTATTTTTGTTACGATTTTTCGTGAGAAGATTTATTTAGAATTGTGGGAAATTCTATAATTATTTCCAAGTCAGGGTTGAGGTTTTGAAGAGTGATTATGTTTTAATTTCATTCTGTTCAGTAATTAGCATGATGAATATCTCTGGCTATAAATTAGCATAATGAATATCTCTGGCTATAAATTAGCATGATGAATATCTCTGGCTATAAATTAGCAAGATGAATATCTCTGGCTATAAATTAGCATGATGAATATCTCTGGCTATAAATTAGCATGATGAATATCTCTGGCTATAGATTAGCATGATGAATATCTCTGGCTATAAATTAGCAAGATGAATATCTCTGGCTATAAATTAGCATGATGAATATCTCTGGCTATAAATTAGCATGATGAATATCTCTGGCTATAAATTAGCAAGATGAATATCTCTGGCTATAAATTAGCATGATGAATATCTCTGGCTATAAATTAGCATGATGAATATCTCTGGCTATAAATTAGCATGATGAATATCTCTGGCTATAAATTAGCATGATGATTATCTCTGGCTATAAATTAGCATGATGAATATCTCTGGCTATAAATTAGCATGATGAATATCTCTGGCTATAAATTAGCATGATGATTATCTCTGGCTATAAATTAGCATGATGAATATCTCTGGCTATAAATTAGCATGATGATTATCTCTGGCTATAAATTAGCATGATGAATATCTCTGGCTATAAATTAGCATGATGAATATCTCTGGCTATAAATTAGCAAGATGAATATCTCTGGCTATAAATTAGCATGATGAATATCTCTGGCTATAAATTAGCATGATGAATATCTCTGGCTATAAATTAGCATGATGAATATCTCTGGCTATAAATTAGCATGATGATTATCTCTGGCTATAAATTAGCATGATGAATATCTCTGGCTATAAATTAGCATGATGAATATCTCTGGCTATAAATTAGCATGATGATTATCTCTGGCTATAAATTAGCATGATGAATATCTCTGGCTATAAATTAGCATGATGATTATCTCTGGCTATAAATTAGCATGATGAATATCTCTGGCTATAAATTAGCATGATGAATATCTCTGGCTATAAATTAGCAAGATGAATATCTCTGGCTATAAATTAGCATGATGAATATCTCTGGCTATAAATTAGCATGATGAATATCTCTGGCTATAAATTTTCAGTTTAGTGAATCCAAACTCACCAGAGTGTTTAAACCTCACTAATAAAAACATCCTTTTAAAAGTCAAAATGAATTCTCAGCCCCACATTACACACATGACTTGGCCCAGCAGTTACCAAATCTATAATACTTGGCTCTTCACAATCAGTTCCATTGTGTGTATATAAACGATTGGGGAGTGTAATTACTGATGCATAAAATTACTGAACTATCTGTGGTGGGTTTCTTAATTGCTTCTAGCAGAGTTTAAAAGTTATACCCGCCGGAATGGAGGTTCTTGTGGGTGAAAAGACTGAAAATTTGTAGAGAGGATTGGGTGTAATGAGAATTTAGCAAATTCTAAACTTAGCATTTACAGAACTTTCAACCAGAACTTTCAACCAGAACAACAATTGCCTTTGCACCCTCACAGTCCGTCACGTTCTCCTTGCTTGCCCCCTGTCTGCGTTCTCAGAGCTTTCCTCGCTCCCCACAACTCAATTGCCGAGTTCTTCCAGAAAGACCCTCCAGATAAGATTATCTCCTTCATCATGCTTCCCTCTACAACCATATTTAGTCCTCCTCTCCCATCCCCTCTTTCTACTTTTTGTTTTCTTCACCCATGCACCTCCTCTCTGGATCTCAGCTTTCTGACTTTTAGTTCTTTTATTTCTCTCATTCTCCCTATTTTTTCCTTCCTACCTTTAGAATGATCTAACCTCTCAGGCACAATTTGACCCTTGTTGTCATGGTGCCTTTAAGCCCTTATCAAACAAACATGAACAAAAACAGTTTGATTGTTACATAGAAAAAGACACTTTAGAAAAGTCAGTTATGTCATGTGAAAAGGTTGTTAGATAGGTGTCATGAGTAGAATTTGCCCACTGAAATTAGGGATGGGGTGTAAAGTCATAAAATGCAAGTTGTCTACTGAATGTGGGTAGAAAAATCATGAAATCACTCTAAAATACAAAAAAGTCACTAAACAAATGATATAGATAAGGAAAAAAGTTGGGGAAGTGACCCTTTGACCCCCCTTCCTCCCCCCACACACACACATGCACCACCCAAATTCTGCCCTATGAATGACATACTCAAATCTTTTTTTTATGTTTGCCATGCAGCAGTTAAAAATTCAAAAGTTTTGTGGCAAATTATCAATCCTTGAAAAACATGGAATTTGTCAGTCAAAATTCAAGTTGTATATAATGGAAGTTATGCCTTCTCAAAAATAAACAACGTTCTTTAATCTATGGGTCTGCAAATTTAGTCGTTGATTAGAAAGTGCAGCAACGTATCAAAATATCTTTTTCAAGGCCAGTTCAATTGCTTCACTTCCAAAATAACTTTGTATAAAAAAATTGTTGCATTACTTTGTAAATCATTGAAGGACAGGCTGTGCGTAAGTATGCTTTATTGGAATATTGTGAATAAATGTTACAATTGAGCTTTAATTTGAAAGATAGTAGCTTGAATTATTAGCATAGACTTAAAGAAGCGCCCCTGGACAAAAAGTTGGAATAACTTTTGCTGTTCTTTACCTTGTCAATTAGGAACTGAGATGGCTTGCCTAGTTTCAGTAGCTTTTTTTAACCGAGCTGTTATCAAAGCGTTTTCTCATTATCTTTCCTACCTGTAGATTTATAATAAAATAATGTCCGTTGGGAATGAGATCTAAAGAACACTAATGATTATCAATTTCTGTTTAATTCTCAACGGTCCTTTGCCCTTTGTAGTATTCCAAGCATGTATTACCTGTCTTTATTTCCTGAGTAGTGTGTGGGAATACTAAACATGAAGGCCGAACGAAGCAGTGTAGATGCAGAACTGTAGTTGAGATTGTGAATGTTGATCTAAATCACAGTAATGAGAAGGATAGTGTAAAAGATTGTTTGAAAGAAGGTATGGTGTGCATATGCATATATCAAAAGTCCACACAATGGTTATATGTCAAATGAAAGAGACAAATGAAGATTAAAATTGTCATGTCCTGTTTCTCAGCTCAGATCAGATAAAGCCATACTGTATTTTTGAGAAAACAGACGTAATATGTTTATACTTAAATGTTACGCATATCTGATTTCTTGCATCTGTCTAATTGCATCTATTAGTATAGTTTCTCAAGCGCTGATTGGTCAGAAGCAGAAACTTTATTTCTGCTTTTTTTTAATCATAGCCCTTACACAACATACGGTGTTTACTGACGATAAATAAACAAAAATACGCAGTAACCAATCGATGCTTGAGAGGTTAAACAAATACATGCAATTAGACAGATGTAAGAAGAAGAAATTGTATGATTTTAGTGTCTTATTTCAGCTTGTTGTATAAACGTTTGTTTTTCCAATGAAAGCACAAAAAACTGGACTAATATATGCAACTTGATAGATGTGAGGGAATCAACCATATGTTTAATTTTAGTGTCATGTAGGTTTCCTCGACAAGGCCTAGTTTTATCCAGTCAAATTGGGCCAAAGAAGCTGGAAATAACCAATTGATTCGTTAGCTTAATTCAATATATGAATATTTTCCTGGACTTTTGACTCGTAAGACTCACCATAAGATTGTATAGTGATTTTTTTAAGGCTGGATTGGATTGGATTGTGTGTGTGTAATGACCAAGTGTGAGAGGTTCAGTGGTTAAGGAGTCAAGCTCGTATTCGAAAGGTACAAGGTTCGATTCCCGTCGTGAGCGCTGCATGGTGTCCTTGAGCAAGGCACTTTACTCTACTTGCTTCAGTCCACTCAGCTGTGAAATTGAGTACCAGCACTGCTGGGGAGTTAATCTGCGATGGACTGGTGTCCAGTTTAGGGGGAGTCATGTACTCTCATCCGCTTGCACATGGAAACCGGGGATAAGCACTGGCTCTATGAGCTTAAAGGCTAGATGAAAGTAGCTTTTTATGACCAATTGTACGCTTTCTTTGTTATATTCCTTCTTTATTTTTATGGGAGAACTAAAAGAGTAATAAATGTTTGTACAATCCCAATAATGATTTGAAATTTGAATGAATTAAAATTTAGTATTTGAAATCCATGAGCCATTGATCAATGCTTTTATAGATCCACAACACTAGCATTTTTTTTTTCATGTAGAGAGTCTTGCCCCAGACTAACTTATGGTATAGTTTCTGATGTGTATATAGGTACATCATCAACTGCTTCAATTAGAAACAACCATTCGTACAACGGGACTTAATCCAGGGATATTTACTTAAAACTATATCCCTGATTAATTGATTGACACCTGTCATTAAATCTTGCTATCCTCTGTTCTCATTAACTCTTTATTTCAAATGACCTTTGACATGCAGACAGGCATCAATCAATCAATCCATCCATCCATCCATCAATCACTTCATACTGTTGTTGTGATTTACTGTAAATTTTTCATCACAAAAAAAACTTGGGATATTACAATCTCAGATTTAAATTTTGGTCAGACAGTATTTTGTATGATAGAGGTAAGTTGTGATGACCATGGGCAAGATTTTCTGACTGAAAAAGGGCAGGGAAATATTACACATGAAATTTGCTGAAAGTGAGTGTGTGTGTGTGTGTGTGTGTGTGTGTGGGGGGAACAAAGTCATAAAATCACACTGAAATACAAAATAATACTTATAAAATCAATAAATATGGCAAAAGGTTTGAAGGTGGGGGATTGCACCACCTAATCTACCTACACTACCGATCTTGTTTTATTCTGTAGAAATCCAAGTTTGTTTTGAAAATATCTGATGTAGAAATTAGACAAAACTCACTACAGTTGTTAAAGAACACAACTAAATTTACATATTGAATACAGCATTTTAAAATGTCCCTAGATGGCATTGTTACAATGGATTCTCAGAAATATCATCACTTTATATCGCTTCATATCACGTCACATTAACGTCACCCTAATTAAGTGTGGACTTCCTGTTTTTAATCCTGTTTCTGTCTTTTTTTCACAAGTCAAACATTTACATCAATCAACCTGTTGAAAGGCACATAAAAATAGGAGTAATATCTCAAATATACAAGAGTACTCACTTTTGTAGCAGTTTGCAAGATGGAACCATGGAGATGTCAGTTGGAGAGGTTGTTTCGTTTACAAAAGGGGGTGAAAATGTTAATAATTGACAGCACCTGGTGAGACCAGGTGTAATTTCTTTCAAAAATTGATAAATGTACTTGAAATTGCATAATATTGTGATGTACGTAGGTTAGAAAAGTCAATTAATATATCAGCTTTTCAGAAAACCTCTTCTTGTGGAAATTGTTTAATCAAAGGAATATAAATGACTTTGTTTTGATCGTAATAGTATGGGAGGTATTTCGTGTCTTTTTCATATTCCAAACGGTATAAACAAAATATTTATTTGTGCCTTTTTTGTATTCCAAATGGTATAAACAAAATATTTATTTGAAAATAGAAATTTACAGAAGATTTTGTAACACAATTTTTGTGTCTTTGGGATATATGATTTAAATGTAGAGGTTTAGACTGTACACAATCATGAAACACATTCTGTATTCAAGATTCAGCGGAAGATATTCTTTTAAGTTTAAGGGATGGTAGTATTCTTTTTTAGGAAAAGTGATTGTTCTTATACCATTCTTTCACGTCTCTTTTCTTATAACCATATTTATATCATCTAAGTTGTGCAGACCTGAGGCATTACTAACTAATAATATAGTACATTCAGACTCTCACTCCTTCTATCTCTCTATCTTTTTTCATTGCAGGTTTTAGTATTATGTTTTGCTGTCTTCCTTGGTACCTGGTCACCCCACGCCCTCTTTAAGAATTCTTCAACCCCGTCTCCCTTCACAAATCCATCTGCAGCTGCTAATCACCCATCAACACCAAACTACCCCTATGGCCCCCACATCTCTACCTATGAACGGGATCATGGTCCCCTTTATGGACCACAAGAGGACCCGTACGCTACGCCAAGCAGTAAGTAGACAACTTTGTTCATGCCTTGATATCACTTGATTAACTGGATAACTTTAGATATCTGGATCTGTGGTAGATGATACGCATGGAACATTTTTGTTTTGGTGCTTTGGCTACGGCAAACCTCAACAAATCCCCATGCAGATAAACATTCACAGATTAAGACACCAATCGAGATTTAAAACTGAATGAAATCTTTCTGGAAGGTCTAAAATGATCGTCTTTAATTATTTCAAATCTTTTTTTGAGAACTCAGGGGAGGGGGGGTCTGATAATTCAAATAGTTGAAATTGAGCCATTTTCGTATCTGCTTTTTCTTGAAAATTTTGTTCATGCTAAATCAGATTTAATGCAGTGAATTAGATGTCCTCGTATGGGTGTAAATTTACATCTGGGAGAGTTCTTTCATTTTTTTAGTTCCATTTGTTTACTCCATAAAGATATTTGCAAGTTGAAATATATAATTGTGGAGGATTTTAATTAAAAACTCAATGGGTGCAGTATAGTATGTAGTTGAGATTTCATCTGTTTGACATATAGGAATGAATTGATTATGCGAGTATTATTTTCATCTGCACTGAATGAGCTAAAGTCGGGTTTCTGCTAATTGACTTCTTTTCATCCACTAATTCTTTTCTAATTTCTGTATAACTTCTATGGTACCATGTGTCACCAAGCTGTTGATATGTCTTTATTCAAATCCAGAAAAATGAAAATAAGCTCTGATGTAGGGGTCCAATCAAATTTTCTTCCATTTCTCTTGCTTTACAGGACAGTCAAGATTACTCATGTCGATTGACGAGTTGGACGAAGGGGAATGTGCCTCAAATCAAGATGTCTTCACATTCTTCAACTCAGCTGAACACGTCCAAGAGGAGATCCCGCCCAAAACTGGTCAGTTTGAGCCCCCGCAGAGCCTCCTGTCTGAAAAGCCACAAGAAATCATGAATCCTCTGTCAAACCCAGCGACTATGATTAACAGTGATGCGCTTGACAACAAAATGGCTGCCCTTGATATGCAGGCGCTGATGCATCCCGATATCCAAGTTGAAGTTATTCCGGTGGACACCATGGCGAGCATCAACCGCTCCACAAATAAATAGATCACACCCAGTTGTGATTGGCATCACTTTAAATATCTGGATTAGTTCATTTATAAAGTAGAAGGAATTTGATGATATTATTCTAACGGTATATATTATAATTTCATGCTGCCACCTGCTTTCAGTTTTAAAACGTTGTTAATGTAGGGATTAATTTGTAGTGTTAGCTAAATTGATCTGCCTTATTTATAAAAGGTCTTAAAACTGGGAACATTTCAACATCTCATGGCATCACTTTAAATATCTGGATTAGTTCATTTATAAAGTAGAAGGAATTTGATGATATTATTCTAACGGTATATATTATAATTTCATGCTGCCACCTGCTTTCAGTTTTAAAACGTTGTTAATGTAGGGATTAATTTGTAGTGTTAGCTAAATTGATCTGCCTTATTTATAAAAGGTCTTTAAACTGGAAACATTTCAACATTTCAACATCTCATGGCATCACTTTAAATATCTGGATTAGTTCATTTATAAAGTAGAAGTAATTTGATGATATTATTCTCACGGTATATATTATAATTTCATGCTGCCACCTGCTGTCAGTTTTAAAACGTAGTAAATGTAGGGATTAATTTTAAGTGTTAACTAAATTGATCTGCCTCATTTATAAAAGGTCTTTAAACTGGAAACATTTCAACATCTCATGGCATCACTTTAAATATCTGGATTAGTTCATTTATAAAGTAGAAGGAATTTGATGATATTATTCTAACGGTATATATTATAATTTCATGCTGCCACCTGCTTTCAGTTTTAAAACGTAGTAAATGTAGGGATTAATTTTGAGGTTTAGCTAAATTAATCTGCCTCATTTATAAAAGGTCTGTAAACTGGAAACATTTCAACATTTCAACATCTCATAGCAACACTTATTTCTCAACTAGTAATTGTTTTGTCTGTTTTAGTGAAAATTCCTATTGTAAATAGCACAAAAATTATTCCAGCGGTTTTGAGTTGTAGAGATTCTTTGGCATTTCCTTGTACTTTTTAGATAATTTCTATGAAAAAGGACCAAAGGACTACGATTTGTGCGAGCATTTTATCATAGGAACTCATTTATCGTTAAGATACGAAAATAAGATTTAAGCTTATATTCTCACCTTTGTGATCTGAAATACTTTTAACAATAGGTGAATGATAATTATGCATATACAATGCACAAAGCAAATGAACTGTCTGCCAAATAACTAATACATAATGCTGCCACCTCTCCAGCGCTCACTTTGTGAGAATGATTCTGTCACATGATCATGTCATGTGACTTGTCAATCATCTAGTATGATTAATTGCCACATTCTAGAAGTAAGACATAAAGGCATAGCCGGTCCATTATTTTGTGGTAGGGAAGAGTTATTTATTCTCAAAAAAGATTTTCTATACTTGCTATATTGAGAGATTACAGTCAATCGTGTTTAGCCATTTTGCAAGCTTAAAAGTAAATAAATCCTCTTTAATGATAAAATAGTAGGCAAAATGCTGCAGCCATAATAATTGTGAAATACACATTTGATTTTGATTTCTTGAATTTTAGTTGATGCTTCTAGGTATTGAAGACAGCAAAACAATTGCATGATTTTTAAAATTTTGTAGAATAATTCTTTTTAATTCAAATAAGATATATTCTTTGCTTTGTACAGTTCAAAATTTTGTGTCTGTTCATTTCAGTATTTGACACACAAGAGAAATATGTTCTTTGTGAATATCTTCATATATAGCCTTAAAAAAAACGTTCCTTTTTTCATCTTTTAATTACAATTGCACGTTTGCAACACATGTTAAGTTGTCGTTAGGATGCCAATATCAAGATATGGAGTGTAGTTCAATTTCTATTACATTTCTATTCTATTTCTATTACAAATTGTTTAGATAATCAAGCTGCCTCAACCATCATAATCTGTGAAACAAAGCTTTTCTAATTAAGTACATGATTTAATTTAGAAGTCTTTGAGATCAGATTTGCATAATTTCATATCATTTTATTTGATTTGTGATAGAAATTGACCAGGATTTCTCTCCCCCCTCCAAAAAAAAAAAAAAAAAAAGCAACAAAAAAGAGCACAAGAGAAATAATATTATTTATACAAAAATTAAAGAAATTATTTATTTAAGAGCAGTATTTTATATGTGTGAAATATTTTCCTCTTTGTTAATATATACATTTTAAAGTAAGTCATTTCTTTCAATTATAAAGCAAATTAAATGTTTTGATAAATTTGGTCACATAGTGAATGAAAATCAAAAAATTATTCCATTATTATTCAAATCTCAGTAAGTTTTGTTATTTTTTAAAATATTAAAATTATTTTAAGAAGGAGAAATTAATAGTAAGGGCTTGAAAATAATTCATTTAAAGCAAATTGGTCAAACTCCCAGTGCAGGGTAATTATAACTTTGTCAGCACAAATGTATTTAGGGATTCCTGCCAACTATAGGATTTAAAATATCAAAATGTCTTCCACTGTAGTCATTGATAATTGTCATTTTTGCTATTTAAATAATTATATACCAAAGGCACGATAGAAAAAAAGAGATATGGGGCTTCCTTGATTTAGTCAATCAAAGGTAGATTTATGATGAGCTTTACCCAAATTAGGGTCAGCAAAGCGAAGCATGTCATTGGTAATATTGACACTTTGATATGTTGTTGCTTTGGTTTGGAAATCAGCAATTTAAAGAATCATTGTGTAAATGTTTTGAAAGGGGCTGGAATTACAAGTCTAGTCAATAAAAAGTATCACAAATTGTTCTTTTTACCATTGTTTATTGATATTAATTCCCTGATTAAGAAATGTTCTCCAACTTGTATGGGAATCAAGTTTTATTACTGGTAATTTATACTGTTAACATATCCAGTTTATTAGCTTAAGAACTGAGAAATTAAGTGTAATGAACAATTTAATTTAACTAAATTCTCAAGGAATGTCTTACCAATACTTGTTGAGCAGGTAATGCCTATTTAGCTTGTTATTTATCTGATATGTTAAGCATGATGTCTGCTTATCACCTCCCTCCCATTAACTTCCATTACAACTGCAAAAAAGGGGGAAAAGAAAGTGTTGTAACTGAAAGTCAAATTCAAAATCTACCTCTGATTAAAAAATTCTAGCCCCATTCATTTTACCTGAAATTTGAACTAAACATTAGTGCCTTTATTTTGAAAGAGATTGATGATAGAATTGTTTAAAATTGTGTGCTGGAATGAAAACTTGTAAAAATAGTGGAAATAGATTCATTTGAATGAGAGACTTGAAAAGATTATGTTGGATTTTGTATTTGTAATATTGTAAATTATTTGTTATGAAGAAGTAGCCTTGAAGTCTCTAGTATGTTGGAACAAGCATTCCAGGGAAATGTAAGAAGTGCCCACGGTCAAATGTTGTTATTAAAAAGAGTTTAGGATGTGTATTTCACTTTTTGTGGTACGCACTTGTGAAATACATAGCCCACGAAGAATGGTCACAAATGTTAAGAATAATAATTTTATCACTGTGGATATATGAATGCTAAGAAGAGTTAAAAAAAAATGTTTTTTTTTTTTTTTTTAATTATAATAATTTTTATTTCCAAATAATTTTATCTTTGGGAAACCAATGTTTGTACATATTTCTTTTTAAAGTAGTATGTCTTTAAGGAAGCTAACGCTTGTTGAAACTTTTTTTTTTTTTTTTTTTTTTTTTTTCAAAATTTTAATAACCAACTCTGCTTAATAATGTACTGGCAGTTTAGAACTGTCTTCTCTTTACTTCTGAAGTTCATTTTGTAATAAAATGATAGAAACAAAGTAACCTTGGTATATTTTGTTTTTGAGATGTCATGTGATTTATTCAAATGTATCATGAAGTTTCTTCAATCCCAAATGTTGTTTGTCTGTTTGTTTGTTTGTTTGATGAGAGTTTAACAGCACCAACAACAGCAAGGGTCAAATTTTGCCTGAGAGGTTAGATCATTCCAGAGGTAGGAAGGAGAGTAAACAGGGGGAGATTGAGAGCAACAAGAGAACAGAAAGCTGGAATCGAGAGAAGAATAATGTAGAGAGAGAGAGAGGGTGGGGAAGGAGGACTAAATATGGTTGTATCTTATCCAGAGGTTTTTTTTTGGAAGAGCTCGGCTACTGAGTTGTGGGCAGCGAGGGAAGCTCTGGGAAGGTTGTATAGGGGGCATGGACTGTGAGGGTGCAATAGCAATTGTTGCAGAGGGGTGGGGGAGCCAGTAAGGAGGTGGGAGTGAGTGAGGTGGGTGTGACCTATTCTAAGGCGGGTAATGTGAACGTTGTCGACACTGGATAGGTTGTGAGTAGTGGGTTTGATCGGAATGGTGGGCTGGATGGCGTGGAGTTTGTTATCAATTTGGATAGGAGGGGTCACTTCTCAGGAGGCAAGAACCACAAATATACCCTGGCTATAAGAGGTCAAAATGTACTGGAAAATCATTAGTCAATTTTTGGGAAACCTTCAATTTTGGGGGAAATCTTTAATTTTGGGGAAATCTCCCTCATGTCCAATTTTTGTGCCCTGAATAACTTGTGACTGAGATACAATGTAGAGTAATTCTTTGAGAAAAAACATTTTTCACCAATAGAGGAATGTAGTGGATGGAATCTCCTTCATTTTTCAGGAAATGTAGAGTAATTCTTTGAGAAAAAACACTCTTTTACCGACAGACGGATGTATTGGGTGCACCTTAAACCACTTGCTACTGTCCCAAATCCTAAATAAACTAAAACATTAGATTAAATAACAAAATTGGAAAAGACAAAAACCATTAGTGATTTGAGTTGAAATAAATTACAAAGACAGAAATTTCAAAGCCAGACACTGTATATTCAACATACAAGCACAATCAAGACAAAAATATCAATCAAAATATTTAATATGTACATCATATTTTCTAAGAGTACAGCAAGTATTCGTGAAAATACAAAATAGAATAAAAAAGTAAAGGCCTCTTCATGGACTGCATAAATGAGAAACTCGAAACAAAAATTCCATCTCAAATTTTGAAACTGCAAAAACGATGCATTTTTATCAATGGAATGAATTTGCATCACCTTGCTTAATGGAAGATAGGTTATCATTTGGATCTTAATTCTCACTTAACCCTTACTATACCACGCGGCAATATTATCGCTGTTTTGGGTGCCCCGTCTTTTACTCTGCCTCCCAGGTGCATTTTCAAAAAAGTGCTGCTAGAGTAAGGGTTAATCAACCCGCAACAAGTGCGCCGACTCCAAAATATATGCAGCATGGACCCAGTGGGCAGCCCAGCGGGTCACTGAAGCGGAACGAGCCCGACTTTGCTGTTCGGAAGACAGAGGACCCTTCAATAACAAGCCTGCAATTAACCCTTACTCTACTACGGCAGTAATATTATCGCAGTTTTGGGTGCCCTGTCTTTGACTCCGCCTCCCAGGTGCATTTTCAAAAAAGTGCTGGTAGAGTAAGGTTCAAGTAAGAAAAATTATAGCTTAATACATATCAAAAATCCATTACTTGCAGTAGTTATACTAAAACCTTATAAGAGTCAAATAACTCAAAATTCTTTGACAATTCTTAAAATTCTCTGCCCTCATCAAGTTTAAAACTTCTGATGCTTAATGACTACATTAATGAGACTACTTGAAAATTGAGACAAAAATATCCTATACAAATATGTTTGGAAATTTGACAATTTTAATGAATTTAAGTCCTCTCAAAATAACATTGGTTGTACAATTGGTGATTTTTTTTTTGAGTCCAGAAAATTGTTTTGTTTGGCTTTCAAGGCACAAATTCAGCACATTCCATTGGAAAGTTAGAACTAAGTCTCAACATATCTCACCTACAACATCCCCATCCTTCATTTCTACCCTTTCCATATTGCAATGTCCCAAATTTTAATCACTTCATCCCTAACCACTCACCAATTTATTCAAAATCCAATCATCACTTCTTGAGATATGTTAATGACAGACAAT
The DNA here is from genome assembly GCA_020152595.1 of Chiridota heheva. Taxonomy (NCBI): domain Eukaryota; kingdom Metazoa; phylum Echinodermata; class Holothuroidea; order Apodida; family Chiridotidae; genus Chiridota; species Chiridota heheva. Next base: position 551,776 of record JAIGNY010001654.1, on the reverse strand, counting down.
TCACTTTAATACATCCCTACCCCTTCCATTTATGCCCTTCCCCGGCTACAACATGTCCCAAATTTTAATCACTTCTTGCTTAAGTTGTAACAAAACCACACAGCAAATTTAATTTAAATCCAATCATCAGTTCTTGAGATATGTTGATGACAAACAAACAGACAAACAAATGCAGGCAAAAACATAATCTCCATCCAACTTGGAAGTAATTACACAAGTATTTTGCTCTGCACTCCCAAGTAAGTTTCACATATGTTCCAAAATATTGACACTTTCACTGTTAATAAGTGGGAAATTAAATAAGCATTGAGCAGTTCTGCCCTACTTGAAATTTCATAAATGTCATTATTCAAGTTGGGTTTTTACCAAATTTGGAAAAAGTCTGAAAATATGAATGGTTCCTATTTTACTGACCCAATGTCAATTTTTTTTTTTAAAGGATATTATTATCAATTAACCCTCCCAAGATCTCTGACCTGAGCACCATTGTTGGTCTGTTTTTTTATCATTCTTCAGAGCATAAAAATATTGGTTGCCTAAAAACAAATCTTCCCCACCTTATCTCTCCCCCACCCTATGCACTTACCAGGTTTGCTATGCCCTTTGGGAACTTGAGTTAATAATCTCCTTATAAGATCATGATCAGAGCCAGGACTGATCAGAGCCAGGACTGATCAGAGCCAGTACAGATCAGAGCCAGTACAGATCAGAGCCAGGACTGATCAGAGCCAGGACTGATCAGAGCCAGAAGGATCAGAGCCAGGACTGATCATAGCCAGGACTGATCATAGCCAGGACTGATCAGAGCCAGGACTGATCAGAGCCAGGACTGATCAGAGCCAGAAGGGATCAGAGCCAGGACTGATCATAGCCAGGACTGATCATAGCCAGGACTGATCAGAGCCAGGACTGATCAGAGCCAGAACTGATTAGAACCAGATTAGAGACAGGACAGATTAGAGCCAGGACTGATTAGAGCCAGGACTGATTAGAGCCAGGACTGATTAGAGCCAGATTAGAGCCAGGACTGATTAGAACCAGATTAGAGCCAGAACAGATTAGAGCCAGGATTGATTAGAGCCAGGACTGATTAGAGCCAAGACTGATTAGAGCCAGGACTGATTAGAGCATCTTCTGTGTAACTAACACTAGTTTTATGCACAAAACAACTTGATTCTTTTGAAAAACTACACAAATCAAACAACCCAAAAGTGGAAAACTTACAATATTATTTAATGAATACAACACACTTTTTTTTGTACAATTTTTTAAATTATCATTTTTACAATCATTATCAAAATATCATTCTCAGCAAGGCAACTTTCATTAACTGCTTTCCAAAATGACATTCTCAAGGAATTCTGCAGCACATGATTTACAAATAGGTGCACCAAAGTATGTTTTAGATATTGCGTTTTTACCAAAATATAGAAAAATATCATACTTAACCATTCGAGCCAAATAACAGCGATAAAAAGCACAAATGCTTATCCCCAACTTAAAAACTGCCTTTTTCTTCAAAACAGTTTAATGTAAATAGAAATAGTTATCTGCAAAGTGTCTATGAACGTCAATCAACAGGTGTAGGATTGCACTCAATTGTTAATTGGATATAATCATTATCAATTTGGACAAAAACTACCATTCAGCATTGTTTAACTCATTACATCATCATTTCCTCAGGTTAAGTTAAGTTATATAAATAGTAATTTTTACTTTTCAAAACCCAGAATAGCCTTTACCAACATTATTTACAGTCTCCAGGTAATGTCATTACCCACTCCATTCATTTGTCAAAAAGGATTGGAGCTCAATGAATGCTGATTACATAACATCTCTTTAACAATACATACTGTGAAACTTCTAATCTTGGGAATTAACCAGCAAAGTCAAAATTAAATAACAGCCATAGCAGGTTGGTGTAGCACTGAAGACCACCTGTTATGGCATTACACAGTTTCAGTCCATTTAAATCCATTATAGCTTAGTTGATATGGTGAAGTAAATCAGTATTACTCTGCTGTTTAGTCTTAGCAGTGGAGGGCAAAAATGAATTTGGCCCTACATCATGAACGAACTACATAACAGCATACAATATTAATATTAAACATGGATTACAGAGTAGTATACTTTTAATCCTAAATATTTTGAATTCATATTGCATCCCCCTTTTACTCAGAATTATAGCTACCATTAGGAACTACAAATAATAACTCTCCTTTTCATTATTTCTGAGGTACTTTCAATTAGCTTACAAATCTAAGAAATATGGAGAAATACTACAAAGGTTAGATCATAGATATCCAGTCACACTTATCAAAGCTAAAACAATTTTGGTCATGAAGACAATTTTTCTTATTCCAACTTAACAAATATGCATAAGGCAAGTCATTGTTCAAATTTATGGTAATTGGAAAAATAACCAATCATGGTTTGTTTTATTATTCCGAGTACTGTGGTGTCTGAAAAGGCTAACATGACAATTGTATAACGATTTATATTCTTCTGTTCTAGCTGTAACCAAATAAAAAGCATTTCATGAGTTATCATTCCTCCCCAACCCCACACCCTTAAAGAATGCAAAACTAATAAACTAACTCACACATGAACTTCCTTGCATCTATACTCTTTTTAATCATTTGAATACATCAAAGTTCTCTACAAAGGGAGTGTTCTCACTTGAGAATGAGCAGCCAATCAGACCCACTGCAGGGGATCAGATCCGCCGATTTTTTACTGTGTGAACGCTCACAGGATCTGATCCCAGTCGCTTGGATCTTGGTTCTCCTTGAGGGTAGGATCGTGGTCCGGAGCAGGCGATCAGATCCGCCGATGAGATTATAAAAAAAAAAGTGTGAATGCAAATCAGTTTCCTTGAAATGATTTAGTAAATAATACCCAGCTAGCTTATGCCTCGCGATCAATTCACCCACAACTCAAATGAGAACATATGAAATTGTTTTTCCTACAATCAACAATCAAGATGATCAACGGGATCGGGATCTCGAGACAAGTGAGAACACGCCCAAACAGTCTAACAGTCTAAAAATAAATAGTATAAAAGATGGTAATTCAAGGACTCTCACATCACACCTTCAGAGAATGGAGCGATGATTGATGGCTTGTCACAAAATGTCATGTCACAAAAAAATTTGTCACATGTCTCAAATGTCATATAACTTTGGCACCTTTTGCACAGAATGTCACGTCAGTTTTGCCTTTGTCACATTTGATTGGCATAGATTCACACATATGATCAGTTGACTGGTGATACCCATACAAAGGATCATTTGGTTATGTCTGCTTCAAAAAAATGAAATCCACCACTAAAATGCAACATCAAATTACAAATGAATGTGAGTGAAAGGGTAAAACATGTCACAAAATGTCAGGCAAATTTGAATACATCTGTTTATGTTCATTTTGTCACAAAATGTCACAAATTTTGGGGCATGAAATTTTGCAACAAAATGTCACCATGTCACGGAAACTCCATTCTCTGCACCAATCAAAGGCAGCAATAAATACTTTACAGATTCACAATTTCACTACATCACCATTAAAAAAATGTACACATATGAAAAAAGAAGACAAACTTTGCAGCACTCTTTTGAAAAATATGAAAGCAACTTTTTTTTTCTTCATGAACCTTTGAAATAATACATTGAAAATCAAACAACAAATTAAAAAAACTTTCAAAATAGTCAACTATATTTCAAAATGAAAAATACTTTAAATTCCATATTGCTTCTAATTTTAACCATTTGGAATGCTATTGCACAATTTGTGACTTATCAAATAATTAGAAGTAAAAATACAATCTATTCCCAACTACTCATACTAATCATCAAATACTTCTATAATCCTATACAACAACGTCAAATAACTGTACAAGGGGGGTGGGGGGTACACAGCGTAACAGTTTTGGGGCAAATGTTTTAGTAGACATAAGGCTCAGCAAATGCTTTACCAGTTTCATTGGGAGCAAAAATTGTATTAAAAAAACAAACCAATACATGTTGCCACTCAAGATACCCTTGTAACTTTTTGTATCACCCATCTAGACCCATTTCTGAGCAATTGATTTTTCCATTTTAAGTGGCTTGGAAAAGGGTTTAGGTTTAGGAAAATGACCCTCTAACAGTGACAGTGTATAGAAATTTTAATACAAAAAAACAACACATTCTTCCATGCACATTATGGTGTAGTAAAAGGGCTTAACTACTCCTCTCTAAAATAAGTTGAAATTTCAATATAAAATCCGATTAACTGATTGAAATGGATGATATTTGGGTGAGAATTCATTTCAGAGTTTGTTCTCGTGTTTTGGGGGTTTGAGTTATGGGTCCATCGTTGGATGCGACTTTGTACCAGCTTTGCTTCAGTCCACTCAGTTGGAGGGGGTGTCGGCTTCTGCTGGAGGGGCCGGCTTCGAGCCTTCCTCCCTTTCTTGGGGTTATATGCCCCTTACTTGCTTGTGGGGCTGTTTTAGTGGGTTTATTGGACCTGCTGTGCGAGGATTTTTAGGGGATATTTCTCTTCTTGGAGCTATCCAACCTATTTTTGGGAATGACATTTTTGTTATTGTATTTCTATCATATCTTATATTTGCTTCTTGAAACTTTGGTTTTGATTGTTTAACAGAGATGGTTAAGTAATTCTTTCATTTGTAAATTTGAATTAATTAAGTGATAACTTTGGCCACATTATATTAAGTGTTACAGTGAGTTTTTTTGTTTCCACTCTTGTGAATCACAGTTTAAACCAGAGGTTATTTGCTGATGTTATTTTGCCTGCTAGAAACATCATTCACATTATCTTCATAAGAAAATGTCCAAGGTTGTATACAGTGGCATAGCTACAATTTCCATACATGTGGGGCAATTAACAGAAATAAACCAACAGGATACAAAATATGGCCCAAAATGGTTACTAATTTTGAACTGATTAAAAATGGAATATTGAGAAATATTGGTGGGGTAATCACCCTTTGCATATCTGGTTGTACATATACACCACTGGTTGTACATATACACCACTGGTTGTACATATACACCACTGGTTGTACATATACACCACTGGTTGTACATATACACCACTGGTTGTACATATACACCACTGGTTGTACATATCTGGTTGTACATATACACCACTGGTTGTACATATACACCACTGGTTGTACATATACAGCACTGGTTGTACATATACACCACTGGTTGTACATATACAGCACTGGTTGTACATATACAGCACTGGTTGTACATATACACCACTGGTTGTACATATACACCACTGGTTGCACATATCTGGTTGTACATATACACCACTGGTTGTACATATCTGGTTGTACATATACACCACTGGTTATACATATCTGGTTGTACATATACACCACTGGTTGTACATATACACCACTGGTTGTACATATCTGGTTGTACATATACACCACTGGTTGTACCTATCTGGTTGTACATATACACCACTGGTTGTACATATCTGGTTGTACATATACACCACTGGTTGTACATATCTGGTTGTACATATACACCACTGGTTGTACATATCTATTCCAGAGATAAATATTCTATTTTCAAAAAGCAGATCAGGACAAGGTCCAGGACTTAGGATCAGGATTACAAACACCTCCCACTTACAAAAGTTATCAAAAAGCACCTTTTCCAAAAGAATTAGGATTTTAACCATTTACCATAATTAACTGCACAGAAATACAAAAACATTCTATGCAAAATTAGGAAGCTTAAGTCATAAGAATGATGATGTTCATGTAACACATAATTATGAGCATCAATTTTTGATTCTTCAAAAGAAATATCCTCAAAAGGTACATTACATTCTACATTTCATGCAGAGTAACTCATTATTACTTATTTAGCCTAAAATTGATTAAAATTACCTTGAAGTTTACTTACATATCATCATAAGTCAAAGGATTACTCTAATGGTCAAGCAAGTTTATCTTATATGAAAGAGGACTTTAATGGAAACAAAATGGTGAAGAAACTACAACAATATCTTATTCCGTTAAGTCTCATTTTAGCACAAATGACTTGTAGTAAGTCTACTGTAGAACATTGGTGCCATCATCCTCACATTCTTAACAATTGTTAATGTATTGTGAAGAAAATTGATTTAACTCTTTTATCTTTCTTCAGGTGGCAATTACAATAACCCTTACAAGATTATGTTTTACTTCTTTCCTGATGGTTTCAATGGTTTTTAGGCCACAAAACCTCAGGAAAAAATATGATAAGATTTCATAAAGACTGAAGAACCTGAGGCTGTGATGTCACAACTAGTCTGGTATCAGTCGTTTCTACACAAATGATACAGAAATTTAAACTAAAAGTCAAAATATCTTCATAACAGAAGAATGCTTTCTTCACCATTTTGTTTCACCATTGAGTTCCTCTTTCATATGGGATGACCTTGCTTGACCCCTGAATTAATCAATAACGTTGCACTCGATCAAAATTTAAATTTGGCACAGAAACTGAGGTTCTAATTGGTCCCTGAACTGAGAGCATTATTGCACATAGTTAATACAACACACAGAAAGTAAGAAAAAAAGATTTTACACAAGTATGGAGGGAATTTAAAAAATGTAATAATTATACTCAATATATTTATCGACTGTATGATGCCCAACGAAGGCACATCTAATGACTCAATCTATATGGCCAATGCTCAGCATAAACAGTATAAAACCATCACAGGTAAGATGGTCAAGGAAGATTTTACCCCTACATCCCCTTCTCCAGGGGTGGCAGAACCAATATGCCCTTGCCCAGCATAAAGTTACTGGGAATTAGGATAAAAACAGATATTGCTTGAGGGTCCCGATTGAGCATATTTGAGTTGCAATGGGCTCCTGTCAATTTTGAGCAAGTTTCAATAAGAATTTTCTCCGTACCAATAATTTCACAGACCCCCAAAAACTTTCATTACTGCTTTTCAAAATGACATTCTCATGGAAATCTGCAGCACATGATTTACAAAAAGATGCACCAAATTATGTTTTATATAATGCATTATTTCCAAAATATGGAAAATTCATACTTAACCATGATTTGAGCTTAATAACAGCGATAATTAGCACAGATGCTTATACCAGACTCTAAAACTACCTTTCTCTTCAAAACAGATCAATGTTAATAGAAGTAGTTGTCTGCAAAGTGTCAATGTCCTAGTATAGGAGTAGTATCAATGCCCTAGAATAGGAGTATGTTTGAATGAGAAAAAAAACATCAATTTGGACAAAATTCTTCTTCTATTGTGAGTTGCTCACAATTACATTGTGGCTTCAACATTGTGTACCTAATTACATCATTATTTTCTGAGTTTAAGTAATGAAAAATAAATAAAATGCTTATATTTACTTTTCAAAACCCAGAACATCCTTTGCACTGTATTTAGTACTTGAGGGAACTTCAATCAACTAATCGTCTTTTCTTTTGTCAAAAAGAGCCTCAAACTTTAATGTGTTCAATGAATATTACATAACAACTCACATTCGTGGAGTTGATGGACTTCTATGATAAAGGAGTTTAAAAAGTTACAAGATTCTCTCGTAACTTTTTCTCTCTGAGAGAAACAAGAAACGTGGAATAACAAGATTAAACCAACGCTTAACATTCAATGACATAAATATCGGGGAAGTCACAACAACCCCCAATATTTGAGACTTGTCGGTAAAATTTGAGATTAGTCGTTAAATCTATTAACAGGTCGGTAAAACTTAAGGCTAGAAAATACCAAACAAGACAGTATAGAGCAATGTTTATTTTGATTATTAGTTAATCGTCGGTAAATCTTATATTTCACCCCCTCCCCTCCAGTCAAATTAGCCTACTAATGCACCTGTTAACATCATCAGCTGTATCCCTGTTTTCCGTACTATTTATAAGACAATAATGTGGGGAAGGAAGAGCTTGAAAGAAAGCAGAAATATAACATAACTAAATTTTTGGTAATTTTTTCCCCTTTTGTCCTCACCCTTAAGGTTAGCAAAACTCTATCTACACAACAAAAGATTTGATTGTGACAATTCCTGGTTCAATTTTGCAATATAGATATCAAATCAAATTAAAGGACTTGAAGGATTGGGTCACTGTCAAGAGGACTTCAAAAGAAACAAAATGGTAAAGAAAAAGTGCAAAAATCAAATAATTCTGTTAAGGAGATATTTAGGTTTAAAGTTTGATATCATTTTTGTAGAAACTGTCTACTACAGAGAGTTAGCACTCTCATCCTCACATTCTTAACAATTGCTAATGCAATGATTATTTCCCTTGAACTTTCTTCAGGTAGTAAATTATAATTACCCTTATTCGATGTTTCACTACTTTCCTGTTATATCCATTGGTTTTTAAACCACAAAATCGAAGGATAAAATATGATAGACTACATAAAGAATGTGAGGGATCTGAGGCTGTGATGTCACAACTAGTCTGATTTCAGTCATTTCTACATAAACGATACCATACTTTAGATTCAAATATCTCCTTTATGTAATAAGATTTTTGTAATGCTTTCTTCACCATTTTATTTCTTTTAAATTCCATTTTCATATCAGATGGACTTGTTTGACCACGGAACTAATCCTTTAATCAATTAGCGGCAATCCTAAAACTCTAAAATCCAAACAATTTTTTGCTTCTATTTAATTAATAACTGAAATCGTCAAGGTACGCACGACAAACTTGGGTGTACATTAAGCATGCAGATGATAAAGAATGATGCTTGATGGTTAACTCTTCCACAAACCTTCGTCTACATCATTAACAAACTATGAGACAAGATCTCAACTTTCTTATTAACCTTAAACTCCTGGCCTTACAAATCACGTTCAAAGCCAGTGATTCTAAATCTTAACACTTAAGGCCGTTACACACTTAACGACGCGTGGCGAGCGGTATTTTAGATAATCATACAGGAAACAAATATTATAAGATGCTTTGACTTTTTGCTTACACACAATAAAGCTTACAATTGAGGCATTCTGATGATACTGGAACCTTTTCTGGATATGCTTTTTTGTACAAAATGTGGAGAATTTTGATTAAGTGTGACATGGTTTTCGACCGAGACGCAAATTTTGCTTTATTGGGCGTAGAAACGCTTCAATCAATTTTCAGTTATTATCTGAATAGCCATGCGATGACGATGCTTTTCTGAAAACAAAAGGACAAAATGTTTCTTTTCCTTTGTTTTATTCAATTTTGTTTAAAAAATCGCTTGTCGCGTCGTGTTCGGTGTGTAACGGCCTTTACAAGAAATACAACTAAAAGGCAAGAAGAGGAAAATCCCCATATGCATGACAAAAATAAAATAGAAGAAAAAGTAAAATGCACCAAGATTTCACCCTCAAATTCATTTGCATAATCAAAGAGTTGGTCCATAACAATTTTTTACTGTCCAAATCTCCAATGACACCTACTTACAAGTGTTTCTTGTACGCTCATGAAATTCTTCTGTATCACAAACACCGCTCATAAAACACAATGAATACTTTATATACAATATGATTCAGAAGACGTTAAAACAATGACGAATGGTTCAGGTTTGTCGACTGAGAGATATTTACAGCTCCAATACCAACAATAGTTTAAAAAGGAATCCCATCTTGTAATTAACAAGACCACAGCACTGGACAATTAACGCTAAAAAAATACAAAACACCAACTTTTTCAACAGCAATTACAAAATGTTTAAATAATGAATAAATTAAAAAATAAATTAACAATTTATAAAAGAGCAATGCATACCATAACAATTTATAAAAGAGCAATGCATGACATAACAATTTATAAAAGAGCAATGCATGACATAACAATAATAAGAGGAGAAGTGGTTATTTCAGAACAAGTGTTACCACATGCTACACCACGGGGTCCAACTAAGGGCTTCCAGTAAGAGTATTAATATAAATTGCACTTAAGATTATGGAAGCTTTAATGCCACTCAATTTCACATGTCCAATGTGTAAATAAGGCCAAGACAGTTATTAGGGCATAAAGGGGGTTGTAAGCAATTCCTAAACTAAGGCATGTACCTTCTTGTTGGTTGTCACTGACAGGGGTAGACAAACCACTTGTCTGGTTGTCCAGACAGGGGTAGACAAACCACTTGTCTGGTTGTCCAGACAGGGGTAGACAAACCACTTGTCTGGTTGTCCAGACAGGGGTAGACAAACCACTTGTCTGGTTGTCCAGACAGGGGTAGACAAACCACTTGTCTGGTTGTCCACAACAAAATAAAACTCATACCCACAGATATATTCTTTGAATGACCTGCCTGCTCGACTACTAGTGATGTACCTATAAAGAAAACTTCTTAGGTGGCATGACTTTCTCAGACAACTTAAAATCCAATGGTCAATGCCAGATGGAAACAAGAGGTATGCATGGTCAGCATCCAAAAATCAGGGGGGGCTAATCAAGATTTTCGGGGATACGTCCAAAAAGTCAGGGGTCCAAGGAGATAATGCTATGTCTGTAAAATGCAATTCATTGCTTCTTAACGTAACTCAATTTCTTTAAACTAACCACTGTAGCCAATCAAATTTGACCAACTAGCTTCAAATTAAAAAAATCTTAAAAGGAAAAAATTCATTATCTTGGTCAATTCTTGATATATCACCTTAAAAAGCACATTGGAAATTCTGTGATCATAATTACAAATCAATATTTGGATGATAATATATAATCTTACTCAACTTGAAACATTCCTTGAACATTTATAGAAAGTTTCCACCCATTCACTCATCCATTGCAAGGTGTGGAAATTAATAATTTGCCCCCAAAAACATACAGTATACATGATTATGCTATAAATATTTATGACGATAACAGAAGCTATTTTGCAAACATCTTTATATTAACAGCTTCATAGTATGCACTATAATTTATATCATTAAATTATCAGGATACAAACATATCCTACATGCAGCATATGTAAAGATGCAAAAATTAATAATACAACACCCATCAGAATATATTACAAGCATTGTCATTCTTTACATCGAGTTGTACAAATTTCTACGCAAATGTATGATGTAATGAAGGCTATTTTGCAGGTATAAATCTCTTTTTGGCATTAACATCTGCAATATCGATATGTCTTTTCAAATTCAATCCTCATGACTGAATATTCAAAACATTTTAAATGTCACTTGCAGAAAAAAAGGACCAAAAAAATGATTTAATCTTATTCTTAATGTCACAAATATTGAACTGATTGCACTGAGCCTATACTTATGTTTATGATAGATGGAACTAACTATCAGCTATAGAAGGAGTCATTTATCAAGTTTCTCTACTTCAAAACAATTCTTAAAGGAATATTCCCGTGAATTTTCAGCTTCATACAAATGATAGAGGACTATTAAAGAAGCAATTTTGTGTAAAAATCATGTTAACTTTTTCTGTTTAGGAGTTATTGCATTTCAATTATTACGTGAGTGAGTTGAAAGTGACTTTGCAGTGTAAAATGGGGTGTCACAAAGACAAGAAATTCTTATGTATTTCTGTAAAACAAATATTTGTTTTCTTTTACTTCGAGTGTAAGGTACATGAGCAGATGAGCAAAGCACGTTCTTATAAGGTGTATGTTAGACCCCATCTAAAAAAATATTTCAAAAATGCTTCCAGTAATTTAGAAAGAGGCAATTAATTTTCAAAGAAATACACAAACATTATCTTGAATTTTCCCCTATGACATCACACTGTACACTGTGAGGTCACTTTTCAACACACTCACGCAGTCTTTGAAATGCAATAGAAATCCTAAACAGAAAAGATGCCAACATGATTTTCACACCAAAGTGTTTCTTTCATAGCCCTCGATCATATATATGAAAATAAAAATTCACAGGACTACTTTATTATACAATATGATAGCTTCCCAAATCGGGAATCAACACATTATCTCTTGTCCAGCTATATGGACCAACCAAAAATTCATATCTGGGTAGATGCAATTTATGTTAGATTAGCCCATCAAGTGAGCAGTTTTCTATGAACTTTGTTACATGTGTACAGAACCTTTCTTGGGGCAAAATTACTTCCATGTCAAAGAATGATCAATGCAGCGGTCAGTGACCAAACGATGGACAAGTTATTTTCAGATTAATTTGTCCACCTATGTCCCTAATTAATCATGCTGGAAATGGCAGATAAGAGCCAGACTCAATAATTATTGAGATATTTATTGAGAATTTTTGTATATTTATTGCAGAAAAATATTTGAATCTAGAATTCAAAATCTTTCAAGTCGATGACAAGTTAATCTTTGATTATTCTTGTTCCATTTTACTATTTAGATATAACGCCTTGTCGACATTTGTACAAAAGATTCTCCCATTGCACATGACCCCTCTCCATGCCCTAACAGCAGGGCCTTTATCACAAACCCTAAGGGGCACATGACATTACAGGCATACATCCAGTAATACCTTACTAGCAACATGCATGTGTTCAAGGAGTGAGTACCTGAGCAAACAAAGTTGCATTCTACCACTCAATACCTCTACATTTTGCAGATCAAAATCTTTGGTCATTTTTTTCTCTCCAAAAGAGTCATATCTTAAACAAATTCTTCTCAACTCCAGTACCAAATTTTGATGGTACGTCAATGAAAACAAGAAACTTAAAGGTCTCAAACTTGATGACATAGCAGAATCTAACTTGAAATCTTTTCAGACGTGCCTTTCTCAAACTTTTTATGATGATATACATCTGACTATCAAACATAAGACTGATTATTTACTATTATTAGCAACTCATGACAATCCTCATTCCCTTTAAAATGAATCGACAAAGACTTCGCTTTGATGACCTTAAACTTTGAAAAGGCTTCCTCATGACCCTGTACAGATGCATCCAAGCAACTCAACTTGGACATTTTTGGCACATCAACATGTTCATATGAACAAAATTCCAGACAATGGGTTCCATAACATAGGACTAGGCAGGCAGGGGGACTATCAACCTCCATCCTGATGGTGCACAATGGTACAGCCCCCATCCTCATGGTGCACAATGGTACAGCCCCCCCCCATCCTCATGGTGCACAATGGTACAGCCCCCCATCCTCATGGTGCACAATGGTACAGCCCCCCATCCTCATGGTGCACAATGGTACAGCCCCCCATCCTCATGGTGCACAATGGTACAGCCCCCATCCTCATGGTGCACAATGGTACAGCCCCCATCCTCATGGTACACAATGGTACAGCCCCCATCCTCGTGGTGCACAATGGTACAGCCCCATCCTCGTGGTGCACAATGGTACAGCCCCCATCCTCATCGTGCACAATGGTACAGCCCCATACTCTTACCTTACCTCTACATTGCACTTTTTAACTTTTGTAGCACTGATCCCATGAACGAAAACCGTATCTCGATCGTCAAACTCTGAGATTTCCCCGGAACCGTCACTGCCGAGACTGTCCTGTCTGTCCCCTCTGGCTTTTTCTCTCTGCACTGCAAGACCCCGCGTGGACTTCAGCAAGCATGAATTGGCGCAAGGTCTCAGGAGTTGTGGATGTATGAGGGCTTCACCATGAAGGCCTTTGAAAATAATGCCACAGCATACTTTCTCTCTGTAAAGAAAGTATTGATTCTTAAGGCCGTTACACAACAAATGCGACACAGCAAGCAATTGTTTAGACAAAATTGAATAAAATAAAGGAAAAGAAACATTTTGACCTCTTGTTTTCAGAGAAGATCATCATCGCATGGCTATTCAGATGATAACTGAGAATTGATTGAAAGCGCCTTTCTATACCCATTAAAGCAAAATTTGCATCGCGACAGAAAATCATGCCCCACTATTTTCTTCACAGTTTGAACAAAAAAACATTTCTAACAAATTTTCCAGTATCATCAGAAAGCCTCAATTGTAAACTTCATCGTGTGTGAGCAAAAAGTCATAGCATCTTATAATATTTGTTTTCTGTATGATTATCTAAAAAATCACTCCCTGCGTCGCGTTCAGTGTGTAACGGCCTTTACAGTTATAGGTCAAATGGAATTAAGTTCAAATAAATGCAAGGTGGCAGAAATATTTTTAGCAAATTTGTTTGATATTTTTCCAGGTTTATACTTTAATCACATTAGTACTTTCATTTAATACTATTGAACCTATTTCCACACAGCTATGCAGAGTAACATCCTGATATTAAGCCTACAGGATGGTCATTTGCATATTACCGCTCTCCTTATTCAGCCTTTGGAAAAAGTTGTTGGATGGCATAATGATAATGGTAATGATGACAGCGGTGCTGACCGCAGGGTTTCTAAAGTTGTTAGATGGCATAATGATAATGGTAATGATGACAGTGGTGCTGACCGCAGGGTTCCTAAAGTTGTTGGATGGCATAATGATAATGGTAATGATAACAGTGGTGCTGACCACAGGGTTCCTAAAGTTGTTAGATGGCACAATGATAATGGTAATGATGACAGCGGTGCTGACCACAGGGTTTCTAAAGTTGTTGGATGGCATAATGATAATGGTAATGATGACAGTGGTGCTGACCACAGGGTTTCTAAAGTTGTTGGATGGCATAATGATAATGGTAATGATGACAGTGGTGCTGACCGCAGGGTTCCTAAAGTTGTTGGATGGCATAATGATAATGGTAATGATAACAGTGGTGCTGACCACAGGGTTCCTAAAGTTGTTAGATGGCACAATGATAATGGTAATGATGACAGCGGTGCTGACCACAGGGTTTCTAAAGTTGTTGGATGGCATAATGATAATGGTAATGATGACAGTGGTGCTGACCACAGGGTTTCTAAAGTTGTTGGATGGCATAATGATAATGGTAATGATGACAGCGGTGCTGACCGCAGGGTTGCTAAAGTTGTTGGATGGCATAATGATAATGGTAATGATGACAGCGGTGCTGACCACAGGGTTTCTAAAGTTGTTGGATGGCACAATGATAATGGTAATGATGACAGTGGTGCTGACCGCAGGGTTCCTAAAGTTGTTGGATGGCATAATGATAATGGTAATGATGACAGTGGTGCTGACCGCAGGGTTCCTAAAGTTGTTAGATGGCACAATGATAATGGTAATGATGACAGCGGTGCTGACCGCAGGGTTCCTAAAGTTGTTGGATGGTATAATGATAATGGTAATGATGACAGAGGTGCTGACCACAGGGTTCCTAAAGTTGTTGGATGGCATAATGATAATGGTAATGATGACAGCGGTGCTGACCACAGGGTTGCTAAAGTTGTTGGATGGCATAATGATAATGGTAATGATAACAGTGGTGCTGACCACAGGGTTCCTAAAGTTGTTGGATGGCATAATGATAATGGTAATGATGACAGCGGTGCTGACCACAGGGTTGCTAAAGTTGTTGGATGGCATAATGATAATGGTAATGATGACAGTGGTGCTGACCACAGGGTTGCTAAAGTTGTTAGATGGCACAATGATAATGGTAATGATGACAGAGGTGCTGACCGCAGGGTTCCTAAAGTTGTTGGATGGCATAATGATAATGGTAATGATGACATGACCACAGGGTTCCTAAAGTTGTTAGATGGCACAATGATAATGGTAATGATGACAGTGCTGACCACAGGGTTCTAAAGTTGTTAGATGGCACAATGATAATGGTAATGATGACAGTGGTGCTGACCACAGGGTTCCTAAAGTTGTTGGATGGCATAATGATAATGGTAATGATGACAGTGGTGCTGACCACAGGGTTTCTAAAGTTGTTGGATGGCATAATGATAATGGTAATGATGACAGTGGTGCTGACCGCAGGGTTCCTTAAGTTGTTGGATGGCATAATGATAATGGTAATGATGACGGTGGTACTGACCGCAGGGTTTCTAAAGTTGTTGGATGGCATAATGATAATGGTAATAATGACAGTGGTGCTGACCACAGGGTTCCTAAAGTTGTTGGATGGCATAATGATAATGGTTATGATGACAGTGGTGCTGACTGCAGGGTTCCTAAAGTTGTTGGATGGCATAATGATAATGGTAATGATGACAGCGGTGCTGACCGCAGGGTTCCTTAAGTTGTTGGATGGCATAATGATAATGGTAATGATGACAGTGGTGCTGACCGCAGGGTTCCTTAAGTTGTTGGATGGCATAATGATAATGGTAATGATGACAGTGGTGCTGACCACAGGCTTCCTAAAGTTGTTGGATGGCATAATGATAATGGTAATGATAACAGTGGTGCTGACCACAGGGTTCCTAAAGTTGTTAGATGGCACAATGATAATGGTGATGATGACAGTGGTGCTGACCGCAGGGTTCCTAAAGTTGTTGGATGGCATAATGATAATGGTAATGATGACAGTGGTGCTGACCGCAGGGTTCCTAAAGTTGTTGGATGGCATAATGATAATGGTAATGATGACAGCGGTGCTGACCACAGGGTTTCTAAAGTTGTTGGATGGCATAATGATAATGGTAATGATGACAGTGGTGCTGACTACGCAGTTCCTAAAGTTGTTGGATGGCATAATGATAATGGTAATGATGACAGCGGTGCTGACCACAGGGTTGCTAAAGTTGTTGGATGGCACAATGATAATGGTAATGATGACAGTGGTGCTGACCACAGGGTTCCTAAAGTTGTTGGATGGCATAATGATAATGGTAATGATAACAGTGGTGCTGACAACAGGGTTGCTAAAGTTGTTAGATGGCACAATGATAATGGTAATGATGACAGTGGTGCTGACCACAGGGTTCCTAAAGTTGTTGGATGGCATAATGATAATGGTAATGATGACAGTGGTGCTGACCACAGGGTTTCTAAAGTTGTTGGATGGCATAATGATAATGGTAATGATGACAGTGGCGCTGACCACAGGGTTTCTAAAGTTGTTGGATGGCATAATGATAACGGTAATGATGACAGTGGTGCTGACCGCAGGGTTCCTAAAGTTGTTGGATGGCATAATGATAATGGTAATGATGACAGTGGTGCTGACCGCAGGGTTGCTAAAGTTGTTGGATGGCATAATGATAATGGTAATGATGACAGCGGTGCTGACCACAGGGTTCCTAAAGTTGTTGGATGGCATAATGATAATGGTAATGATGACAGCGGTGCTGACCACAGGGTTGCTAAAGTTGTTGGATGGCATAATGATAATGGTAATGATGACAGTGGTGCTGACCGCAGGGTTGCTAAAGTTGTTGGATGGCATAATGATAATGGTAATGATGACAGCGGTGCTGACCACAGGGTTTCTAAAGTTGTTGGATGGCATAATGATAATGGTAATGATGACAGTGGTGCTGACCACAGGGTTCTTAAAGTTGTTGGATGGCATAATGATAATGGTAATGATGACAGTGGTGCTGACCGCAGGGTTGGTAAAGTTGTTGGATGGCATAATGATAATGGTAATGATGACAGAGGTGCTGACCGCAGGGTTCCCAAAGTTGTTGGATGGCATAATGATAATGGTGATGATGACAGTGGTGCTGACCACAGGGTTCCTGTCTATCAGAGGGATGAAACCCTAGCGCTCGAGAACATCTTACAAAAAAAATCTGAAAATTGCCTTGTTGGCATTTTAATGGAGATGTTGCCAGCTTTCCATTTACACGACCATCATTCGAAAAACAACAAACACAAATCTTAAAAATTTGAATAGTTTTATCATGATTGCATTGTGTCAAGGATATTATGCCTTAATGCTCTAATACTGTTGTGCATACCTTTTCCAATAGGTCGTGTCTACAATAGCTTTAAGTGCCTGGGGCACTTCCGGCAAGCATGGCTTCTTCTTGGGTGATATCACGATGGACTCTGAGCTGTCACTGTGTTCCGGGCTAGCAGGGGCTCTCAAACAGGAGTTGTCTGTAAGGAGTCAAATGCAAACTTTTTTAATTCCAATTCATCTTTAGATCATTTAATTTTAAATTTACAAAATTATTAACTTAAAGGTCTATGGACGTCTAGCAGATGTTAGATATGTGAAAAAGCATGAAATTCTGAATAGAATAGTTTTCTAAATTTGTAAAAAGCTTATTTAGTTTTCATGTTATGCCTAAACAAAGTTTCATTATTAATTTGTCCGGACTTTGTGGTATACTTAGTAAGAGAAACACATCTCAAAATCTCTATATAATTCTTTAAATTCTGTTTTTCAAATTCAGCTACTTAATATCTTTTTCTAGATGTATACATGATGATTCGGGGGTGTGTCAAAGTTCCATCAAACTTGCCAAAAGTCTTATTCCATATTTCAGACATTGACAGAGAAATAAAAAACAAAAGGTTTTACGAGAGGTGATGAAGGATTCTTCCCCCATTGATGTCACACATTATTACACAATAACAGCTAAAAATGAAAAATGCTAAAAACTGGTTAATTCTTAACCAATATTTTTGCTGTTTTAATGGTTTAGACTATATTTTAAACCAATTATAAGCTCATGTTGCCTGTAGATATCCATAATCCTTAAAAGATCTAGTAGTGATACCTAGCAAATTCATGCGCATCCAACTGATCACCTAATTCTTGACCAGCAGAATCTTAAAATTTGATTTCGTTTTTGAGTCATGGCAGATACACAAGATTTTTGGATAAATGTAAAATTTATGAAACAGTAATTTGAAAACAAGATGTGTATATGTAAACAAAAATTCTTTAAATTAACCCTGAAATGACAAGTTTAATTTTTATTGGGGCCAAGACAAGTTTGATTTTTATTGGGGCCATGACAAGTTTAATTTCTATTAGAGGCCATGACAAGTTTAATTTTTATTGGGACCATGACAAGTTTAATTTTTATTGGGGCCATGACAAGTCTAATTTTTATTGGGGCCTTGACAAGTTTACTTTTTATTAGGGCCATGACAAGTTTAATTTTTATTGGGACCATGACAAGTTTAATTTATATTGGGGCCATGACAAGTCTAATTTTTATTGGGGCCTTGACAAGTTTACTTTTTATTAGGGCCATGAAAAGTTTAATTTTTATTGGGGCTATGACAAGTTTAATTTTTATTGGGGCCATAACAAGTTTAATTTTCATTGGGGCCATGACAAGTTTAATTTTTATTGGGACCATGACAAGTTTAATTTTTATTGGGGCCATGACAAGTTTAATTTTTATTGGGGCCATGACAAGTTTAATTTTTATTGGGGCCATGTGTTACAAAATGAATTGAGTTACAGGCATTAGCAGTACAATCACCATGTAAAAAAATCTGACTCTGTGAAACCAAATAATACACCCTAATTTTCCAGCTTACCACTGGCATTCTTTAGCTGCATGCCATACAGCCTCATACGGCGTAACCTCTGTGCTTTCTGAGGAGACCGGTGTTTGTGTTTCTTGACGGTGTCCATGAAGCTGCTATGGAAGTGTGATGGCCTGCGGGTGTGGCTTAAGACCGATGTGCTACTACCATAACTGCTGTTGTTGTTGTTTGTATTGCTGGATGTACTAAGACTGGAATGTGTGGAAGACTGAGGGAAGAGTCGATGTCTGAGTTTGCTCCGGAGTTGCGACTTGCCACCTGGACCTGCTCTGGCATCTACAACCTTTTAAAAGAAAATTTACAAGATAACTATCAATAAATGTGTCATTTGAGAGTCAGTAAACACATAACTGATTTTCTTCTATTGCATGGAAGTTCCTACTTACTTAATCACTAATGTCAGTAATTCCTTTCTTAAGTCAGTACTTCTTCTAGGGGCCCCAAAAAAGGGCTAATAAAGACTGGAGGAAATAGACCCTCACAGTCTCACAGTGTGCAAGATCAACCAAAGGGGAGCTCAGGCTGAAGACCGCGGTGCATAAAGGCAGACAGTCAGACAAGTAGCCTCTAACTTCGATACCAATCAGCACCAAAGAAAAGAGAAGTAGAAGACACACTTGTAGTGTGAGTACATATCCACGAGTACGAGTACAAGTACAATTAAAAATTCATAAGTACTAGTACAAGTCATTTTCACGAGTACAAGCAATTAAAATTTGCATTATGCCGAAGAAAAGTGTGAGTACATGGTCCTAATCTCATATGAGTACGAGTACAAACTCAAAATTGTGCTCATGAGTACAAAAAATGTACTCACACTACAAGTCTGGTAGAAGACAGAATCCACTAACAACCAAGCCCTCACTGGCAGGATTTGCCTGTCCATGATTAATGAGATAAACATCTCACTCAGTACCCACTACTTGCAAGGCAATACTTGCATACTGAGTGAGACAATGCATAATACACTCATAATGTTGAAAACCACTCAGACAACAACAAATAACATAACCATTAAATAAAAACCCTTCTCAAAAGTAATTACGAGCTACAATTTTGATTTCATTTGCATCTTGAAACTTTAATGTATTTTTTAGACAGAACAGGCTGAGACCTAGTGAGATAAACACCTCACTCAGTAGGCATTACTTGCAAGGCAATACTTGCATACTGAGTGAGACAATGCATAATACACACGTAATGTTGAAAACCACTCAGACGACAACAAATAAGATAATCATGAAATAAAAATCATTCTCAAAACTGACAAAAGTACTTACAAGCTAGTATAATTTTGATTTCATTAGCATCTTAAAACTTTAAAGTATCTTTCAATTTAAGTTACAAATGAAATGATGAACACTATGTTCGTAAAAAAAAACTCTAAATTACGGAAGAAATGACATTCCGACCACTTTGTACTTCCCTCACTTTTAGAAACGCGTTTACACAATTAGTGCACGTATCACCTGGGTGTGCTGGCAACTGCTATTTTGAAAATGGCAGCCCCTGTGTGTCGATTTCAAACATAAATAACTTGAGATAGGAATAAGATTTTAACTTGCTGTGTTTGACAGTTGGTTAAGATTTTTATCCTCTATCATATGAAATAATGATTGTATCAGACTTTGTCTCCTTTAAACTTTGCTTCTTTTCAGTGAGAATTTGTATATAGTTCTGTACATACATAGATGGCAACATTAGTCTTAGCTGTAGTTAGTGGTCCAAGTGTGACTTTGACATTACTTTGTTTACTACATCAGCTCCACCAACACCAAGTACACACTGCTGAGGTAATTGTTGTATGAGTTCTGAGTTGCTTTAAAATCTCACCTTATTTTGGATGTTTTACAAAATAAAATAAGAAAGATTAAACGAGAACCTACCTGGTTTGAAGTTTGATTTCGATTTTATGAGTAAGGAGAGTGAGATATAAGGTGCCCTCCTCTCCTACCCTCATGAAATTGTATTTTATAACCTTTATTTTAAATCATATTTTATTTTTCTGCTGTCTGATAACTAAAACGTCATATTTTAAAGTCTGACTACGCATGTAGGATCTCTCACCTTATATCTCACTCTCCTTACTCATAAAATCAAGATTAAATTTCAAGCCAGGTAGGTTCTCATTTAATCTTTTTATTAAAGGATTAGTTCAGTGGTAAAGCATCTTATATGAAAGAGGACTTCAAAAGAAACAAAATGGTGAAGAAAGCATTACAAAATTTCATTCCGGTAAGGAGATATTTAAGTTTAAATTTTGGTATCATTTGTGTAGAAACGACTAAAATCAGACTAATTGTGATGTCATAGCTTCAGATTCCTCAGTCTTTATGTATTCTATCATATTTTGTCCTGCGATTTTGTGGCTCAAAAACAATGGGATATGTCAAAACTGAATCTAGGAAGGGTATTTATGATATACCACCTCAAGAAAGTTTGAGGAAAAGTAATTTAAATAGTAAAAAAATCAAATAAACATTCTTTAAAATACATCAAGACTTTGAGGAATCTGAGGCTGTGACATCACAACCAGTCTGATTTTGGTAGTTTGTACACAAATGATACCAAACTTTTATCTCCTTAACGGAATAAGATTTTTGAAAGCTTTCTTCATCATTTAGTTTCTTTTGAAGTCCTCTTTCCTATAAGATGAACATGCTTGACCACTGAACTAATCCCTTAACAAAACAATTAACAAAATACTAGGTTCGCATTATGAAAAAGGAATGAATGCAGTTAATTCCCCCTAAAGGTCTGCCTTTTTCCTAGAAAGATGACGAAAGAATATGCTGCAAATGTTGTCATATATTAATAAAAATGTGTAAATATCACACTTTTTTATTCACTTACGTGGTTCCAATTTCTCTGCGTTCCCTTTGGTAGTTTCTTCCATCTTTTAATGAGTAGCACACATGCATTACATATTTCACCAGCTCTGTGGTCATTCACATCAAGGTTAAAACATGATTGGAACTCCATCTCATATCTTTTGCTGTCTGAAAAATATTAATAATCAAATATGAAATCACTTTCTATTGTAAATCTCAATAATAGACTATGAAGGTCTTGATATGTCGCATATTTGTCAAATTTGATGTTCTTCGGCCAGGGTGTATCTCCAATGATTTGCAAATACCAAGTAACGATAGATTTTAATGTTTTCTATCTTTGGAATTTTAGACATGCATTGATGTTGAACCTGACCTAATTAATAGCTCCAAAGCAAATGCTTCATGGGTTTCATCATTTCCTCCCTAAAATAGTCTCCATGTTCCAGAAAGTAAATTTCAAATAAAGACTTGAGTTGTTACAAATTACCTTCTCCCAACACAGTTGCATGGGGGTTTCGCTTTCGCTTACAATCCTTTGTTTGGTTGTTGGTATGTTTGTATGTCTGTAATTCCTCAACATATTTCAAGATGTAATTTTGATGAAGTTTTGTGTGTGGATTTATTTAGCATCCTGAGAATAAATTATCAAAATTTGGCTTACATTGAAACAGCGAATGATCATAATGGATGAATGGTGGTGTATAAGGTGCGTTTTTTTGTTTTTTTGGGGGGGGACACATAAGAAAATCAAATCAATTGGTTTCTGGCATGTAATAAAATCTAAAAAATTGGCTTATGGCATGAAAGAAAGTGATGAAATTTTAATCTGACCTAAAAGGAACACAAAATACTACATGCTTAACCTGAATAGTAGATAAAAGTAAAGATTGGACCTCAAATGAAATCATCATGTAGATAATCCCCAGTAAGATAGATCAAAATTGAAATAAAGATTTTTGGGGGAAAAATTTGTAAATTGTAATGGGAATGGGGTGAAAATATGAACTTCAAAAATAAATGTTATATACTGTAAATGCTATATACAGTACTCAATGTATTAAGTGCCCCTGCTCTAATAAACACCCGCCCTTTTTTTTTGACTGATAACATCATTTCTTGATTAATTTGAAGACTTACAATAACATTTATTACATTATTTGCATATTTTGACACTCACCATTTTTTGTGGTGGTTATTGTGGGACTAGCATAGAACCAGTACCCACAATGTAGCTCAAACAGCAAACTGTCCGCGACCCCAGAATATGGGCGCTAATTAGGAACAAACTTTGGGTATTTAAAGTGGTGCAATTCTATATTTCGTAAGTGCCCGAGCGCTTATTACTTTTTGCTTTTATTGGGAAACTATGCAATTCAACAATTAAATCATTTTGAGGACATTTAATATTTCCTTCAGTGATTTCACTCCATCTGCCCTGCCACCTAAGGCCTGACAATGCTAGAGAAAAAAACTTGATTAAGAATATCCCTCCCCTCCCCTATTAAAGGTGAAGAGAAAAACCTTGTGCATTTTTTTTAGCATCAATAAAATTACAAAAAAATCGCAAAAACTCTGGTATGGGGATTAAAAAAAATAGTTGCCCGGAAAGAGCTGATGATATTAGAACACAGTATTTTAAATAAAACACATTTCATGTTTTGCCTATTCATGCTGTACAGCGGTCTCCAAGCAGTTGAACTCAAAGTATACGTTTAAATTATCAAGAAATTTATTCAGGAAAAGGTTAAAAATTTCACCCACGGTTCAAAATATTGTTAGACAATATTATGACCTTACCTAAATCAATTTGAAAGTCCTAAAACCGTACCAAATTATCACTTTTTCTTAAAAATTGTCTGACAAATTTTCTCCTTCCACCACTACTTGCTTGTTCACCACACACGACATGACAAATCGGCGTATAAGTGTAAAATTGTGTGCTCATTTCGCGCGGGTGTACACAACAAGCTTTTTACGCACTAGCATTTCGGTTTGTATTCGCAATCATAGATGGAAGCTGGCATACATCGTTTTGATAATACGCAGATCCTTTTCCTTGAAACAAAATTTTTGTATTTAAGAGCAAAAACTTTGTCTTCTGAACGACCTATTATAAATTTCCTTCAGTAAATTTCTAAAGAAGGAATCAAAGTCTGTATGGTTGAATTTTTAGACGAAAACAAGGTTTTCACATGCTGGTTAACTTTTGGTTCAGTTCATGGTTCAGCTTTTTCAATAGGTACTGGCGCATGTGTCCATGCCCAAATTCTTAGGATTTGGGTCGCTACGTGATTTGGGCATGAATATTCATGCTACAATCAAACCAGAACCAATCTCAGTCATACTGAGGGCTTGTCGAGTGGTACTTTCATTACTTACCTGTAAACCTGGAACTGGAGGATTTAGCGCCGCAGATACAGCATCCATGCGCGCTGCGGTAGATCTTGGGCCGATGAAAGGTGAACATGGCTCAGTCAGCTGGACCTAATTTTTAAGATGATAAGATTGCGATGATGCACAGGAAAGAAGCTTGGTTAAGTTACACTAGATGGTCAAGTGACGTCAGACTGGTAAGTTGGTTAAAATAGTTGAATGAGCCCTAAGCCACTGAATGATGACCAAAGAGGCCTAAAAGGCACATGTCTGAAAATTGAGAAAAAAAACAGCCTTTATAAATATTACATTGATATGCAACGAAAACAATGAATAATTAAGACAACTTGCAAATTAATTTGTACAATATAAAAAAAAATCATATTTGGACTAGATTATGCTCCAGAAATATATTTTTTTCTTTGAAATTCTACTTTGTATACTATTTACTGTATCTCTTTATATGGTCACATATCACCTGAAATTTAGATTGCCTGTATCATTTATCACACACCATAACTCATTGCAACATTTCCAAAATATATATTTTTTAAAAGATGTACATTTCTGTCCTTGTTTGTTATCACCTTAAAGATCTGTGGATAGAAAGCTGCAAATTACATTAGCTAAATAACTTTAAAATCCAGTGAAAACCATCATATAGCGAACCTTCATAGCAAACCTTCCCAAGAAAATTGACCATTTCAATGCCATTCTGGGTGATAATTTGAATTTTCATGCATACTTGGAATGTAGCAAGGTGCATGCCATACTTGGTCTCTTCAATGAAACTTAATATATGAAGAACTAAAAATTTCAAAAATCTCTGAAATTTTCAAATAATTTTGATTTAGCTTTCAATCAATTTCAAAATTATCACATTAATGGCATACACCTTTAATGTTACTGCAAAAGATTGAGTGTCAGTTCCCATATTCACCTGTCAAATTCATTCAGATAAAAAGTGTCCCTTATACTGTGTCAAATTCATTCAGATAAAAATTGTCTCTTATACTGTACCAATTAGCACAATATATTGAAGGTCTAAAAACAATCATTTTATGACAGACGGATCAAGGAAAAGTAGAAAAAAGTACAATAGAAAAATCATGAACCCATCACCCACCCTCGTGCATCAGTTTTGAGAATCCCAGATTTTTTTTAGATTTTTTATTTAAAGTACCATATTTTCTCTCGGATTAGTCATTCAGCATCCATACTTCCATTTCTTTCTACTGAAATAGGAACAATTGCTTCCGATAGTTTTCAATATTTATTACGCCTGATCATATCACTGAAATAAGTTGACTTGAGAAAAAAAAAAATGAAACTTTTTCCAGGGTCTTAAGTGCCTGATTCTGAAGAGGGTCTTACAGCTTGGTGGACACTTTAATTGAAATTGGAATAAGTTCTTAACCCTTACTCTACCATCCGGCGATATTATCGCCGTTTTGGGTGCCCCATCTTTAACTCTGCTTCCCGAGTGCATTTTCAAAAAAGTGCTGGTAGAGTAAGTGTTAAGAAACCCGCGACAAGTGTGCCGACTCCAAAATATATGCAGCATGATCCCGGTAAGCGGCCCAGCGGGTCACTGAAGCGGAACGAGCTCAACTCTACTGACTGGAAGACAGAGGACCCTTCAATAATCAACCCTTGATTAAGCCTTACTCTACCACGCGGCAATAATATCGCTGTTTTTGGTGCCCCATCTTTGACTCTGCCTCCCGAGCTTATTTTCAAAAAAAGTGCTGGTAGAGTAAGGGTTAAAATACCTTATATTTTGCTCATAAACATTCTAAATAATCTGTCTATCCCAACTTTTTTTCTTGACAACTTTTAGGGGGTGCAATACTTAACAAGATAAAACTTCCATGATGAAGAAACAGATCTCCAAGTCTAAGTGGAAAGTGTGAAATTATAAATCTGTTTACTAACTAAAAGACTAAAATTAGTATGGAATGTTAAATCTGTTCACTAACTAAAAGACTAAAATTAGTATGGAATGTTAAATCTGTTCACTAACAAAAAGACTACAATTAGTATGGATTGTTAAATCTGTTCACTAACTAGAAGACTAAAATTAGTATGGAATCCTAAATCTGTTCACTACAGTTACTAAAAGACTAAAATTAGTATGGTTTGTTACACCAGGAATCAGATTCCTGGTTACACCATCAAAATAGGGTGTACCAGCACAACTATCCTCAGAGGTCTGTAATATGATGCATATGTATATCTACAGGTAATTAATATATAAAAATGTAGCGCCCGTGGGCTACAGTTCCTGATAAAATGTCAGAATATTGATGGTAGAATGTACTTTGGTAGGAGTTCATCCAGGAATAGACAGGTTCAACTTCTATGTCTTCTTCTATTGAAAGGTAAGCTAAAACAGTGCATTCTGTGTAAAACATTTTATAATCATATATACCTATGATTATGATATATCATTGATCAGTTAGCATATGAAAATCTTCATTTTCAGTTGTTCCTTTTCTTTCAATTTTTGTGAAGTTTTCTATTTACCGTATTCTCTCTAATAAGCGCCCGGGCGCTTTTGAAAAATTTCTACAGGTGGGCACTCTTTAGAAATACTGTGTACATATTCCCTAGCCTTACAAACATTGCACTGGGCATAGTGCTGCATAGTATGATAAGTAAAAATAGCTTCAAAAACATCCTAATTTTCCAGCAATAAATATTGCATCATAATTATCGTAATGTTACACATCCCGGCATCTAAAACAATTTCCCTTTATAATAACATAACTGATTACAGGGCAAATTTTTTTCAAACTTACAAAAGACAATCATTGGACAGCCGTAATTATGTTTGGTGGTTGTGCATTATATCACTACAGATCTTTAGCACTGGTGCGGCAAGCACAGATTCAGCAAATAGCACATATGGGAAGATGGGCGTTTATTAGAGAGAATACCATATGTTTATTTTCCTAAATACAGCACCTCTCCTTCGAGTTGTACTAAAGGCTGAAATAAAGTTCCAACAAGTTAACTTTAAAACGTATGCATATACACTACATGATGTGCAGAAAACTGGATTCCATAATAATTATAGCATGCAACAGTTTAGAATACATGTAATTTCATGGTAAGACTATCAACAACACCCTTTAAAAAAGGGCTGTCGTGGCTTTTGATTTTTTTTGTACGGATAGGAATAAAGAAAGCAGTGGCATGTCTTAGGGGGCGGATCTCGCCCCCTAAAAATATCATAGTTCCCCCCTAGTGTAGTGCCTACCAAGTGAGGTGTTTATCTCACTACATCCAGTGAGACTAGCCTCATTCATTCAAATTTCAAATAATATTATTCAGGCCTTCACTATCTCTTTGTGACTCTTCAAAATATATTTTGGTGTAATAAATATTTCTATTATGTTTCTGAAACAGTAAAAATGTCTAAATAATACCATTCTTTATATCACTTTTTAGACCTGGCTATTAAAATATTGGATTGGCACCGTAAGTTTTCGTCTACATTCCTCAAAGTTGCCAATTTACATGACTTTTGTGAATAAAAACAACGCCATAAATTTCTATAATTAGCGTTGCTGAAATTGATTGTAGCATAGTAAGCATTAAAATACAAAACACTTAATTTGAAGATCATATTCCCTTCATTAAATAAAATTTGAAATATAGTTCTCAATTAAAAGATGGCGGAATTTGAGCATGGAGTTTACAATACTAGACCTGTCGCGACTTGAGGGCCATGACAGAAAAATCATACTTACAACTAAAACATCATTAAATATACTGTATGTATATCCTCTATATTTCCTGAGGTATGGTATGTAATATTATCTTATATGGCAATTAGCCGATGCCAATTTTCACTTGTAACAAAACAATTGCTTTGTTTACACATAAACATTAGACACATAAAAGAAAAACAAAGGAAATACATTGTTTAAAATCTTTTTTTCTTTTTTTTTGCATCTGCAGTATCTGCTATTCAATAATTCTTGCCCTTTGCAATACTGACTGTCTAAGCCCTCTTTACTTTTTTAGTACCACAACATATGTATTTGTTGAGCTTATAGCAATATCTATATCATAGTGACTTATTCTTTTGTATATATGTTACAAAGTACTGAAATAAATTATTCAATTCTGAAAAAAAATATATACTCACATATAGGAAGTTATTAAATCCTTTATTAAAAATCTAACCTGAACCTTTAGTTTTCTTGATACACAAATAAACTATTCGACAAAAGAATAAAACTCAAAGCTACAGTAGGATCATTGTTGTAATGAAAATTTCCCAAATACTCCCCTAAGCACAAAGAAACCCCACTGGAATTAGATGAACAATCTCCATTGTTCTATTGTACTAAGGCATTTATCATGCCAGGGATACTGCAGTATACTAATGTGCTCAAATCTGATGGGAAATCAGCCACACTTGTGAGACACATCAGTGTGCCAGCTATGGTCATATAAGGACTACAACGAAACAAGAACAAAATGCAGTCAATTGTTACACGTGGATACATAGAATTCTCAGTCAAATTGTAGCTTTGAAAAATTCTTGGACAAAGAAATAATGTGGTTGGATAACATTAATCTGTAATCTTTGACTTTTATCAATAAAAGTGGACTTGGTTAATCGGACTAATGAGTTGACAAAAAGCATATGCGAGTCCAGACCTGGAAAAAAGCCATGGTTCCAGCAATTATAACTGTGGGGACAATGGGAATTCACGAGTAGAAATATTTCCTTCATAATTTTCATAAATTATTGATATTTTTTTATATTTCTTGATTAAGTATTAGTAAAATTATATTTGGTAAAAAGTTGAGGCTTACAGGCACAATGATTTGGGTTAATTGCATCCCCCCACGTAATTGTGTGATGAATAGCACATTAAATTGTGAAAGACAGAACATGTCTGAGCATATAAAGATGTATTTATTGCTTATTATTTCTGTCACGATTTTTCGTGGGAAAATTTTCGACACCTTTATTTAGAACCATGGAAAATGTTATAATTAATTCCACCTCCGGGCAAGTCTTAGGGTGCATAATCTTTCAAATTTATTAATAAAAGTAGACTTAATTAGTCGGACTAATTAGTTGAGAGATAAATGTAGCATTGGTGAGTGGTAAGGGGGGGCTATTGGATTTTTAGTTGACGGATCCACAGTAGCATTGGCAAATGGTGAGTCTAATGGGAATAATCTTTCAATTTTATTATCTCATTACCCAGATATACATACATGTGGGGATGAGATATTGTAGTCACTTTGCTGTATAGGCGGAACTGCCTGTACCCTCTACACTACATGGCCACCCCCTTGATATTAGGGGGCTGGTGGGGCCCACCAGGGGATCTCATATAACCTCAAATTAGGAGTTGGGGGTTTTAAGTTTTTGGAACGGGACAAAATTTGGTAATTTTTGCATCTGTTCGTGTGTTTGTGTGTATGCACTTGTAGATGGTTGAAATTGGGAATGATCATGTTTACACACCTTCCAATTGGGGACACACCTGCAATTGGGGATATTCCCAATTGGCTGAAAGCACAATATTGATGATTTGATCATCTACATGCCTGTGAGGTTACTGAGGTAGTTTACCTCTAAATTTCAGCCCGTTTTAAGGCTTGCCTCAATTTCCCTGTGTTTTATCATATGCTGGTGGTGTGTATTCAAATATCTTGACTGCACCTACAGATCAAAAATTGACTTCCCCAATTACATGATAGAAAACGCATGGCATCACAAATCAAAGTGAATAACGCCATTTATAATGTGATGTTTTGGACGTAAAATTCTACATCTTTTAAGTGAGGATATACACATGGGACTTTAATGTTCACTTTGGGACTGTTGAAAAATGTATTTGTCCTCGCTTATATAGGCACAGTTTTAAGTATACATGTCAAAGAGTGTATCCCCAGTTCCAATGTATGCTATCATAGGCTTTCCTACCAGGAAGAAATGGGAATTAACATGAAATCACTGTAAGTATAGCATCTAGACATATATTGTTTAAAAATTCCTTTAAATCAGAAGTCCCCTTTTTTCAACTTTCACACGTATGCCCTCATACACATGTGGGTGTGTATGTGAGTGTGCATATGTGTGTATGCAACAATTGATTTTGTGTCGCTTATAACTCAAAAAATGTAATACACACATAAACCAAAATACACACATAAACCAAAGGTTTTGGGTACAAAGATCAAAGGTCACAGGTAAAATGGGACAATTGTTTGGTGATGGCTGTATCTTTTGCAGGAATTACTTGGTATCTTTACACATTGCATAAGTGGGTAGGGTTACTTGGTATCTTTACACATTGCATAAGTGGGTAGGGTTTAAGATTCTAACAAAACTTTGAAATAATTGGAGGTCAAAAGGTAAAATGAACCTTTTAAAATAGTACAAGACCTATACCTACCCAATGTTGTACCATGACACCTTGGTACATGAATTTGTGTCCCATATAGACTTTGGGATCAAAAAGGTCAAAGATCACTGGTGACCTTTTTCTCCTATAGGTATGGAATGGTACGTGTGACGTGAGCATGATTGGTGTCATACAGTACTAGTAGGGTACAATAAACGTGAACAATTTCAAATGTTGTTTCAGTAATTAGGGTCAAGAATCAGAGGTCAATGATGTGATTATAAGGGTAATTATGTACTAATTTGTACATTTTTGCGGCATTTTAAACTCAAAAGGTACAAAACCTATACCAACCTTATGTTGTACCATGATACCTTGGTACATGAATGTGTTCTGTAGACTCTGGGGTCAAAAGGTCAAAGGTCACAGAGTTACTGGCCCTTTTCACCATTTCCCCCATAGTTTTGGAATGGTAAGAGCGATCCGATCTGAGCATGGGAGGTGTCATGCCAAAAACTTTCAGTTGTTTTGGTGGTTAGGGTCAAAGGTAATATGTTGAATATGTGATTTTAGGGGGTAATTATGTCATCAAAGTTTTGGGGTACAAAGTTCACAGGTCAAATAAAACAAGTTTTTGGTGATGGACGTATCTTTTGAAGGAATTGTTTGGTTACCTTTACAAATTGAATACATGGGTAGGGTTTAACACTCTAACAAAAATAATTGCAGGTCCAAAGGTCATGGGTCAAGGTCAAATAAGTGCTTTTTATGCACAATTTTATAGAATTTTAAACTCAAAAGGACACGACCTATACCAACCCTACGATGTACAACGATACCTTGGTACATGAATCTGTGTGAAGGTATGATAAATGAGAAAAATTTCAGAAGTTGTTTCAGTGATTAGGGTCATGGTCAGAGGTCAAATATGTGATTTTAGGGGGTAATTATGTATCAATTTGTACATTTTTGTGCCAAAAGTCACAAAACTATAGTGACCCTCTTAGTTATTTCCCCCACTATGCTGTATGCTTAAGGTGATGAGATCAGCAACTCCATGGATTGCATTCTTGTTAATTGAAGTAGATCACTTAATCAGATTACTTAGTTGACAGATAGAATTGGTGAGTCTAGGGGAGCTATTGGGCTTGGGGTTTTAGTTGACAGATCTACAGTAGAATTGGCGAGTCTGATTGGGGAGAGGGAAAATCTTTCAACTTTATTAATAAAAGTGGACTTAGTTAATCAGATTACTTAGTTGACAGATAGAATTGGTGAATCTAGGGGAGCCATTAGGTTTGGTGTTTCAGTTGACAGATCTACAGTAGCATTGGTGAGTCTGATGGGGGATAATCTTTCAATTTTGTTAATAAAAGTGGACTTAGTTTAATCAGATTACTCAGTTGACAGATAGAATTGGTGAGTCTAGGGGAGCTGTTGGGTTTGGGGTTTTAGTTGACAGATCTACAGTAGCATTGGTGAGTCTGATGGGGGATAACTTTCATTTTGTATAATAAAAATGGACTTAAATAATCAGATTACTTAGTTGACAGATAGAATTGGTGAGTCTAGGGGAGCTATTGGGTTTGGGGTTTTAGTTGACAGATCTACAGTAGCATTGGTGAGTCTGATGGGGGATAACCTTTAAATTTGATTAATAAAAGAGGACTCAGTTAATCAGATTACTTAGTTGACAGATAGAATTGGTGAGTCTAAGGGAGCTATTGGGTTTGGGGTTCTAGTTGACAGATCTACAGTAGCATTGGTGAGTCTGATGGGATATAACCTTTAAATTTGATTAATAAAAGAGGACTTAGTTAATCAGATTACTTAGTTGACAGATAGAATAGGTGAGTCTAGGGGAGCTATTGGGTTTGAGTTTTTAGAGGGAATAACCCCCTCCTCCCCCACCCCAAAACACTCTTTTTAGAAAAGGTTGTTCTCTTTCAAAACAATTTTGAAACAGAAGTAACAAATTAAATGGGTTGACATTAGAAAAAAATGAGGTTTTTCATTCATACATCATCATGAATATTGCACAATAAAAAGAAAGGTTTTTCTTGTTATGTTCATACATCACAAAATTGCACAACTATAATTGTCATGATGCTATAATGTCAAAATATAAAATTTCTATGGAGTATTTGCATTGTTATGACCCATGCGTTAAATACCGTTAATGCACGACCATGATTATTTGGCTTATTCCATTTTTCAAAACAGGTATTTTTTTTTAATAAACCAATAAAATATATGTCAACTTTTCTCATTTTTTATTCTTTTTAGTTGTTTTTATGCATTTTAAACAAAATAAAATGAAAATTTTATTTAAAAAAAATAATCTTTTGGCATTGTGTTTATATGCATATTTAATGCATGGTTCAAATTACTTGGAACTCGCGAATGACCCTCCTAAAGTAATGCCATTAAACTCATGTCAAAGTCCTTTGTCCCATGCATTAAATACGCATATAAACACTCCCCTCAACATTAATCTTTAATTGATATACAACAGTATAACAATATAGCCATAAATGAACAACTTTAAGAGGGAATCTTGTCTCAAAGAAATTTTGATTGACCCACCACCAATAAATATGATACATACTAACAACATCACATTCACATCAGTAATTGATTGTCTTGTTGATGAGTGTGTAAATATTTCGACCATCAGAAAAGTTGCGTTTGTATTGCACCACGTTAACACGATATTTGGCTTTTGAATTATTGATGAGTTAACACCATACAGCTTGATCACAACCACTGAGCTGCACAGCCAATCTTCGTTCTGAACAATTACTATCATCTTGTACCATACTGTACTGCAGTTATAATGGTTTCAAATGAGCATACATGTAATTATCCAAAAGCTTCACACAAGTAATCAATTCAATTTGGTCACATTTAAAATTAATCATAAGAATCTCTGGCTACATTAACACATGTTCAAGTATAATAACCTACTGAGATTAAATAATTGTTTTCCAGATGCCTACAGCCACAATCAAGGTATTGTACAAAAAGTTGATTTTTTTTTTTTTAAACAGACATACCTTTGTTACAAGCCGAAAACAATATTTGACTGGCCATTAAAC
Source organism: Chiridota heheva (assembly GCA_020152595.1). Classification (NCBI taxonomy): domain Eukaryota; kingdom Metazoa; phylum Echinodermata; class Holothuroidea; order Apodida; family Chiridotidae; genus Chiridota; species Chiridota heheva. Next base: position 517,798 of record JAIGNY010001654.1, on the reverse strand, counting down.
AATCCATCAATACTGTACTTTGAACCTGTCAAATAAGCAATTTTATCATTTCTATGGGCGAAAGCACTCATATTTCCATAAGAAAGTTATATATTAATAGAACTGAAGGTATACCACTGGACCCCCATGAAGTGTAATTCAGCCATATTCCCCTCCCCCTCCCCCCACACACACACACTTTGCACAGGATTTTTTTACCGCTCAGTAAATAATGAACCATACATACTGTACATGCATCTTTATTTTTTGTTCAACTTCAACCTTAATTTCCCCTCCCTCCCCTCCCTCTGTTACTTAGGCTGTTGTTGGTTGCCCAGTTGTTTAAGCCTTGGACATATTTGTTCTCGCTGCATTCCTCTACTTCTTCTGCCCTCAATTTTCCCACATACAGTACTGCAAGCCGTTCCAACCCACCCTCCCAATAAACATGCCCAAAAAATTATATTTGTCTCCTTCTGATGGCATTGAGTAGGGACCTGTCCCTGCCTGAAGCTATCAGGACATCACCATTTGTTTTCCTTTCTGTCCAAGATATTTTCAACATTCTCCTAATGAACCACATTTCCGTAGCTTCTAATCTTTTTGGCGAAATATTTTTCCCAGTCAGACCTTCAAAGTTTCTGTCACTCGTAATTGTTTATGTTCGACGTCGTATTACATCTATGGCTGTCGTAGAGCTGATTGGCTAACAACTCATGCACATTTAAATAGATTCAACTGACAAGTAAACATTTTTATTGAACTTTGACCCATGAATAATCAACAAAATTTACTTCTGCTCTTAAAGTAATGGCTGAATAGTTGTTCGCATCGCGAACAGAAGATTCACAGAAAATAGATCAATTCTACCATTTCCAAATAAGTTGTAAATGGCAGGATTTTGTGGATGAATTATAAATCTGTTGCGAACATAGTGATAAAAGATTTTTAATATTTTAGTGAAGAATATTTTAAGAGAAGTTGTGTAAAGTTGAATAAAGTTCTGCCAAAAATTTTGTCTTTCATCTACAATGGCGTGCATAGCTAAAAACCACGACTTTCGTGAAGCCACAGATCAGTAAACAACAGCAATCCCACAATGTCAGCATACAAAAATAGGTCAAAGTGAAAGAAATTATGACCAAACGATGGTAAACTATTCCATAACTAGTCTCTGCCCATTTCAAAAATATCATAAGGAGAAACCCTTTTGTCAATCCCCTGATCCTAGTTCATCATGCTGTAATTGTAATGGAGGCAGAAGTGAGGAAGGGGGGGGGGGGGAAAGACATGCAGGGTCCGCCCTAATTATTTGATACATAATGATATGCAAAATTAATCAACTGCCAAAAAATAATAAAATAAAATAGCCAATTAAGTTTCCAGTCCATCCTAAATGCCATGATCTGCCGCCGCCACTGCCATAGAATACCGATGGTCAAATTCACATATTTCAGACTCATATTAGTCGTCAATTTCAATCCCTTGATTCCATCAAGAATTCCCACAAACTTAGAAAATATTGCTGTTATATGGTGAGCAACTCGACAAAGTTTTAATTCATACACATTCTTATCAAAACCACTGGTTCATTGTGACAAAACAATACTTCATCAAATTTGGTTTGTATTTCCATGGTAAATAATATATGGGAACAAATTAAGCACAACTTCAAGATTCATGTTATGCCTTGAAGAAAACATGACAGACCATGTTCTTTAAAAACATTACATTAGAATAAAAACAACATTCCTGTAATCCCATCTGATCTCTTTGTCCTCAGGTTTAAATTACCGGCACGCGACCGACACACGACAACCTATTGTGCAGTAACATTCTTTGTTTCTAAATACAATTTAGACTTCAAACCTAAATTTAGAAAGAAATTTCGCATTTAAATGTGATTGAAATACACAGAAAACATGGAGGACAAAGTATGTTAATGGGTTCACTAACCTGTTCCGAACGTCAACGCACAAATTGAGAGAATTCAGCTCCGATGTTGAGTCTTCTTCTGTTGTTAATTTTGGGTTTGTACGATGTTTCATCGCAGTGTACAGAGTACTAAGGATCTAGGCCTACCTACGCAATCTTGCTGTGCGAAAATTTAAATCAATTTCATTGATGTCTACGAGGAACGAGTAAGCCGCTGAAAATTTATGTCATTTAACATTTTATTTCAATTTAAAACATATACTTCGTGACCGACTGTTAAGTTCAGAAAATGTATAAAAAAGGTACAACTTACGGGGAGAGTTGGCTGGTGTTTAAATGCCTTGCCTCTCAATTCCACACATGTGGCAAGATATTTACATTGAAGATCCACCAGCATAGCACTGCACTATACGCTAGCACTAGACACGTTCATGACGTACGTACGTGAAGGTCAAAAATATTTCATTCATGTGTACGTGAGTATAGGCTACGTGCTCTTTGTTTCTTTGTTTACAATAGTTTGAATATGCATACCCAGTTCACGGAGCTGAGATGAGGAATATAAATAGAAAAAAAAGTTACATTGATGAAAAATATGGAAATTTCTGTGAGTTTATCAGTGGGGAAGCTACCAGGGAAAAGGGGAAATTCCCGCTACCCTACCTGGTTGACAAAAAATTTTTCTCTTGGGTTCTTTTTTGCCATTTAAACAAATAGTAATCTACTTTTTTATTTTATGGATTTCTTTAGTGGGTAGGTGTGTTTATTTGTTTTGATTTCTCGGATGCATTATTTTTGATTCTATCAAAAACGATAAATATATTGGGCCTTCATTTTCCGTCTCTTGTTATAATGATGAGTTCTTCAGTCATAAGTCGGCCCACTGTAAACTATGATAAGATAGATGGGCCCGAAAACAAAAAATCAATAATAAGAAACAGATAGATGAGCCCGTCCTGATAGCAAGGAACATAAGTCGGGCCCACCAAAAAGCAACAAAATATCTTAGCATAGCATAGCAAGGTTTAACATTTAGGTTTAACATTTAGATTTTCGTTTTTTCGGAAGACCGGGCCTCTTAAAAACACATCTTATTAAGATGTTCACCTCCTTTACTTGGTCCAAAATTGAAGATTTTTGATCCTAAGTTGTAGATTTTGGTCCAAATTGCAAGATGTTTGACAGTTTGATCAAAAGTGGTAGACTTTGATCAATAATTAAAGATTTGTGACCCAAGATTGAAGATTTTTGGTCCAAAATTTATGATTTTTGATCCCATTTCAAGGTACGCCCTCAAATCCATGGGACGTGCTCTAATGATGCCACTGGACAGCTGGAAGGTAAAGCACTATCTTTTCCATTACACTATCTGACTATGTGTGTTTTATGTAAGGTTACGTAGTCATTCAACTCGCACTAAGCTCAGTCTATACAGTACATGGACTACAGCATACAAATGGATAGATTTGGGGAATTTTACAAAGGCAAGTCGGTATACGTGACCTTATCCTTCATATCATGGATATACAATGCCGCAATCCGTGAAAACGGAATAAAGTTGTGTCTAAAGCCTTTAAAAGGGCGGATCTTGAAATGCAAAATTGAATATTTTTGACAAAAATTTGAGATTTTTGGTCCAAAATTTGGGATTTTTGGCCCAAAATTAAAACATTTTGGTTCAAAATTGACGGTCTTCAAGTTTGGTCCAAAATTGATAATTTTTATGCGCAAAACTGAAAGAGTTTTGGTCCAAAATGAACGATTCAGTCGATATGAATAAGACATGCCCCCTTCCCTCACTTATTGAGATGGAGACACAATATCAAATGTCCCCATACCTCTACTTTTTTGCGTATTCCAATGTCTTTTGTACTTGATAATTTGATACAAATAGCCTATATCATGCCGTATAAGACAAAATCGCGGGGGTTCAGTCGGTCAACGAGGCCATGGAGGGATTTCATCACTAGACCCCAACTCATCTGGAAGCCATTTTGCCGGGAAAGCGTTGTTGCGTTTCACACAGCTCAGTCACATCAATCATACTGCCTGCTAACCTACCTACCAGTACCAGTTCAGCGAATTTTATTGTTTGTGTTTGCGACGGCGATTTTAATTCATATTTTCCTAACGTTTTATGTATTCACCGGGTATACGAAGAGTACATTTTACGTTAACGCTATCTGATTGTTCGTTATAGCAGACAAAGCCTACATATCTGGCATAAAGTGCTCACTGCAAATTCTAGAGTAAACCGAAGGTTGAAAGACGTTGCGTCGTACAGCGGAAACCCACTTCGAACGTCGATCAGGATCAGATGGAAATCGAGGAAACGTCTTTTTATTTCCCGACACACGTCTTTTTATTCCCCGACACATGTCTATTAGTAACAACAAGATTCCGGCATAATTATCTTACAAAAATTGTCTTATATAACAAGATGATGCAAGCGTTTGTAAGTCTAAATAAGCGTACAGCAGATAATCGTTCTCGCCTGATGTAAACAAAGTCACGTGATCTCATGACGTCAGCTGAAACACCCTAATACAGAGACCCAGCGACCTTGTCTATGAAACGCAACTTACTATAGACCTTTTCAAACCGAGTTTAGCCGAACGTGATTTCTTCAGTACTCCGACCAATCAAATGCAGGAGACACTTTTCCTTCGTTTCCCAACCAATCAAGGTGCAGGTTTGTAGAAAAAATGTAAGCGATCGAATACAATATTAGACGTTTTTTAGGCACCGTCTAGTCCACCAAAACTCATAGCTTCCAGGGGCGAAGCCCCTGGACCCTACTAGGGGCCCTTAGATCCCACGCCGAATGCGCAAAACGTATACAGCTGTTAGATCTTCCAACCCCTCCCCTCCAAAAAATAGATAAAAACCTGGTTACGCCCTTGATATTGATATATTTCAGAAAATCCGGCTAATGTTCCGAAATTCATTTATCTGGCGACCAAGCGCATCCTTTCGCGGCCAAATAAAGGAATTTGGTAGTGCACTTCAGCGAAGATCTTGCTTATTCCTCCATTGTCTATTAACTGATAGAACCAGAGGGTAAGAAATTTTTCAAACATATTGTGTCATGTCTCACCACCCCCTCCCCCACCCCCCACCTATGACTATTGACGTCCTTGTTTAGTAGTGTTCGAAAAATAAGGCACTTAGCGGAGAAACAAATCTAAAATTTTCCTTCACTACTAAAGAGAAGGGGGGGGGTGCTACTGGGGAAAATACCCGACTAGTTTGAATGCTAAAAATGCCCTGATATTAATATTAAAGGGGGAAAATGTGGATGGAATCTTTAAAGGCGGACGCATCAAAATGGGCACAAAACTTGATCGGATGGGAAGCATCGTAGCAACAACAAAAACATTTTGGAAACCATCGTCTCATCCCTCCCTATACCCACCAAAATAGGAATCTAAGCTAACTCTCGGCGAGGAAAGCCTGAAAGTGTCATTTCCGGGCGTCCAGAGCTTTCATATATCAGAAATTGCTCACCCCGTGCAGCCCCAAGCATGGTGGGATAATACGGTCAATGTGACCTCTTGTTTGGGGCCATTTGAATAACTGCACTGGGGGCCCCGAAGCTCCTTGCTACGCCACTGGCTAAGAAGGGTAAGATACCCCCATACAAATCCCAAACTAACACCACAAAGGCCTGAGATTATTTTGCTGAGACATTAAATCATGTTCCAACTGTCCAATAAGAGATGTAAGTTCCAGATAGCTCAAGTTTTTTTTTTTTTGCATTTAAATTGCAATGACACTTTTAAATGGGGCCTTTTATCCGCAAAGTGTGCGAACCACCCCGAATTTTAATATTGAGTTACTTTCAATTGGAATTGGAGGCATGACTGCAGTAGACTGTGGCAATGTACAGTATGGACCCCTTGTATAGATAATGAAGATAAATTTGTTCATATTTACCGAATTTCACTGATTTGAAGCTAAAACATTCATACGATTGTTCGGGGGACCTTTTATGGTCCTATGACCTGAGAACAGCTTATTCAGGCCCAAGTTGGGCTAAAATCTTTGCCTGCCCCACGGCCCATGCCGTATTGGCGTAGGAGGTACAAAGACATTTAATTTTTTTAGTTTTCAGAATTATGGACCGAAATTTTGATAATGATATAATAGTTTTCGATTTTTCATACATTTCTTTCTATAAATGTTCCGATTTTTAAACTTTCGTGGCGTCAAATTTATTCTTAAAAAAAAAAAAAGATGGCTACCAGCATTATTTAGACCGATTAATCAAATGTCTAAATTTTAGTTCGGTTGGGAATTCAGAGGAGGAACTGCCAACTAAGAAAACTTGGTCACCAGTAATTTTCGGACGGTTCCGAAATTTCTTAATTTCAGTTGGGGTGAGGGGAAAGAATTACTCTTTCAGCTATGCCATACTGACATATGCTTCAAATTATAGTCGTGGGTATACCATGGTGGGGTCTGGGAGCACGGGGACTTATCTTGAAGTATAAAAGATGCGGTGAAAACTATTCTTTAAATCCATCTCTTGTCCAAAAATCGTATTTAATATGAATAGAAAAGCTGCAAATACCACCGGAGCGCCCTCCGGGTATCGAAAGGGTGTGAAGGGGGGGAGGATCAGACTCACACCTTGTACTCCCACGGATCCCAGTGGGTTCCGCTAAACTTTTGTGTCCCCTGCTTCAAACTTATACTAGCATCTCTCCACTACTTCAAATGGACTGCACTTAGATCCTTTCTGCAGTTTAAAGTCTCAAAAGGTTTAAAATACCACCTTCGGAGAGCCCGGTGTTTCGAAGGAGCCAGTGAAAATTGTTTGGATTATTTGATAAATTTCCAAATTTCGATATCTCCAAAGCATTTGTTCATTTGGTATCACTTTGAATAAAGTCTTTAACCGTAATTCCTGGGGGTCTATTCTTCAGCAGAATTTCAAAAATTCAGTACATTTGGGGGGAAATTTTCATCTTGTCCCCCACTTTTTTAATAAGAGGCCATGCCCCCCCCCTCCCCTCCCCATCCCCCTCTCCTCACCCACTCATACACTTTCCAAATTAGAATTACGACCCTTAGTTTTTGTAAATGTTAGAATTATCCAGAAAGTGTACAAAAAATGATAACAGTTATGCACCTGCAGATAAGCATTTACTTGGCTTATTAAACCTCTTGTAATTATTATTACTTTTTTGTATTATCAATTAACTTCAAATCATTTCAACTCAACATCCCTTTAAGGGATTTTTAGCTTAAGCAATGCTAACAAAAAATCCAGATTTTGGCCCCTGGACCCCACCAGGGGCCTTTAAGCAGACCCCTGGATCCCACTTTGCGCGCTCGCAATAACACCTTCGGTGTCACCTTAACGGACAAATCTTAAAAATCATCACCCACACTTTAAAAAAAAATAAAAAATTATGGGTTAACGCCACTGGATTCATTAAATGCGATAAGTAATTATGTCCCCAGAATGTGTAATATAATAGCAATGTTGCAAGGATGTAAAAATCCATCTTGATTTTATACAACAATATTTTACTGTTAGTATGTCTGTTTATGATTTCAATTTCCCTCAAACTGTCAAAAGCAAATATTGTTAATAAAATTTGCTTCATATTGCTATTGTCAAACAATATTAAACCTCCAATACGCAGTGGGGCAACTAGAGTCCTGGGCCCGTGGGATGCCCCTGGCCCTAGAGTAAGGGAAGGAGGCGCCTTTTTTAAATTATGCGGACGGGAGAAGGAGTGGCCCTTATGAAAGCTGAGGGCGAGTGGGGCCCTGCAGGCCCCTATTGTATGGTATAACGGTATAATGGTATATATTCTTTACGGGCCCCATTATACAACCCGGGTCGGGTGGGGAGGGGCTGTCATGTGCCTTGCCCCACCTCCTCCTTAGTTACGCCACTGGGACCGGTCAGGAGGCGTTCTTATGAAATTATTCTAGGTAATTCTTGAAGCTCAATAGAAATCCACTCACTCACAAATAATACATAATACGTAGAGGTTGTTACATATATATATTTAGTATTTATTTGACACAATCATGTCATTTTACCAGGGGCACCGACACCAAGAGCCATGGTGGCAGGAGGCATGCCTCCAATAATTTTCGAAGCAGCAATTTTCAAAAGAAGCTTTTTACCTATTCGCCCGATGGGTTATTGTCAACTGGCTCTCCAACAGTCCAATCTCAAACCCATAGGCGGAATTTTGGGGAAAAGTGTGTGTGTATGTGTGTGTATGTGTGGGTGGGTGGGTGTGGGTGGGTGTGTGTGTGTGTGTGTGTGGTGGGAGAGGGGTGGTCACAAAATCACGCTAAGTATCACCATACAAAAGTACCCATTTGGACAATAAGTGGGGGTAAGTAAGTACCCCTTGCTTCCCAAATCCCACCTATGCTCAAATCATATGTGTATAAACCATGGGGCCGGGGGCATGTTTTCTCTACAATTTCGAAAACTGACAAAAGTGCCCCTTTTTTAAATGAAAAGTGCCCCTCATTTACTGTTAAAAGATTCTGCTCCTTCCCCCTTGCCCTGAGTTTCTTCTGACACCTATGACGCTTTGGGCCACATAACAAAGATACTGCAGTGTCATTGTTCAGAGCTAGACCCAAATAGATTTTGTCCAGGGCCTGTAAGGTTTACCCACTCTTCCAGGCATTACATTTCCAGCCTTTTGTTGAGCCACTGCTAATCAAACATGTATTCCTTTCTAACAACCCCAGCCTACCCAATGTAACTCCTAGCACAAATCTTCATGCCGAAATCACAAAGTCACCTAATGTACCTGGGAGTCACACACGTGAAGTGGGAAGCTATTAGTCCCAGTGGTGTCTGGCATTCCAAACCAATTACCGATTGTCTTGTCATGATTTGAGTCAATTTTTTGTTCAGAAACTTTAAATTATATTGCTAAATTGTTATAATCTTCATGTTAACACAAAAATGGCCTAAAAATCGAATGATGTGTTATATCAATTACACAAATGACAACTATTAATCGAACCCATTACCAAATTACCAGTGCTTTTAGTACTTTGATTTGTGAATATTATAGGTTTTGAAATTCTAAGGTGTATAACTTTTCGCTTATAGAAGTAAATGGTGTCTGCTCCGAAAAAAAAAGGTGCAGATTTTTACACATAGAAATGCATGAGTAGTTTTCAATATGTCTTATGCCCACCCCAAAAATATATATTAAGTTACAACATCATTGATGCTCTAGCATCACATATTCAAACGATATTAAAGCGTCATGCATGCATTTAAAAAAATGTCAATAATAAACATCAAACATGTATTCCTTTCCTAACAACCATAGCATATACACGAAATAACTATACCACAAAACAAAAACAGGCTTGTAACCACCCCCAAATATATGTTGAGCTATATATATATATATATATATATATATATATATATATATATATATATATATATATATATATATATATATATATATATATATTATGTATATATATATATATATATATATATATATATATATATATATATATATATATGTATATATATATATATATATATATATATATATATATATATATATATATATATATATATATATATATATATATATATATATATATATATATATATATATATATATATATATATATATATATATATATATATATATATATATATATATATATATATATATATATATATATATATATATATATATATATATATATATATATATATATATATGTATATATATGATTTATGAAAAAATCAATTTAGGTCGGGTTCAAGGTCGATTTTTGCACCCTTTCAAAGTTTGAGAGAATATGAACTGAAGGAGCCCTAGATCGAACGTAAGGGCGTAATTTTTAGGGGTTGTCCCCCAAAAAAAAAAAAAAAAATCAAATGCTTAATCTAGAAAGCAACAGTATAATAATTTTCTGGTTAATAGAAATATACAAGTGACCTTTGCCCCACGTCGCCCGTGGGATATGGAGCCATAAAATTTATCAATCTGTTGTGGATAACATATCTGCGACATTCGGGAAAACGAGCGCCCCTAATTTTGCGGTCTAGCGCTCCTTTAATAACGTCAAAAGCTACAACATATGGCGCCAGATAATACCCATCCTCTGCAGTCCGTTGGCAACGTGAGCAGTAATGTATATCATATATACCAACATAAATGGATAACATGCATAGTCTTTTTAGGGTTTTTTTTTTTTTTTGCACATATAAGCAACAGAACTATATACGGTTCAATAAACCTTATAAGTTTAATAGTTCTGCAAACACCACATGCCAGTGATTTCCTCTTTTGTTAAAAGTAACACATTTTACAGAAGACCCAGGAACAAAAAAACAAAAAAAAATCACTGGCTTTCAGAAATCAATTTGGAAAGGAGAGAAAACTAAATTCTTAACTGACTCACATTACAAGTGTATAGTTCCGCGGATCTACCACCCATATAGGCGTAGGAAGGATTGTTTTTAAGGGATGGGGTGGGGACTGAAAATTTCAAACTTCAAATCTGGCTAACTCCCTCCTCCCCCCCCCCCCCCTTCCCCCTTCCTCCCCATAAAAAAAAATATATAGAGAGTGTTTTGCTCCCATACATTCTTTAAGGAACTCTTTAGAAAATGTGAAAAAAATATAGTAAGAATGCAATAACTGCATGGGAATATACAGATATATATATTATATGCAGGCGCGTTAGTATACTATTTTGACTGGGGTGTTAAATATCAGAGTTACTGACACCCTAAAATAAACATATCCCATTTTGAAAATAAATCAGGATATCCTTTATCTCGGATGCATGCTTTTCCCCCTTTTTGGAGGTAAAATTAAAATCAAATTGGTGGAACGGATTAAAATTTTGGAAGATTATGGCAATATTTCCTGAAAATTAAAAGAAATTTTCAGAAAATATCCAGGGAAGCAATTGCCACACAAGAGGATTTCTCCTTCCCAGTTGCATACTTTATTTCCGTTTGGGAGGTAACATTGAACAAATCTGTTAAACATTTCCGCAAATTTGAAGAAAATTCCAGAAAATTGTTAAAATTCCGAAATTGAAAGAAATTTGTTTCCGAAAATCAAAGAAATTTGCCCTAAAATGAAGGAGATTTCCCATTTCCACCTGCCCGAAAGAATTCTCCTTTTCTGTTTGCTTTCTTTCCGTTTCAGAGGTAAAGTGTATAAATTATTAACATAAAATTGATAAAATTGAAAGGAAATGTGGTAAACTATGTTTTTGGAAGAATTTAGCAAAAAATTTCTAAAAATTACGGTAATTTCCTGAAGAAACTGCCCCTGCCAGAACTGAGAGAATTTGTACTTTCCAGTTGTATGCTAGGGCCAGTTGGGAGTTCAAATTAGGAAATAAAAAATAATAAATTTGGTATTATTGCAGGGAATTTATTGGAAATTTTGGAAAAATTTGCAGCATTCCCCGCAAATTGCGGGATATTTTCTGATTAGCATTCAACCTTTAACTCTTTAACAGTTTATTCGAAAATCAATTTACACTGCCATTTTCCGCTTCAACCGCAAATATTTTTTAGTTCTTTTGCAAAAACAATCTATGACATACGTGGAAAGCTGAAGTACCCTCCTAACGCCCCCTCCAGCTCTTCCAACCTTCTCCCCAGTGGCGTAGGAAATGGGGGTAGGGGAAAAGCTGTCCCCTGACGGGGTTTTGCTTTTCCGCTCGAGCCATCTCTTTCTCGGTGTAATAAATAGCTGCAGTGAGACGCAAAGATTGGACACCAAATTCCACCAGATATGTAGCGAACATTTCATATCTGGTGAGGTTTACTTCAGACCTCAAATAAATGAATTAATTCGCTATTTACTTTTTTAGGTATAGCTTCAGACTCTTTCTCTTAGGACATGCTTGCTCCTCTCTAACAGAACTCAATTCCTGTTTATGTGGCCATCATTTGGGGAAAGTGAACCATGTTTTAAACCTACTACTTGTGGGACAAATGTCTCTCATTCCTTTTCATTAACCCCAATTATGAATTTTGTTACCCTATGAAAATACCCCTATGAATATATTAATGAATCGCTAAAATGGGACTAATGGTCGACTTATTTAGCCTTTTAAGGGCTTGTAAATTAAAATAATTAAATCTACCCACCAAAAAAAGTTTCCTTTTTGACAGTAAGTTTATCTCATATCTTTTACCAATGAACTGTGTGGAGAGAATATATCCCTTCTGCATGTCTAGCCCACACTAGAATTCCTGAAGTTAAATGTTTTCATGCGCAGCCTAAATTTCTACTAAATTTGAAAGGCGCTGAGTTTGAGTTTGAATTGCAGACTCATTGCCACTGTGTATAGGGCTCACCCGAAATAAGAATCTATAGGGGCACTAGGCCTATATATCGTTCAAGTTCTGTCTTTACGGTCCTGGAGAAAACACGGATTTTTCGTAATTTCGACAAAAAGTTGCAGATAGCTCAACTAAAAACTCCCGGAAATCGGATGATTATTGCCTTATTTGTCATGACATTTCAGCAAAAAAAAAAAATTCCACACCCTGGAATGGCTGAAAACGAGGTATTTTTGTGGGGAAAAAATTAGGCCTTAATGTTACTTTATGAAAGTACCTATTGCGCGAAAATGTAATTTTTTGGCAATGTCAATGTAATTTTTTCACATAAAATTCTTCGTTTTCAGCCATTCCGAGGGGCGAGATTTTTCTATTGCTGAAATATCATGACAATTCAGACAATAATTACAGCTCTGGAAGTTTTCAGTTGAGGTATGTGCTTAGTAATACGCATAAGATCTGCACCAAAGGGCACACAAATGGACAATGGGTTATATGTTGCCTATATCCAATGTAGACTACAAAACAATATTTAGCCCCGCCCATATTAAGGGTATTCAAAAAAATTATACCATGAATATGTATACCCTTTAGCTAAAAAAATGAATATACCAAGTATGAATCAAAACAGACATGTAGTTGTCAAAACATGAGCATTTGAAGATTTTTTAGATTTAGCCCCGCCCACTCATTGATATGCATGACATCAAAACCAATAGGGCGCATATACGAAACTTGTGATATCTAACATGAATCCAGTTTATCGTTCTTTAGATATCATGTTTACAAGCTCTTTTCAGCGAAATCATTACGAGCCCCGCCCTCTATTATGCTAATGATTATAACGTTTAATACCATGAACATGTACACACCAGGTAACATTATAAATAGACCAAATATTTAACAAAACAGACATGCGGTTGTTAAAATATGAACATTTCAAGATTTTATATTAGGCCCGATCTACTCATTAATATTCATGATATCACAACCAAAAAGAGCGAGGTACATCTACAGACCATGGGCTATCTGTGTACTAAATATGGCATGAATCCAGTTTACCGTTCTTGAGATACCGTGTTTACAAGGTCTTTGAGAAAAATCATATTAAGCCCCGCCCTCTACGAATATTGATGAATTTCAACGTTTTTAAACCATAAACACAAACACACTAGCTAACAACATAACTATGCCAAATATGAAACAAAACGGACAAGCGCTTGTTTAAAATTGAGCATTTCAACAATCTTTACATTAAGCCCAGCTCACTCATTAATATGCGTGACATAATCACCCAAAACAATAGGGCACATCTGTGGACTAGGCCTACCTATGTACCATATATGACATAAACACAATATCTCGTTCTGGAGATTTCGTGTTTATGAGCTATATTTAGCAAAATCACATTCAACTTTACCCACTACGCATATTAATGAGATTCAAAAATTTTACATCATGAGAATGTGGACACTAGCTAACAACATTACTACGCCAAATATGAAACAAAATGGAATGGCGGCTGTTGAAATATGAGCGTTTCATGATCTTTACATTAAGCCCCGCCTAATCATTAATATGCAGGCCATCATCGCCAAAATTAAAAGGGCACATCCGCAAACCATGGGTTACCTGCGTGCTATATATCCATCCATCCATCCATGTTCATTTGTAGTAGGCGCCTTTTCCATAGGATACAAAGCGCCCAGAATGCTGCCCCAAAGTTCAGTAAGTAATACATGATTAAAAAAGAAAAGTCTTAAGACGTGTTTTAAACTGTCCAAGTGAACTAGCATGGCGAATGTGTGAAGGTAAAGAGTTCCAAACATGGGGTGCTGCAGCTGAAAAAGCCCTAGAACCAGCTTTGGTGTTAGTTCTGGGTTCAGTCAGGAAGTTTTCAGAAGAGGAGCGAAGGGATCGTGCTGGTGTATAAAGTTTCAGACTGTTGGATATGTATTCAGGTGATTGATGTATCAGGGATTTGTAGACAATAACACATGTTTTGTATAAAATTCGCTGTGACACAGGGAGCCAATGCAATTTGTTGAGCAAGGGTGAGGCATGATCACGACGACGTTTCCTGAAGATAAGCTTAGCAGCTTTATTTTGGAGTTTCTGTAGGCGATTTATTTTTCATGGTAATACCATTCAAAAGGGAATTACAGTAGTCCAAACGTGATAGGATGAGTGATCGAACAACATAATGACAGGTTTCAACGTCAATGTACCGACGAATCTTGCCAATGTTTCTAATGTGATAATTAATTGTTTTACTAAGTTGTGTCACATGGTTGTCCATTGACATTCTATTATCGAAAGCAACTCCCAGATTTTTAACTGAAGTGACTGGTGAGATGCAAGTATTGCCAAAAACAAACTTGAGGTTCTTAAGGGCTTTACTAGCATTTGATGAAGAGATAAATCTAATGTGTCATTCTGGGAATTTCGTGTTTACAAGCTTTATTCGGAAAATTAAGCCCTGCCCACTATGCATATCAATGAATTCAAGCTAACAATATTATGCCAAATAAGCAAAACAGACATGTGGTCGTAAAGATATGAGCATTCGAAATTTTGTACTTTTAGCCCCACCCACTCATTATTATGCATGATATCGACACCAAACAATAATAGGATCATCTACTGGTGACAATGCATCTATGTATCAAATAAAACAAGATGTACCACTTATGCGATATCGTGTCTACAAGCTAAGCCTTACACCCACACCCACACACACACACATACACACAATCACACACACAAACACACACACACATACATACGCTATCACGACTGCATAGGTTTCCTGATGCTGATAGCATCCAAACCAAAAATGAAAGATAATTATAGAAAATGGAAGAAAAATTTCCGAAAATCAAAGACAATTTCCCGAAACCAAATTGACTGGTCTCCCCTGCTTCCTACGCCTATGATGAGGATGCCTATTTGCGAAGTTTTGAATATAATTATTTGTCGGATTCGGCTCACCAATCATAAAACAATTTTTTGCAGAGGATTTTATTATTTTATATTTAAAAGCAACGACTTTACATTACTAAGAAACAGACTAGAAGCTATTCAGCTGATATGTGATATCATCACGCTTTTTTAATAATCCGGTGTAAAAAACCTACAAAACTAATTGTAGCGAACTTTAATGGCATTTTTAGCTATGTTTATCAAGTATGTTACTTTTAGGCGTAATTGTCACTAAAAACCAAAAAAAAATTACTTTTTCAATTGAACAGAATTTAAATTGCCTTCGACAAGGTACCACATCCCCGCCTAATTCACAAACTGAGTATGTATGATATTAAGGAGCCAATCACAACTTGGATTAAATCTTTTTTACTGGGCCGCAAGCAAACAGTGAATGGGCAATACTCAGTTTGGAAGAATGTGACCAGTGGTATACTACAAGCAGACACGAATCTGTCCTAGGACCTCTCATATTGTATGTTAACAACCTTCCTGATGTAACATACTTGGATACTGGTATTGAGTAATTTGCAGACGATACCAAAGTGTTCAGAGCTATATTTAAACCAGATGATTGTGACAAGTTTCAAGAAGACCTGTACAGTATGCAAAAGTGGACAGATGAGTGGTTGCTTTGTTTTCACCCAGAAAATGTAAAGTTATGATGTGCGATGTGGATAAACTTGAATCTATTCAAAGGAGAGCAGCCAGGTTCCGTATGGCAGACTTCTCTTATAAATCTAGTGTAAAAAACATGCCTCTTAAATTAGACTGGCCCCTGCTAAAAACAAGAAGGTACAACACCCGACTACATATGCTATATAAAATCAATAACAATCTTGTCGCCATCAATAAAGATGAACTTATCCCCACCGTCAGAACTAATACAAGAAATAATCATGACCTTAATTTTTAGCTTCCCTATGCTAAAAAGAATGTATATAAACACTCTTTCTTCCCTCACACACTAAAGGATTGGAACGCTTTACCGTCAGACATTGTACATGCACCAAGTCTCAACTGTTTCAAAGCTTAACTTACAAATACTTGTATTGCTAACTAATTTTTTTACTCATACTTTTTACGCTCGGTTGGCGTTCATGTCCTCTTAAGGGATTTTTGCCGACTTAACCGATTCAGATTCAGATTCAGATAGGTAAATCTAAAATCGGTCAACATCCCTGCAGATCAAAAGAGAATGGCAATGTACTACAATATGTAGATTTTGAAACAGATATTGGAGTTACTATTGATAACAAACTTTCTTTCGGCAACATATCTCAGAAAAGGTCAACAAAGTAAACTTGATTATGGTACGGCGGACAATGGAGTATGATATGGACATATCATCATTTAGATTATTGTACACTGCTTTGGTTAGACCGCATCTTGAATTCGCAAACCAGAATTGGTGTCATTATTTAGCAAAGCATATCGATCAGCTTGAGAATGTTCAACGTAGAGCTACCAAGCAGCTACCAGGAATGTTAAACTTAAATTATTCGCAAAGGCTACAGAAAATTCATCTTCCTTTAGCTTACAGACGTGTTCGTTGTGACATGATTGAACTATTTAAGATTTTAGCCGGAAAATATGACCCGGAAGTGTCAAACTTCATACAACTTCATACAATTCATCGACTAGGGGACATGAGTATAAGATCTTTAAAATCCGCCCACGGCTTAATATCAGGAAATTCTCTGCACCGTTCAGTTGACATATGGAATAGTTTACCAAATTCAGTAGTAACATCTAACATTAAGGCAAGACTATACAGACCTTGGGAAAAAACAGCCCTCATACTATGATTACAAAGAATGCATCCAAATTAACCCAACTGGACAAGATAAATTTAGCATAAATATAAGCTTTGAGCTGACAGAAGAGGATCCAGGAGAATCCTAAAGTCAGATGAGGATTTGTGACTATCTTTGAGATAATGTTCACGGGTTGACCCCGCAGGCAGCGCAGGCAAGCAAAATGACATCACAAGCCTAGATTTTGTTTATCACGTGATATACCAGAGGTGTCTTGGGTAATTTTTCTGAGATATTTCGCCATTTTGAAATGATTAAATTCGTTGATGTTTTGGCGCCGGCAAACCTCTTTTACTATGCTGATTAGCATGTTCTAACACTATTTAACTGCAGAACATATATCATTTGTATCTTATCATTGATTTATTCCATTCAGTGTGATTGAATTCCATGGGAAAGAAGATATTTTACCAGCTTTTTTAACCTTCATGAAGCTAAGATTCGTACTGTGTTCATGTTTAAAGTGTGTAACGTTAGGCTACAGTACATACACTGCCGCACGTCAGCCCACCAACGAATCAACGATACACTGTCAACTTTAACTTGGACTGCGAATATCAATACACAGTGACATAATTCTTACAGTGACTGATAGGCCTACCGTTAGTACGTAGGCCTACTGTTTTGGATACGTAAATTCGTAGAGAAGTATGGTTGTAAATTGATTTTGCAAAAGAAAGAAGACAACAATTGGATTTAGTTCATTCATGGTTCAGATGTGATACAAATGATTTTCTTTTATCAAAACAATGTAAGTTTTTATTTAATTTCTGATTGTGAGTGTGTGTTGTTCCTTTATAGTTATACTTATTACTATAGTATCTGCCTAGGCCTAACACAAATTTATTTTTAACTGTTTTTTTATTTTATGCTAAGCACTAAGGTACATTAAATATGTTAGTTGTCAGTGTCGTTTAGGAATGCAAATAACCTCTGTGTTGAAGAACTTGCACATGTCAAATTATGAATGGTGATTGGTATGGCAAACTTGATCCAAAGTTCGTGCACCTGGGCAATGTTTCTCCTTACTTTGACAAAAGATAACGTCAAGGGAGGCAGGTAATGCAGTCGGCTGAGCGTGAAACAGATGCTGGAGGTCCCAGGTTTGAGTCCAACGGCGATTGATACTGATTTTTCCACAGATATGCAGAGTGATATATGCTGACATCAAGAACAGAGGTTTGTCTTCTGCATCACACTTCCCCCACCAGACCTTTGTGAAAAGTGGCCAATGGTTGGTGTTGCTCACCGTCCTTCGGAGAGGACATAAAGCCATAGGTCCCGATGGTAGGAGTTTCATTTCCTGCCTGGTTCTCTGAACACTTCTTGAAAGAGCAGGGTGTTATGCACTTGTTAATTTTGTGACTCACCCCTAAACCCCCGGACAAGGTGAGTCATTGCACCAAAGTGGGTGGACAAAACATGTACATTGATGTACCCCTCCGTCACTTAGGTGACTGACATTTTTTTGTGAAATGACTTTAATACCCCAAATCAATCAATCAAAGTCAATGAGTCTGAAGTAAATTGACCCTTCCAGAGTCACTCTGGTGACTGACAATCTGGTACAATGATGCACATGTGAGTTACTATTTCATATGTCAATGACTCATCTTTGACTGACATTGCCGGGGATAGTAGGGGTGAGTTATACAACTGACAAGTGCATTAACCCGATGTTCATCCACTGTCCATCCTGGCAAATGTATCGGGTACATGCTGAAAACAAGTTATTGCATTGTGACTTACAGTATGTGTACATGTCTATAAGTGAATACATACATATATACATACAACTTGTAAAATTCTAGTATAGCGGTACAACTTTGGCAAAATGTGTTACTTGTAAATTCCATTATTAAAATAAATGAATATTTAAAAAAAAATTTGATGGTTTTATGAATTTGTTTTGCATAATTGTTAATAAGATTCAGAATATTGTTAAATTTTGATTAAAAATGAAATTTTAGTTCAAGAATAAAAAAATGATAATGTAAAATGATAATCTAATGCACTTGTCAATTGTTTGAGTTGCCTACACCCCCAGACAAGGTTCGTTATTACACAAATGTACATCAGCAAAATGTTTACAGTGACGCCAGTTTGCATGATGTGTGCAGAAGATGGATTTCCAACACAAATTTGTCTGCCCAAAATTAAAAATGTGTGCCTAAAATTCAATATTGTTCAACATAAACCTTTTAATTTGTGCCCCAATTGCATATAATTGTGCTCCAACTTTTCAAAATGTGGGGAAAAGATTTTCTCCTTGAGAAACAAACTGGCTTAGTCAATTAGGTGACTAACATCTGATGTAAAAGGACCCACCCTGCAGTCAAGTAACTGACACACAGTTTGCTTTTTTGACGGACATGTGAGTCACAAAACTGACTGACAACATTCACGCACCAAAGAGGGGAATTATTTGTGGTTAGTCATTTGAAAAGAAATGTCAGTCACCTAAGTGACTGATAGGTGTCTCAATGTACGTGTTTTGGTCCCTCGTCTTTGGTGCAATGACTCCTTGTCCGGGGGTGTAGAGGTGAGACACAAGCTTGACAAGTGCATAAGAAACACATAGCAAACGTACTTCATTAAACTCTATATTTAACCAATATACTAGGATAATTCCACATAAAGCTCATGATTTAAACTGTTTAAAATTAAATTTAAACTTTTGAAATTGATATTTTTAAATTCTTTCTTCCCTTATTTTCAAGCAAGCCTTTTTACGCTTTACTGGTACAGCTACTGAAACTTTAAAGTAGGCCCTTACATTGATGGTTTTGCGAAATAAAATTAAAAAAATATCCCTTTATTTAATATCTGGAAAAGCAGGCACAATATTGATATAATACAGGTTCATTAGAAAGGTACAACCTGGCAGCCACTTTTGAGTTCAAACTGTGAACTTTTGTATAAATATAATTTTGCATATCTGGTACAATTGTGTTGAATCTTGTATTTACTTGAACCAGAAACCTCTTGCATCTCAGTGGAGCAATCAGCAGACAAAACCATGTGTCTACATTTGAATTGCTTGGGGATACTTCTGCTGTATGTTAAACCCAATTGGAGTCGGGTCCAGGCACCACAAACTCGAAGTAGAACATTGGGAAGACCTACCCCCTGCCCCTAGACATCTTCTCCTCAGATTTGGATGATTTACTGTCACTACAGTATTTGGGGACATATCTTTACCCTGGGCCCTGTTACAATTTTTTGGATCAGAAGTGGATGGACTCCTTGAAGCCCATGCAGGAGATGAGGAACTCCAACGTTTGGACTGACCTTTTAAGTCCTCTTCTGATGGATGGTGAGTGCCACCCAACCAATGGACACTTTTGAGGAGAAGAAGAGATCCAGAAGACCAACGTCTGGGCGCGTATCTTATAAAGTACAAAACAAGAAAGTATGTCAGTAGTGATTTAGATTTGCGATTAATTTATTAAAGTGTAATCGCCAAAATTTGTGAGCGTTTAGTGATTAATCACAACCAATCTTCACCCCAGAATTGGTAAAAAAGAACAAACTTAAAGTATTTAATAAAGATAAAAGAATTTTTTTGTGGAACTGGTACAGGTCCCACACAAAAAGACAAATAGGAAAACAAATACGCCAAGAATCTCATTAAAATGAAACTATCGTGTCTTAAAATTTGGCCAATAAAACTAGTTAGAAATGAAGATCATGGGTCGAAGTGTCACTTCCTTGGTCTGACAGTTGTTACAAAATATTTAATATACAGACCGTACCCCAGTTTAAATTTAGTTAAATGCACCAATGATTAGTTGAATTTAGTTCTGGCCATGGTTCTAGCAGGGATTGACCAAATCCCTGGTTCTAGCTCATATATAGTGTGCAATGAGAGCGACGTGACATCTGATTCTTTCTCTCATACTATTTCGCTCCATTTTCACTTCACTTCACTTTGCACCAATTTTGTTTTATATTATCTTCATTTTTCGGATTTTTCTCTGCGGATGGGCTTCTGTTCTCGGTGAGATCGTTTCTTTTATATTTTCCCTTTCGTTCTGAATAGACTTTTGCGCCTTTTGTTACTAGTACAGCGGTTCTTATATAGCTGTTCTGCGACTTTTTTTCTAGCTGCCTCGGGTCTCTCGGCCCTTGTTTTTTTTTTTTTACGATGAGGAAACGCTTCTGCCTTGACCTTGATCTTGACCCTCCCTTCCCTCCCTGTAACCCACCTACTACCACTATTGACCATTATTTAGCCCCAATCCCTAAAATTCTTATAATACAGGCCACCAATAAAGAATATAGTTTCAAATGAAGTTTCCCCTTTTCTAATCCATAAGGCACTCCAAGGCCTTGTCGGTACCCTCCCCAAAGTCTCCACCCTCAGATCCGGCGATCTCCTGGTGCACTGCACCAGAGATACTCAAGCCACCACCCTCCTCACCACCAAAATTCTAGCCAATACCGGTATTGTTGTTACCGTCACCCCCCACCGTTCCCTAAACTGCAGCAAAGGTGTGGTCAGATCCAGAGACTTAGCCTACCTGACTAATGAAGACCTCGTAAATGAACTTGCCAATTAAAACGTAACTGAAGCCCGGCGTCTCGTCCGTAAGAGAGTTGGTGCCGAAACACCCACCAACACCATATTTCTAACGTTCTCCACACCAACTCTCCCCTCCCACATCACTGCTGGCTACTTAAGAATCCCAGTCACTCCTTATATTCCGAACCCCCTCCGTTGTCATAAGTGCCAGAGGTATGGCCATGGAAAAAACTCCTGCCGCAGCTAAGCGCGCTGTGGCAACTGTGGAGCCTTGGACCATGACAGCACCTCCTGCACCAGCACCCAACACTGCACCAATTGCAACGGTACTCATCCAGCTAACCTTCTCTAAAGACTGCCCACCTGGCTCTAAGAAAAACAAATTACGAAACTAAAAACCCTTAATCCCAACATCACATACCCAGAGGCCAGGAAGCAATTTCTTGCTTCTTTCCATGCTAAGCCATCCTACTCGAGCGTAGTCTCCTCCAACACCAATATTGCCCCCTAACACAACTTAAACTGACTCACATACCCAAACAGACCTCACCTGGCTCTTCTTACCCAGCCCTAAGCCCATCACCATTGACAACAAACCACACCCATTACCCAAACGGCCTCCACCACCACCACTTCTCCCCCTAACCTTCCTTCCTCCCCTAAGACTCCCGCCATCCCCTATGCCAACTCCTCTAATGCCAACAAACATCAAACTCAAGCCAATCTGGCTAACAGTCATCCAATCACAAGCAACAAATTAAGAAACAACCAATAAACAAACAGTCCACCATCCAAATCCACTGACACGGAAGAGAACATGGATTGTTCGGTTACCGAACATACTTCTCGTCCAACTTGCAAAAACAACCGTTCCCAAAGAAACGGGGACAAATCCAAAGAAAAAATAAACCAACTCAGACCCAACAGATCCTCCTCAAGATAACCCCTGCCTCCTAATGGCATCCAACAATAACAATAACATTCACAACATCATACAATGGAACATAAGGAGCCTTAAGGCCAATTCTGAAGAAATTGACTTTCTGGCCACCACCTTCAACCCGGTCGTCTTCTGCCTACAAGAAACTTTCTTGAAAACCACTGACCATTACTCCCTCAACAACTTCGCTTGTTATCACAAACATCAAGTGGATGCCGACAGGGCCTGTGGGGGCGTCTCCATTCTTGTTAGACACGATATCCCACACAGCCCTGTTCATGTGTGAGCTGATGGAAAATGCTCTCGCTGTTGGGTTTTGCGACGACTGACACATTTTTGGGATGTCCCAGTACTCGTAGTATGATGACTACAAATACTGGTGGATTTTACACAAAACGAAGATGATGAAGAGATAACATAATCATAAGATAGGAGAAAACAAGAGAGTAATATTCGTGTTGCATCAAAACTAAATCCTATTTTTCTACAGCTCAAGATGTATATACATTATGTACAGTTTTTCCAAAGATAATTTTCAGCTACATTGTTACACATTTACACAACTGCACTGACCAGCCTCCTGAAAGTGTCTCCTCAAAATCTAAAATTACTTCTGACCAGAACATGTGGCCTATCCCATAATACTACATTTGGCTATCCCTTAATACTTTAAACTAAGGACACCCTTCTTTTGTCTAGACTCTGACAGATGAAAACAGGCAGGAGAAATAACCAGGGTCACCAAATAAAAAACAAGAGGATGAGAGAAAATGACCACCTTAGATGTAACTAAATACACTAAGGAAAGTCTAAACTGAGGAATGTTTCAAAATACATGATCAAATAAGAGTTTTTATTAAAGCAATAGTAAGTTAAAGGGACCAGGTAATATCATTTGAGTCAGAATTTTAAAGTCTTAACAAATAAAAAATTAGCAATCAAGATAAGAAGATGGAAAATAACAATTTCAGTTTGAAAATGGCATAGAGCTTAGAAAAATACACTTGCAGCACATTGTTTGCAAACTTGAGAAAACACAAATGGCAAACCATAGGCAAAGAGAAATACTTATTTCAAAGCCCACATGAAGAGGCAACATGCAAGTAAAAAAAGCTTAATATGCTTAAATTACACATTTTGGTATGATACAATTGAATTAAAAAAAAAACATTTTCCAACCTCTTACACATGTGCACACCGACCTTTAGGCCATCTGTATATCTATCTCCCTCCACAAAACTTTCACTCTTTGCAATATCCATCTTCTCCTCAACATCAACATTCAGCCAACCAGCCTTAACAACCTCATCTCTCAGCTCCCTCCCCCTTCATTTTTCTTGGTGACTTCAATGCCCACAACCCTCTGTGGGGCTCTATTACTACCACCCCTAGAGGCAAGTTATTGAAAACGCTCTTCGTCAGCACAGCCTCTCCTTGCTCAACACTAACTTTGCAACCTACCTTCACCCTGCTACAAGCTCCCTTACCTGTATTGACCTGTCCATCTGTTTCCCCCAACTGCCTCCCTGTTTTTAGCTGGAGAGTCACTGCTGACCTCTGTGGTAGTGATCATTACCTTCTTCTTATACACTCCAACCTTCAAACCCTTACTGACCACACCACCAATTGGAACCTCGAGGAGGCTGACTGGCCCCTTTTTGAAACCCTCTGTGACTCACACCTCTCGCCCACATCTCCTCGAGGATGAGGATCCCATGTCAAACTTCAGTAATATCCTTATCAACATCGCCACCTGCTCAATTCTCAAAACCCCCAAATCATCCCCCCAACCACTGGTTTTCTGATGACTGCAAAACCGCCATCAAGAACAGGAAAAGAGCCCTCAGGAACTTCAAAGCTAACCCGACCACCCATAACCTCAACCTCTTTAGCGTCAGCCGTGCCAAGGCCAGACACACTATCAAGGACAGTAAAACCAACACTTGGAACAACTTCATCTCTCCTCTCACCACCAACACCCCCACTAAGAAGATTTGGAAAATGGTTAACAGCTTCCACGGCAGAGTGGGCAAATCTCCCATCTCTTTTGGAAGGGTGACCTCACCGCAAAAAAGACATCGTTAACCACCTCGCCGCCTCTTTCAGCAAGATTTCGTCATCGACCAACTACTCCAATGCCTTCAAAACCAAAAAAGCTTGCAATGAAGCCCGCAGAATCACTTTTCCCTCCGAAAGCTACAACACCCCTCTCACCCTTTCTGAATTAAACCAAGCCATCCATGACGCTGGCTGCACCTCCAAGGGCCCGGATAACAGCCCCTACCAGTTCCTGAAACACCTCCCCATCAAGGCCACCACTACCCTACTCACCATCTTTAACCATATTTGGTCCTCACACTCCATTCCCCCTATCTGGAGGACAGCTATTGTTATCCCCGTCCTTAAACTGGGGAAGGACGGTACCGACCCCGCCAGCTACCACCCCATCGCCCTTACCTGCTGTCTCTGTAAAATTATGGAAAGGATCATTAATCAGAGACTAAACTGGTTCCTTGAGACCAACAAAATCCTTTCCCCTCACCAAAGCGGCTTCCGAAAATGTCGCAATACCCTAGACCAGTTAATTACGCTCAACACCGCTATCCGGAAATCCTTTGCAAAAAAGGAACACCTTAGTGCCATATTTTTTGACATCGAGAAAGCTTTCGTCACTACTTGGAAATACAGCATTACCCGCAAACTTCACACCATCAGCCTCAGAGGCCATCTCCCCATCTTTATCCAAAACTCCCTCTCACCCAGGCAGTTCTAAGTTCGTATTGGCCACACCCTTTCCAACCCGTACCCCCAAGAAGAGGGCGTCCCCCAAGGCAGCATCCTCTCTCCCACTCTTTCAACCTGAGCATTAATGACATCGCGGATAACTTTGGCCCCAACATCAAATGTATCTTATACGTGGATGACTTCACCATCTTTTACTCCTCCCCTAGCTTTCCTATTGTTGAAAGTAGGCTCCAAATTAGCCTCAACCAGCTGCAAGACTGAAGCGACAATAACAGTTTTAAATTCTCCAAAGACAAGACAGTCTGCATGCACTTTTGTCATTTCAACAACTCCACCCCAACACGAACTTTGTGCTCAATGGCAATCGCATCTCTAAAGTTGAACACACAAAGTTCCTGGGTCTAACTCTAGACCCTAAGCTCACCTACTAGCAACACATCACCAACCTGAAACTTAAATGCAACAGCTCCCTCAACCTCCTCCGACTGCTCTCCAACACCACTTAGGGTGCGAACCGCTATGCTCTCCTCAAAATTTTCAGGCTTACCATTCGTGCCAAGCTTGACTACGGCAATATTGTCTACTGTGTCGCTCACAACTCTTACCTCAACCACATCAACACCATCCAAAATGTGAAGCCCTCAGGTTTTGTCTGGGTGCCTACAGGACCTCCCCAATCACCAGTCTTCATGTTGAAGCCAACAAATCCCCTTTCTACTTAGATGTAGAAAGCTTAGCCGCTCCTATGCTTTTATAGTCCTCACCTACACCCAGAACCCTCATTAGGTACCCCAATTTCTCCACCCTCTTTAATAGGACTAAAACCTTATTCCCTCCGTTCAACTTTTGCATTAAATCAGACCTCTTCCATCTCGGCATCAACCCCGCCACTCTCGGCACCTTCTCCTGGCCCACTTTTCCTTCTTAGGCCACCCCCCTCCCTTCTGTCCACCTGGGCTTCTCCACTCATCACAAAATTCAAACCCACCCTTACCTCTTCATCAATCTCCACAACCAAATCAAAGACCAACTCTCAAATAACACCTCCATCCTATACTGATGGCTCCAAGGAAGGCAACAAGACAGCTGCTGCTGCCGTCATCCAAGACATCACCCTAAGTAGCAGACTTTTCGATTATTCATCCATCTTTTCAGCCGATGCTAAGGCCATTCTCTTTATCCTCAACTTTATTGGGTACCCTCCTCTCAGCCACTTTCTCCAACTCAAAGGCTGCTCTTACTTCTTTACTCAACCTTAATGGGATAAGCTTACATGCCACCTCCTCCTCTGGAAACTCCTTTCTCCCACCCTTGGCAGAAAAAGTGTTCTTTTCTTCTGGATACCCAGCCATGTTGGCATCCCTGGCAATGACAGGGCTGATGCAGCTGCTAAGCTTGCCCTCAACCTCCTCCCTACTCCTTTTTCCAAAACCCTTTCTGACATCAAATCGCTTATCGCTTCTCCTGTTCTTGACAGCTGGCAAACCTATGAACTCCCAAATTGATAACAAACTTCATGTCATCCAGCCCACATTTCTAATTAAGTCCACCATCAACAACCTCTCCCTTATTGACAACGTTCATATTACCAGTCTAAGAATTGGTCACTTACTCCCACCTCCTTATTGGCTCCCCCAAACCCCTCTGCAACAATTGCCATTGCACCCTCACAATCCATCATGTTCTCTTTGCTTGCCCCCTGTACAACCTTCCCAGAGCTTCCCTCGCTCCCCACAACTCAATTGCTGAGTTTTTCCAGAAAAATCCTCTGAATAACATTATCATCTTCCTTCACCATGCTTTCCTCTACAACCATATTTATTTCTCCTCTTCCACCCCCTCTCTACTTTGTTTTTGTTTCAACCATGCACCTCCCCTCTCGATCACAGCTTTCTGACCTTTTGTTCTTGAATTTTTCTCATTCTCCCTCTGTTTCCTTTCCTTCCTACCTCTAAAATGATGTGACCTCTCAGGCACAATTTGACTCTCGTTGTCATGGTGCCGTTAAGCCCTCATCAAACAAACAAACAAACATACAGTAGGCCACCCATATTGTATGTTCGAGATAAAGGGTTACTAAACATTTTTGAAGAGTTGGGAGTGATGAGCGATTAATTGTTTTAAAAGTTTTACTAAATGTTTTAAAGAGTTGTGAGCGATTAGTGATTAACCGATGACAGCACTATATGTCAGAATACTGCATAGTCGACATGTTAGTAGTTTTTTATGCTTACATTATTTGATCTTCTTATGGAGTACATATTACAATGGCTAAATGGTTTAGCCATAGCTGAAAGCATTGCTGTACATGGTCATTATATTCTGCAAGGTTAGCAGCAGTGCATGTTTCCTCCAACTTGAAACATCTCAATTGGGGCTCCATTGTTTGGGGCTCAGTACCAATCGCATTCAACTGGGTTGGATGTTTATCCACATTTCAAGGAGGTCTTGCATTTTTGGAAGCTTCTCCTTGACTTGGCTGACTCCAAGCGACAGTGTGTCCACACAGGATATTGCAGTTGTTGTTCATCTGTTCCTTGCAGTTGACACTGGCTATTTGCAGGGTTGTTAGGTGAAGCTATACCAGCTGGGTTGTACAAACTGGTGGTGGTTGTAGGTTCAAGGCAGCCTGTAATTAGTCGGCAGCTTGCATTAATGGAGGGGTTTATCTTCTTAACATGAGTGGATAATGTCCATGTTGGGCTGGCATACTCGGCGGTCGAGTATCAGAGAGCTAGAGCAGTGGTCAACAGGCTTGTACCCTATCTTGTGTTTGTCAGCTTGCTGAGGATATTATGTGCGTTCATTTTTGCTTTTCTCTTCTCAATATGCATCATGATGGTGAGACAACAACCAAGGGTGATTCCATGGTACCCTGGGTGCTTGCAGATGTCCAAAGTTGTTCCAGGCCAGGTTACCTGTAGTTGGTGTTTGCCCTATCTTGTGTTTGTCAGCTTGCTGAGGATATTATGTGCGTTCATTTTTGCTTTTCTCTTCTCGATATGCGTCATGATGGTGAGACAACAACCAAGGGTGATTCCATGGTACCCTGGGTGCTTGCAGATGTCCAAAGTTGTCCCAGGCCAGGTTACCTGTAGTTGGTGTTTGCCCTATCTTGTGTTTGTCAGCTTGCTGAGGATATTATGTGCGCTCATTTTTGCTTTTCTCTTCTCAATATGCATCATGATGGTGAGACAACAATCAAGGGTGATTCCATGGTACCCTGGGTGCTTGCAGATGTCCAAAGTTGTTCCAGGCCAGGTTACCTGTACTTGGTGCTTGCCTTTGCATTTCTTAGGTGGAAGGCACACTTTCTGTCTTTAATGCATTAGTATGAAGTGGTTTTCTTTACTTTGTTAATAATATCCAAATAATTAACACATGGGAGTAAAAGAAAATGTGATAAAAAGTAACTTATACTGATGAGTTAATTAGAATAAATAAGTACACAAACAAATAATTATTCGTGGAATACAGAAAAAAAGTGCAAGGTACAAGTTGAAGCAGTTCATGTATAGTTTTACTGATGGAAGCAGGAGGTTCTATAAATACATAATTTCTTAAGTCTTGTCAAACACTGGTTATTTACATTCCAGAGTTTGTCATGTTGTTTTGTTGCTGGTACTTGACATGTTATGGGAGTGCAGTAGTTAGGAGTTGATTTCATCATACTCATAAGGTACTAAGATTGAATCTCAACCAGGGTGCTGTGCTGTGTAGGGAAAATGTAGAATGAGTTACGTTGGGTTAGAAGTTACAATTGTGCACAGTACAATGGTAACAGTACAGTGTGCTAACACTAGCACAATACTAGTGCAGCATGCTTAAAAGTATTATTCCCATGTTTTTTTGTAAAATTTTATTTAAAAAAGCATACTTTTAGAGTCAATTCGGTACAAAATCAGGTTGATATATTCCATTCAGGAGATATAGATTTTTAAAGATTTCCCAATTGCATTTTAAAGTTTTTGTACAGTATGATGAATTCGTATTTGATGATGTTATAGAGGCAATTCCATTGCAAATGTTTATGTATTTCTATGAATGTTAATTGGTTGTTTCTGTATAATTAGAAACAATTTTCTGAAAGTCATTGAAGTAGGGTATATTTGGCATTGTATATAAATACCTAATTTTCATCAATTTATTTTTTAGTTTTACTATTAAAAAAGGATAAATAGTTTTTAAGAAAATACATAAACTTTGTGGGAGAATGTGTTGCTGTGATGTCATACTGAGCCTTTTTTTTGTTTGTTTATTGGCATTTTTTGGTGAACCTTAAAATTTGAATATCTCCTAGTAGGAATAACATATCAACATGATTTTTGTACTAAATTTTTTCTAAAACTTTTCTCTTTCTTATGAAAGGTTACGAAAAAACATAGTAATATTCCTTTAATAAGCTTAGCCTTGTGTTTGCCCTTGCTTTGGTTGCCAGATATGGTGTAAAACTAGTGGAATAACAAAAATTGTTCTCCAGGCTGGCATATGAGTCTACAGTTCAAAGTAATAACAATCCTCTTTCGGGTATACATTTTTTAGCAAATAATGGCTTTAACTTGACAAGTCAGGGACCCATTATAAGCATCCCAGAGGCTTTGCCCCAAACTCTTCAGGATATTTAATAAATACGGCCCATCATTATTGCCCAAGGTTGGAGGCACATGATAATTGCCAAAAATAATTCCAAAATCTCTTTTTCTCTTTGTTGCATTATTATGGTAGTCTGGTGAATATTTTGCAAACCACTCATTTTTCACTGCTATTTGGTCCCATAAATCAAAGACGAAGTTTCAGTATGATAGGCACATTAATTCATAACCAGCACGCCAGGCTCCCATCTGAGGGGAAAGATCAGGTGACTCAATGTTATACACCATCAAGGGAGGGGGCTCAACCACTGAGTTATAGGTTCCTATCATTGCATGAAAAGCCTTGTTTGTTGTACTTTTGAAAAAGAAAATGTTTCCCCTGAAATAATTATAGTACGGTTGGATATGTAAGATGTTTCCCCTGAAATAATTATAGTACGGTTGGATATGTAAGAAATTTGGGGCTGGTGGGATTATCTACCAAAATGGTTTTTTGGTTTACTTTTGTCAATTAGGATATGCTGAATTAAAAAATGTTAGTTGCCTTTTTTTTTTTATATAAGCTTTGGCGGCCATTTTGAATTTCAAAATGTCGGCTATTTTGATTATATTTTTGGAATTCCAGCTAGGCGTAAATGATTAATTTTGGTGTGTTGATTTCAGAAAAAGTTGAGTGCTATTTTTTCAGCCATGTCTTCAGCCGTCATTTTGAATTTCAAAAGGACGGCTGCCATTTTTATTACTTGTTGGGAAAATACCTTAACTATCTTACTGCTGAGATCTGTTTTATAATAGAAATCACTATATTTTGATAAGAGGGAACCTTCATAAAATCCTTACTAAAGTAACTGGGATCGTATGGGATTTTAGCATGGTATCAGAGATCCATATGTCCCATGTGGGTTTCATATGGGTTCTATGTGGGCTATTTAGGAAAATGAACTATCTCGCTGTTGGACCCATGTATCCCATGTCGGTTTAATGTGGGTTGAATGTTGTGTATCTGGGAAAGATTGCCCATATACATCCCATGTTGGATCCACCTGGGTAAGGGGGTATATGACCAGATGGGATACATACGGGAAATCTGGGTGGTGGAGTGTATGATTTTTTTTCTCTCGGTTAGATTAATTAATTGCGTCATAATAATGATTAAAATTGTCCCTGTGGGTTTTATCAAAAACACAGAAATTCCACTTCAGTTGAAGCCAAACCAAAAACTTTGGACAAGTTTGAATTTTACTCCTGTGATCTGTTTGTGTGAAAATATGATAAATTTGACAGGGTCTTGGCTTATAAAATCATTTGTTCATAGAGATATTGAGTCCAGTCACTGGTAATTCTGAAAGGCAATCTACAGTTCGAGATGACTCTGAACATTCTAATTATGTTAATCCTGAAGATCAATCTACAGTTGTAGGTAACTACTGTATCAGCATACTGACAGAGCAATATACAGTTGGAGAGGTCTGAGCATTCTATGTTAATCCTGAAGAACATTATACAGTTCTGGGTGACTCTAAGCATCCTGACTCTGTAAATCCTGAAGAGCAATCTAAAGTTCTATATGACTTTGAGCAGCATAAAACACAATCGTCCGCTAAAATTGTGAAAATAGATCATGCCAACTTGGGCAGCTACGAATTCCTTATTGATGCAGTCACAACAGCAAGAGGATCATACAAATAGAGTGCTCGCTATACAGTGTTTGTCTTGCTCAAAGCATATCAGCTTGTATTGTAGGTCCCCATTACAAAACAAATAACACTTGATCTTGACCTGTATGAGAGGGCAATAAAATTACAATCTTTAACAGAAACCTGGAAAGCTCTAATGGAAAGCTCTAAGATGTGGCGATATTATGACTAAAACAGGCATTCCATTCACAAATGTGTTCATGGATCAAGCATTGGAACAACTCAATCCAGACCCCGAGCTTGATTTAAAAAGGGGCAGGGTGCTAAACTTGTTGAGGGGCACATAAATGTGCGAAGTGCTGCTTCTTTTCGGCATGGATTCCAGGGGCCTCCTTAAGGCTCAATTCCATGGTGAAGAAGCTCTGGGATTTAAACTATAATCATACCTCAGAATGAAACTATTCTGACTGATCAGGACCATTCATGAGTCAAACAGAACAATTGCTTACTATGCTATCATTCTGTGTTCTATATCCATATAAGGTATTTCATTTATGAGGTTAATTAAGATTATTAAGTTTTAAGAAAATTAAATCTAAGAAAGAAAGAAAAAATTTAACCTAAGAAAGAAAGACAAAATTAAACCTAAGAAAGAAATTATTTTTTTATTTTTTTCTCATGAGGGGCAGGGCAGACCCCAGGGGGCAGAGCGGACCCTCAGGGAGAGGGCAGGCCCACGGATGGGCGGGGCAAGCCGCCCCTGTAAAACAGCAAAGCTAGGGGTCTGCTATTACAGAATTAAAGGTTGCAAGAAGATTTACTGTATTACACAGAAAAAGAATTTGAAAATTTGTATTCCGCTAACATTGAACCATCAACAACCAAGGAGCATTATCAACAACTTGACTTAGTAGCAGTTCACATGTTTAACAATTTATCCATAATCAAGGAGGGAATTATAAACACTGGTGGAAACTCCCTTCATGTGTAAGGCCACAAAGCCTATGAACATGCCATCTAACATGGAGGTTCCGGAAACTGCCAAGGATGATACTCTCCACAGAGATGACAAGGGTAAAAACAAATTTGAAGAGTTTGTGGCAGAGAGATTAGTTTGTGGCAGAGAGATTAGTTTGCAGCAAAGAGATTAGCTGCATCTAGAGCAGAGAACTCAATTTGATATCCAATGAAACTAAAGACATTCAGTACATTCAGCCTGACTCTGCTGCTCGAAAGACCCATTAGTTATCAGCCTGTGCTTAACCTTTACTCTACCAATCAGCGATATTATCGCTGTTTTGGATGCCCCATCTTTGACCATGCCTCTGGAGTGCGTTTTCAAGAAAGTCCTAGTAGAGTAAGGGTTTAGCTAATGCTGCCTTTATTTGTCCATTTACCTTTAAAAAACTTTAAAAGAATTCCTGAAACTTTAAGTTTTGTTATCTTTCATTGCAGCACTGATTAATACCTTCCAAGATGTTTTGGCGATTTGATATGAGACAGCCCTCCCATATTGATTCCCTATTAGAGAAAGAGGTGAGTTACAATATTTCTTTTCTTTTAAGGGATTAGTGACATAAAGACAATTCTTATTAGATATCCTTTCAGAAGAACTATTAAAGTATTAGTTCAAGGGTCGAGCAAGTCCATCTTACATGAAAGAGGACTTATTTCTTCAAAAGAAATAATATGGTAAAGAAACCATTAAAAAATGCTATTCCATTAAGGAGATATTTAAGATTAAAAGTTTGGTATCATTTGTGTTAAAACGACTGAAATCAAACTACTTGTGACATCACATACTCAGATTTTTTTAAAGTCTTTGTGTATTCTATAATATTTTGTACTGCGATTTTGTGGCTAAGAAGTATGGGATGTGTCAGGAAAGTAGTAGAACAGAATCTAGTTAGGTAATCATGATTTAGCACCTGAAGAAAGTTTTTTTAAAAATGATGAAAAATTTAAATACATTTTCTTTAATTATAATGTACCATCTGGTGAAATTTTGAGGAAAATTAATTAAGATAGTGAAGAAAAATTAATTCAGATAGTAAAAAGTTAAGTAAATTTTCTTTAGAATACATTTACAATTGTTAGTAGGCGCCAACCTTCTATAGCCTGATTTACTGCACCAGTCATTTCTACACAGATTAGATTTAAACTTCAATATATGTATATATATATATATATATATATATATATATATAATGTATATATGTATATATATATATATATATATATATATATATATATATATATATATATATATATATATATATATATATATATATATATATATATATATATATATATATATATATATATATATATATATATATATATATATATATATATATATATATATATATATATATATATATATATATATATATATATATATATATACAGTATATTTTCAGTTTGTGAATTCATTGTCATCAGTGAACGTACCCAGAGATCGCGTTAACGACAAATTTGGCGTATATTAAGCCATGGCTGTAATTTCTTACGACACAGGTTTTACCTGCGTCGTAAGATTTAGATATAGCATGTGGAATTTTACGCCAAAGTTTTTTATTAACATAACTAAAATCATGAACATCTTACCTCTCTGATGCGATTCAAAGTTTTATTTCCCACAAAAATGATTTTGAATTACTCATAAATAAAAGAAAAATGACACAACTACCAGACTAACGGCCGAATGATTCAACATGCCCATAGTGCTGCCATAAACACATATAGGCTAGTACATAGGCCCTATGCATGATGTACGTACACTGTACAGTGTATGTGAAAGTTTTGATGTTGTTTTGAATGCAGGCTGTCAATTGTCAACGATATTATTAGCTAGGATTTAACTTTCCTCCTGTATTGTGTTGATGGTGTATCTGTGAAGTGATCAGTCTGCAAGTCAAATTACTATACTGTAACAAAGTAGGCGTGTTCAAGATCTAAATAGTATATTATCGTTGACAATTGGTAAAAGTTCACTAAAACCTCATGAAAGTTTGGATACGATAAACAAAAGTATTTTCTAGTTTATTTTGGGATTGTTAACCCAAATTTCATGACTCAACAATCAACATTACACAAGGATTGGGTAGGAACTTTTTCGTAATATTTTTTATGATAATGATAGTCCGATTTTGTAATGTTTTTGGTATTTTGAGCACAATTTTCGTTCACTTTAGCGAGGCAGGCCTACACAAGTGTGTTGTGTTAACAATTACTTGCATGCTTCGCTAGGGCGCAATGCCCTGTACATTACGCAATGCCCTGTACATTACGCAATGCCCTGTACATACGACGGCAAATTGACAAAATACGCCAAACTTTAAGGGCTTGTCGTAAGCAAATACACCAGGCAAAAAATTATAACGCAACCTCTGCTTCCCACTATATATTTTCTGCCGTTCACGGAAAAGACTTCGTATGCCATGGTCCAAGCATTTCAGATTCAGGTTTTCATTTGTACCCAACTCTATTTCCCTGTTTAACTTGAAAGTGGTCCGACAGTTTGTATTTTTTTTATTTTAAGTCAAATTTTTATATTTATTTATATATGTATATGTATGTGTATATGTATGTGTGTATGCATATGTGCATGTATATGTGTGTGTATAATGTATGTATGTGTGTGTATATATGTGTGTATATGTATGTGTATGTATGTGGGCCTATATATATGTAAATCTACATCTTGGACATTATTGTAGTTTACCATTTACTATTATTTATCAAATTTTTCTTTTTCTTAATTTACTAGGTTTTTCAATTTTAATTTCATTTTTTGAATTTTAAATTTTTATAATTTCTTTTATAGATATAACTGTTATGTAACTTTTATATTTTTATTTTTTATATTTGTATTTCTTTTTAAATATCTTTGACATTTTGCTACAGGGCGACAAATTTCCATATTTTGTTGTGGACAAAATAAATTGATCTTATTTTATCTTATCTCTATATGGATAATACGATACATGATTTGAATACATCAGGATTGAAAATTAAACTGAAATACATTGTATTCCATACTTAAACCGGACCATGTTTCAGCAAGAAACTATGAAAATATTTTCTTTTTACAACACAGGGCATGGCACCCAAACAAAAGCAATTCTTTGTTACACTGAAGATAAGAGTTTGTTCAACATTGCTTTGATTCATTTAACAATGATAAACAATATTTTTGGTCATTCATAATGGTATAAAATGGCAAAACACATCTGTATTTGAACATTGTGTTTGTACTTTCTACTTGTGAAACGATATGCAGAACAGAATGCAGAGATAATATTATTAATTTATGCATACAAACTGGCTATCACCTAGCAGGTCCGCATGGGGTGGGATGCCATGTGAGACATGGGGTGGGATGCCATGTGGAGCAGGGTGGAATGCCATGTACATGTAGGATATATGCCATGCGGGACATAAGGTGGAATGCCATGGGATTGGATGTCATGTGGGACATGGGATGTTATGTGAGACATGGGATGGGATGCCACGAGTACCACAGAGTGACATAGGCTGGCATGCCATGTGTGATATAGGGTAGGAGGCTACGTAGGACATAGGTAGGGTAGGACATGGGATGTGATGCCATGTGGGACATAATGTAGGATGTCATTGGGACATTGGGAGGGATACCATGTGGGACATGGGATGCCATGTGGGACTTTGTGTGAGTTGCCATTTTTATAATTGGCTGGGTCATATGAAACAATGCCAATTTGCATGGGCATGCGAACCATGACGGTATTTACCATTTTAGTTTTTTTTTAGTATGGATATGCATTTTTAAGGCACAATCTTTTCTCTTTTGGTGACAGTAGAGGCCTGAAATGTATTGAATATGTAGAACACTTAATACGTTCAGAGAAACAAATACAATTCCTGCTAAATAACATCAATAAAAGTTTTAATTTGGCCATTCCAAAATGTACCCAATGGTAATTTTTATCAGTTTACATGAAATTGCATCACAAGATGACAGATGCTATTAAAAACCAAATATCCTTTTTTAACTCTGATATTTCTGAAACTGTTACTGCATTTACAATAATTGTAAGATTTTAGCATATTAATATAAAACATTGTATTTAGGTCTAAAAATCCTCAAAATCACAGAAATTGGGCATTTTCAACTATTTCTGTACTGAGGTGCCCTTTTTAAAATGAAATTTTTCCTTTATTATTGACAACATTATTGTGCTCCATACAAGGTCAGGATCTCATTATGAGATTAGTAGTCTAAAACTGGGTCCACCTTATGTTTGACCTTTGTGGCAAGAGGACCGGAAAGGGGACCTGCGATTCAATTTATTTCAGTCTGACAAAAGTAAAAGACCATACGGAGGATTTGCATAAGTGTTATGTTCAAATATGTGTTTTGAGCATGGAATGTGGTAAATCCCTACAGGTTTATACTCAACAGTTCTGGGTTGAAAATATCTTGAAATTTAAATTTTGCCTGCTATGATAACTTTTGAACGAACCACACATACTGTTGTACTATAGATGTACAGTGTGGCAAATATTTGTATTTATGAAGGTGTCTATATACCCAAAGGAAATCAAGGAATGAGAACATGCCATTAAATATGTGTAGTAGGAAACAGAAAGTTAATACTTATACCGTATATTCCCTAAAAAACGTCCCACTCTAATAAACGCCCCCGTGTTTTTTGTGCGGTGACAATCATAAAGTCACTCATAAATTGATTGGGAATATTGTAATATTAAATACACAAGTGTGATTTAACACTAGGCTTCAGCCAAAACTCATTTAAAAACTGTAAAAGGGCTATTTCATGTGAGCTCACCCAATGGAAAATATACTACCATCTCAGAATTCACTCAAATTAGGTATATGCCATTGTTTTTATTGAAAAAGGCCAAATTTTAATTTTTAGCAAAATTTGTCCTTCGGATCAAAAGTTATGGACTTTTAAATATTTGAGGAAAATTATAAAAATGTGCAGGGCCCACAAACTCTAGAGACCCATAAGTCGGAAAGTAAAAGTGAAGGTCTAATATTGATGGGAAAGTGTGTCATTTTAAAGGTAATGAAATAGGGATTAAGAATCCATTGTCATATTCGAATTAGTCAACATAAATGAATGATTGATTATTTGACCTTGGAAATGACCTTGGAAATGACCTTGTGGAACCATTTAGTTTTTAGAATTTAAAATTTGATATCTTACCTATAATTTGTAAGACAAGTTAGGTTGTTTTTTTTGGTTTAAATCTTTGTAACTGGCACTTGAAAATAGTCATTTTAGCAATTACATACAATTGCATACAAACTATACACTGAGTTACATTGAACTGATGGTGTTGTAATCACAAAAGTTGATTTTTTTTTGTCACTTGATGAATGTAATGAAAAATAAGTTACATAACTTCCCAAGTTACTGGGCAATTTTAACATGATATTTATTAGGGATATGGGTTAATCAGATATTGATTATCGTAGACAACTTTGCGACATATGTATCACTATATTGCAATATATGATATTTTTATTATGAGTTTTCATAAACTGCTTGGGTTGTCAGCATACAGATCAAAATATTTCTATAAACTTTAAGATCTAAGCAAAGAAGGCATAAAATAATCAGATATGCTATACTAAATCTCAGGCATTTGAAATGTTTCTGAAATTCTGTTTCACAAATTTTTGTTTTAATATGATGTGGTGGGGAAAAAATTAATTATCGATAATGGACATATCATAACAGCACTAATATTCATCATCCTCTAAAGTTGTAATAAAAAGTGAAATAATTGCTTTATTACTGTTTTCTTGCCATACTCTATGTAAATGGTACATTTAATTCACGGAATATTTTCATATTTTTTCGTAACCTTTCATAAGAAAGAGAAAACAATTTAGAAACAATTTGGTACAAAAATCATGTTGATATGTTATTTCTAAGAAAATATATCCAAATTTTAATATTCACAAAAATGCCAATAGACGAATAGGAAAAGGCTCAGTATGACATCACAGCAACATCACAATAAGGATTATGTAAGTTTATGTATTTCATTAAAATCTTTCATCCTTTTTGTTTGTAAAACCTGCTAGTAAAATAAATTGATGAAAGCTAGGTATTTATATATATCGCCAAATATTCCCTACTGCAATAACTTTTGGAAAATTGGTTTTAATCATACAGAAACAACCAATTAACATTCAAAGAAATACATAAACATATGCAATGGAATTGCCTCTATGACATCATCAAACACAAATTTATCATACTGTACAAAAACTTTAAAATACAATTGAGAAATCTTTAAAAATTCATATCTCCTGAACGGAATATGATAGCAACCTGAATTTTGTACCGAATTAGCTCTACAAGTATGCTCTTTTAAATAAAATTTTACAAAAAACCATGGGAATCTTCCTTACTCTACAGTATGTAAATGGTGCATTAATTAAGTAATTGTTCCACTTCTTATTCCCTTATAAAGATTTGAGATATTATAAATACATAACTTTAAAGATTCCAGTCTCCACCCTGCTATGAACTAAATGTCAAAGCTCAAAATTTAAATTCCTAGATTAAAAAAAGAAGATGAACTCAAAATAGTGGCTGCTTTTGAAAGAAACTGAATT
The DNA here is from genome assembly GCA_020152595.1 of Chiridota heheva. NCBI lineage: Eukaryota > Metazoa > Echinodermata > Holothuroidea > Apodida > Chiridotidae > Chiridota > Chiridota heheva. The sequence continues at coordinate 478,671 of JAIGNY010001654.1, read as the reverse complement.
TCAATGAAATAATATTGTAGTGTAAATCTTAAAGCAAAATCAAGTTTTGACCATACTACACAACTCTCTATAGGCCACACTTAAAATGGCAATCATAGGGGTCATTAGTGTTAGGCTGCATAGGAAAAATCTGAAAACTTGTTGAATTTTGACTCTTGTTAAAAAACTCTCGCATCCCTGGTCATGAAACTCTACAAAATGACAAAAGAAATATGTTTATTTCATGCGCAAAACATTCAAAAACTTTCGTGCTTGGTGCAAAATCTGGGGAAATATAAAGCAATTTTGAGAGCCATGTTAGACTTTTAACAGCCCTTTGATTGCAGCCTGTATCAAATTCATTGGCATAACTATTTAATAAATCACTAAATAACAGTCAATATATTTTTGGAAGGGTATTTTCATTGCAAATTTTGGGTTTGTTTTTGATCAAATGTTGAACTTGATTTTGGTAATAAGAATTGACTGGAATTTTGTTTTTAGGGCCTTAGATTTTCATTGTGTTTTAAATTTTCTCTGATTTTGCACCCAAGGAGGTAATTTTTTGAATATTTCTTGTAGGGTATGGATTGTTAACGAATTTACTTTGCCAATTTCACGTGTTTTTCCTCATGTTAAGGAGAGGCAGGGCTTAATGTAAAAATTATAAATCACTTATATTTTAACAATCGCATTGTTTTACATATTTTGTATAAATGTGATGTTAGCTAGTGTGTTGATATGCAATGACAAATGCAAAACTTGCAAATCAATCAGCATATTAAAAAAGCATCGGAACCACAAAACCTTTTGGTTCTGGTTTACGTTGCCTTCTTGTAATCTGACAATGGATTATTAATCCCTATTTCATTAAAATGACACTGTTTCCATCAACATTTGGACCTTCACTTTTCGAGTTATGGGTCTCTAAAGTTTGTGGGCCTGGCCCATTTTTATGATTTTCCGCAGTATCCAATGGTCCATAACTTTTGATCCGTAGGCCCGAATTTGCTCAAAATTGAAATTTAGCTTTTTTCGGTGATAAACATTACATATATTAATTTGGAAATAAATCTGAGATGGTGGTGTATTTATCCTCATTTTTGGGTGATTTGACATGGAATGGCCGAAAACTGCCTGAAAATTACAGTCAAAAGAGTTGAACTTACTATGCACACCATCAGTACATTTGAAATTTAACCTAAAATAATGCACACTTTAAGTACATTTGAAATTTAACTTAAAATAAATGCCTCCTGTTTTCAAAATGTAACGCCCCCCTGGGCATTTATTAGGGAATATATGGTATGTACAATAAATAGTTGTGATTAGTCCCTTATTCAGTTCATTGCTGTAATGTAGGCTTGGGCGATATATCGATATTTCGATATATTTCGATATTGACCTATATCGATATGGCCGATATTGAGTTCAAGGGTCATATCGATATATCGATATTAAGTTTTTTCAATAATGTACATGAACTATTAAAAAGCTAAACATGACTATCAAACATCCAAGTATTTTTTATTAAACAGCCACAAAAAGTTAATAAATTTCATTTATATTAAAGTTTCAGGCAGTCAGCTATGATAAAACTTATTAAAACATTAATATTGTGATAACAATTACCCAAAAATCCTTCCATGAACAAAAAAACCACTTGATTCATGGGAGTACAGAGGCATTGCGCAATACTTCAACTTTTTACTTGATGGCTTACGATGTTCAGACAACAAAAATCATAAGATGTTAAATCCTCAAACATCGTGTTAAGTTTCCTCAAAAGGAAGACTGAATCTGAATTTTTATATCAAACAATCATTAATTGACAAATTACTAACAAAACTATGAGGTTTTTCTCACTAATTTGTTCGTTCAGAAAGTCTAAAGTAAACTTGACAGACTTGTCTTGCCAGATCCATCAGATTATGTACAGTGCAGTAACTACATACACCTCACTGTACAGTATTCTACTATACTATGTACACATACCATCTAGGCTATCACTCTTTCTTCAGAGTGACAACACTCGTCACGATGATTGAAGCAGACTAGAAATTGATAATATGTATCATCATATGGACTTCTGAATGTCTAGAAGTCCATATAATGCTACCAAAATAATGCCTTTTCAGTACAACTTTTATAAGAAGTAAGTGGGGGTTTAAAATTTTAAGAAGAATTGGAGCCGATTTTCGTAAGGCATACAGTGTAGGCCTAATACCAGTTCCACAACGTTTTTTTTTTTTTAAGAATATGCTGAGGTCTTAACTTTTTCAATGTTTCTGTGATTGATTTTTTGAGATAGAAACCATGTAAACAACATTTTTATACATAATGGGTGTTTATTTGAAGATGATATGTATATATTTTGCAGTGATTTCTGTTAATTTGTACAAAAAGTTTTAACTGACTTTTTTTTGAGCCGAGACGAGATTACCTTGCCCAGAACAGTACATACGACTTACGTATGACGTCCTATAATTTGCATATCGATATTTCGATATTATCGATATTTTTCAGGCGATATATCGATATTGCATAATGTTCAATATCGCCCAAGCCTACTGTAATGTACTTAAGGGTTTTGCAAACCTGGTGTGCAAAGAATGCACAGTATCAAAGAATAAGCGATGTTTGTCAATGATAACCTTTGGTCATGGTGTAAGGTTCCTTGATACTATTAGGGCATGCGTTAATTCCTGTTTTCTTTGCTTTATGTGATTAATATACTAGATTTAGTTGCGCAACATCGGTTATCATGTGCTTATGTCATGTCACTAGTATTTGGTTCACACTGTGTTAATTATAAGAGTGGTTCTGAATGGTCTTTGTCATGCAATAAACATGCATTATATTTTTCATATGATGAAGAGAGAAAGGAAGTACAATAATTAATTTCCTGTGGATTATTTAGTCTTTGAGCAAAATTTGAATTTTATGAGACATGCAGATATTACCATCCACTTAAGACATTGATTGATTGATCCTTCTACATTACAGTACATGTATGTCCAGTTAACCCAGCCAGTACTTCACCTCTCATGAACAATCATTGTGTTTGAAATGAAAACCAGCAAATGTATTAAAGAGAAGAAATCGTCATATCGACACGATAATTATAATTGATGCAGTTTTTTTTTATTGGTTGAAATTTCAACCAAATTGTGGCCAAATTAGACATGTATTTATGTTATTTAGCAGGAATTGTATTTCTTTCTTTTAATGTACATGTATTAAGCATTCTACATATACAATACACTTTAGGCCTCTACTGTCAAAAAGAGAAAATGTTCTGCCTTAAAAATGCATATCCATGCTAACAAAATGTCTAAAATTAGCAATTTGTATGTGATTTTGTTACTTTTTGGAACTCAGTAATATTTTGTAACTATATAATATATCAATGATAAGTTTTATTCTTATGAATATGGCACTAGGTGCATCCACATCATCAATTTTAGATTTGACAATTCATTCAAAAGATTGACCCCAAAAATAGGAATTTTAGAAAAAGTAGAAAATTAGGTGAAAATTGATGCCTCCTTTATTTTTGAACTGGGCTGATATAGAAGAAATACATGTACTTTTGAACTTACTATTTATGCCTAAATATCTACCAATAAATCAAGATTTAAAGAAAATCAAAAGGGTTATTTTGAGATATGGGCCACAAACACATCCCGGGGGTGGGGGTATTGGGGTTCCTTAAAATAAGTATAGGTCTAATATGATTTCCAAGGGTTGGAATCAATAAATCTTTATTTCTTTTACTTTTTCACATAAAAACCTTCTATTTTATGCAATTGCAATCCCTTTAATTTTTGGTTAAAAATTGTCAAAAAAGTATAAAATTTTATGTTTTTTAAGGTCTCCCATGGGCCCAAACATATATCGCACACCAAATTTTAATTTTTAATTTTTCTGGATTCATAATCTCTATCATTTGAAAAGAAAATTGCATAATGGAGTTATGATACCTCAAAAAGATTTAAAAATGAAATATTTAGGTCCATTTTTCTTATGTTTTTGGGGTAGGATCTTTGACATGACATAATTTTAAAAGTACACTATTGACCTAAAACTTGGTAGACCTGCATAATAGTTGGTTTGCTTTGTACACACACACGCACGCATGCACACACATACACACACAAATCAAAAATGGCCAAATTCAAGACAAAGGCCTGACAATTTTCAAAAATTTATGACCCTTATGATTTTACCAAAAAATCCTGTAACACCATATCCCAAGATCAATATACTGTTTTCATGTCATATGTACTACACAGATTTCCCATGGTTTGTAGGTGTGCCCTATTAATTTTGGTGGTGATGTCATGCATGTTAATGAGTAGGCAGGGCTTAATCTTAAAATTTTGAAATGCTCATATTTACAGCTTCATTTGTTTTGTTTGATATTGAGAATGATTATACTTACAAAAAGCCATTCGTTTTATCTGCATATTTGCTGTGATAATGCTATTACTTGTGTACATGCTTATATTGCCAACACAATCTATTTTATCAATATGCATGGTGGGCTTGAATACATGTTAGCATATTTTATGCTATGACACTTAATATAAAATCAACCAACATATGAAAGAATACAGCATCTGAAGCATTACACATTGTGGTTTTCTGATCTTTATTTTTGATTCCTCTTTTTTCTATCAATGTTGTAATTTTTATCTAGTAACTACTATTGTGGTATTATCTTACTAAACTTTCACTTTTTCTTTCTGACAAACCCATTGAAAAAAATTTGAGTTAACTGTATTGTTATAACGTTATGCACTTGGCATGAAACTTTACACACACAATGCAACGTATGTTTTGTACAGTGCATACGTACACAAAGTTGTGGACAGGGATTTTGTGTGTTAAACAGCCAGAAGTGACGTACAAATTATCATCACACAATTTCACTGAGACGAGCCTCCCTCTTTAAATGAAAATGTTGCAGCAAAAACCCCACCCCCTGATTCTAGAATTGTTACCTTGTACGATTACAATTATTAATTATTTAACTTAAAGTTAAATATTCGAGACTGAAAACAAACCTCATATCTCAATAAAAGGTGTACAAATTTCAGCCCAAATAAATATGCCATACCGTACTGTTTTTTTTTTCTTCCACTTTCCTCAAACTCTAGTGTTAGAATGTTAACATGAGGAGTTACTGTAACCACTTAGGGTTGTGATGGTTAGCATTTTCTCATGAGTGTACAGCCGTCACCATTACGATCGGTTAACCATTTTACCGTAAGTGATGACGTGATTATCCAGTGATGTTATATTCTATACTGTTCATGTGTGTAATCACACCCACACACACACATCATGCATGTATCGGTCATTTCTTCATGCAAACTTGCAGAGCCTACTGCCATTTTGGAGATGGATTACATTTCCATGTCTGGGTAAAAAGTATGAACCAGTGGAAACGATAGTGGTAAATTTATATCCGAACTGATAAATGCAAGACAAAAATTCATGGAAAATAAATAGTACTAATGGAAAGGGAACACACACTACCAGGGCTCAATCATTTTCATTACACATGATGAAATGTCTTCAAGAGAATGAAAACAACCAGAACTAAAATAATAGCACTCTCTAGAGTGCATACCTTCGCCCTGTTGCAATTCTAACATGCCTAAGATAATTTTAGAGTGCATTTGATACCCATACCCAATATAATCTACCTCATAAATCCTAGGCCCTCCAACTTTCATCCCCAAGTTTTGATCTGTAATGAACATTTGCAATCTGAACACATGTAGATTATTTTCTGACTGGATTTCTTCCAAGGCCATACCATTATTTTCAGTTTTATTTAAGTAAAGCATCATTGTTTGAGCTCTATTCAGCCAGGATTTACATTCTGTCATTTTCCATTCATGGCAGAAACCAATTGTTTCATTTTCATTGATTCCAGAGAACACTTGATTGTAAGTCTCTTTGAGTCCAAAAATTGATTGTTTGGATCTTCATTCAGAGCGCAAAGTCATTGTTCCACACATTCCATTGGAAAGTTTCAACTTAATCTTGACATCTTACTTAGTCTTGACATCTTACTTAAATTCTTGACAGATCTCATCCTAAAACATCCCCACCCCTCAATTTCTGCCTTTCCCCTTTTTCCAATTAGTCTCAAATTTTAATCACTTCTTCATGAAACAGTAACAAAACTTCACATCAAATTTAATCAAAATCCAATCATCAGTTCTGGAGATATCTTGATGACAGACAAACAAACAGGCAAAAACGTGTCCCCCCACCCCATTTTCACCCTTCCCCTATTCCAATTTGTCTCAAATTTCAATCATGTCCTCCTTAAAGGATTAGTTCAGAGGTCAAGTAAGTTTATTGTATATGAAGGAGAACTTCAAAAGAAACAAAATGGTGAAGAAAGCATTCAAAAATTTTATTCCGTTAAGGAGATATTTAAGTTTAAAGTTTGGTATCATTTTTGTAGAAATGACTGAAATCAGACTAGTTGTGATGTCATAGCCTCAGAATCCTCAAAGTCTTTATGTATTCTATCATATTTTGTCCTGCGATTCTGTGGCTTAAAAACTATGGGATATGTCAAAAAAGTAGTAAAACTAAATCTAGGAAGGGTATTTTTAATACACCACGAAAGAAAGTTTGAGGATGAATAATTTAAATGGGGAACAAATTAAATAAACTTTCTTTAAAATACATAAAGACTTTAAGGAATCTGAGGCTGTGACATCACAACTAGTCTGATTTCAATCGTTTCTACAGAAAGGATACCAAACTTTAAACTTGAATATCTCCTTAACGGAATAAGATTTTGCAATGCTTTCTTCACCATTTTTTTTTTGTTTGAAGTCCTCTTTCATATAAGATGGACATGTTTGACCATTGAACTAATCCTTTAACCCTTACTCTACCAGCACTCTTTTGAAAATGCGCTCGGGAGGCGGGGCCAAAGACGGGGCACCCAAAATTGAAGGGTCCTCTGTCTTCCAGGCAGATAATATCGCTGTGGTTGGCGATATGTCGTGGTAGAGTAAGGGTTAATCAAGCGTGATTATTGAAGGGTCCTCTGTCTTCCAGGCAGAAAATGCCGGGCCCCAAAGACGGGCATCGGCTTTCTGGGCCAAGGCGCTGGGGTTCTCTGTCTTCCAGGCAGATCATGCTGCCTATATTTTCGGGTTGGGCGCATATTTTCGGGTTGGGTTGATTAACCCTTACTCTACCAGCACTCTTTTGAAAATGCGCTCGGGAGGCGGGGCCAAAGACGGGCACCCAAAACGCGATAATATCGCCGCGTGGTAGAGTAAGGGTTAATCAAGGCGTGATTATTGAAGGGTCCTCTGTCTTCCAGGCAGAAAAGCCGGGCCCCCTTCGGCTTTCTGGGCCCGCTGGGCCGCCCACCGGGATCATGCTGCCTATATTTTTGGGTTGGTGCATATGTCGCGGGTTGATTAACCCTTACTCTACCAGCACTCTTTTGAAAATGCGCTCGGGAGGCGGGGCCAAAGACGGGGCACCCAAAACGGCGATAATATCGCCGCGTGGTAGAGTAAGGGTTAATCAGAAACAAAACCACATACCAAATTTAATCAAAATCCAAACATCAGTTCTTAAGATATCATGGTGACAAACAAACAAACACAGATAAAAACATAGTTCCGTCCAACTTCGTTGGGGAAGGTATTCATAACCAGGTAAAAATCACAATACTGCACACTAACAAGCCTAGTTTCTCATTAAAGAAAATACATGTATGTAAGGAACATACCATTAACAATCCTGCAAAATAATTTAAACAAAACATTATTTTCAATAATCCCGATAATAATCCAACCACTGTCAACAATTTTAAAGCAGTTAAGTAAGCCCAAGCTGCCATCAAATATAGTGCACATGTTCACACACACAGTAAGTCCTCAATACCTTGCGCTTGAGATATTTAGGGGTGTCTAAGACGTGCGCAGTTTGGATTTAACGTGGGATTTCCCTCGAATATTCCGGCCTACTCAATGATTCTTCCACATGCAATGTAAGAAAAGTTTGAAACAATTTTCTGGCATTCCACCCATTCGGTATCTGCATAACATTTGGGATTGCTTTGGTGTGTTCTCTGAATAATTGTATATTATTAACGGCTTTTACAAATTAAATTTCTACGTATGGCCTAGCAGACCTGCGACCTTGACATTCAATATGAGTTAATAAGTGATTTCAAAAATTGAAAGTAAGAAAAAGAGAACAACAAACTTTAGATTCCAAGTTTAACATAAATATATACTGCACTATGGCATATGAAACATTTGTTAATGAAAAGGGGCGTGTTTATCCACCTTAAATCACAAATTTGTTGATATCAACTAAGTTTAATATCATAAAGAGTACAGTTATAGCCTACAATTCAACAGTCTGATAAGATACTGAGTCAAACAAATAGAAATATTAGAAGTAAAGATATGCGCAAAAGCAAGAATTACTGGGACTGTTAAGCATTTTTGCTGAGAAAAAAACAAAACGGAGCAGACAACTCCTTTTCTGATTTGCAATTTTTTCTGCCGTTTAAAAAACTTTTAGCAGGAACTGAAGTGGCAGGTTTTGCCAAGTATTTTACAGCCAACTTGGAGAATACAGGAAACCTCTCTGAGATATTTTTCTACAATGCTAGCGGTTTGGTGTTGTTACAAATTCCTGCAATGTGCAAATATCCCAAGCTTGTATAGTATCCCTAGTACGGTATCCCCATGACCTTATTGCAGCGAGTTACAAAGATTTGTGGCAGTGGTTGGGAGATATGTTCTAATGGATATGGGCGGAATTTCTTGTGTGTGTAATAAACCATGATTTTGCATAATGACCGGTCCCTAGTGGTATCCCCATGACCTTATTAGGAGTTACAGATATGTCAGTGGTTGGGAGATATGTTCTGTGATTCGATAGTGAATAGATATGGGCAGAAATTTCTCGTGTGTGTATTTGACAGGTTATGTTAATGAGCGCTAGCCTGGGCCTTCCTTATGAGCGCAAGCTACTGTAGCTGTGTTCCATCCAATCCCAGATACTGTGGAAATGTTTAGTGTGATGCATATGGACCCCGGGTGAAATGTGAAGGCAATAACTTAGTGGGTAAAGATTGACACAAGAAGAAAAAGATTGTTTAGATGGTTTCGTGAATTTATTTAAACTTAAAAAAAAAAACCTAAACATTGAAATAATATTAGTTTACATGGAGCATGAATTCCTAAACAGATAATAGAACAAACAGGTGAGTTAAACTTTTAAATGGATAACTGTCACAACCTTAGTTTGTACATATGTAAAATTGATGTAAGAGATTATTTAATCCACATTGTGTGAGAGATTTACAACAAATAGATGAAAAGGTTAGAGAAGTAACAAACAATGACCTGTCCATAAAATGACCTTCTAGAACAAGGAACCTACTCTGACAGAATGTGTTGCTAGATGTCACTTGTGCAGTACAGCATGTTTTCTGTTTCTTCTGTACATGCACTATATTGTAGCTGTACAGCATATCATCATCATTCACATAGAGCCATGTATTGTATGTGATATTATGTACAGTATAAGTACACTAGATACTAGATTGACTAAGGGTTCTTAATTGAATTTTGCGTAGGGACCATTATTTCACAACAGCTCAATCGCATGGCAAAACCAGCATTATGTGACAAACTAAAACCATCAAAACAATCCCTGAATACAAACAAGCTGAGAGCGCGCGTGATCAGGAGGATGTACACCAGATGTCGGCGGTTTTCTTATCCACCTTCCTTTGACAAGCCGCGAGCCCAATTTGTAGCGGAACTAAAGATAACATTTTATTTAATAAGCTGCGATGTTTTAGTGAGCTGATCTGGTTAGGAAAAACCAAAATAAACGAGTATTTTGCAATTTTTATCAATCTCATTCAGATTGATCTTACATGCAATGCACTGTATTGCATTATATAATGACTATTGTTCGCGGGCCAGATTAGATTGTCTGGCGGGCCAGATTGGCCTGTGGGCCGGGCGCCTATTAAGAATTGCCGAGATAAACTATCCAAAACCCCCAAAAGGTATTGAGACTGAGCAATAATTGCAGAGTTGGAGTTAATTACAAAATTTCCCACGGTTCTGAATAAAGGTGTTGAAAATCTTCCCACGAAAAACATGTGACAGGAATAATATTTTGTAGGAAATACATCCTACATACTTTCCTGTTTTACAATTTAATGTACTACTTATCACACAATGACATGGGGACGCTTTTTAGAGTGCATATTGACCATATAGTATATACTGTTGCTTACTCAACAAATCCTTTAAAAACATTCTTTCTTTTTTTTTAATGAAAAAAAGTGCTTGCCGTTTTTTTCCTGTGGTTACAACTGCCGGCAACCGTATATTTTCCAGGTCTGAATTAATGTATGTTTTAGTAGAAGTTAATTAAACGTATGTACAGGAACATAAAGGCAGTAGCAGCTGTTTTGGGATATTTTGAAATAAACTATATTTTTTCCTTCACTTTCTACCATACTTTTTGTTTCTTTCTGTGGGAGCTACTTGGAACCACATATTTTGCCTTGTCGGCTATTGCAGACAATATGCAATGTTTATATACATTCCAAACATCACACAATGCTCAAAGATTTTACAGTTTATATACCAAACTGTACTGACTGCAGGATAGTAAAATGTATGGCACATTACAGTGAGGCTCAGCAGAAGGTTGCGATTTAGAAATCTGTGGGTCAGATTTCATTATTCACGTTGTGGAGAGTCAATTGATTTCTTTATGGTTTTTCATAATTGGGAAACTTTGAAGAATAGATTTGAAGGCATCTTGTGTTCTCAGTATGAGATTTGTTGAATTTTTTTTGTATTTGCAAGAAATTACTTTTATCTTGGGATTAAATAGTGTTCCTAGTGACTGCTGTGTTGGTTACCTGCAGAATTGTCAGTGGTTTAGTCTTTACAAAGTACTGTATGCAGTATATTTACAACAGTAATGCAAAAAGATAAATTTTTTAATAACTATTATATTTTTAATAACAAACTAGAAATTTGCAAGTTGGAAGGTCTCACCTAGTAAAGATAATTTATGTCAAGACTCCTAGCTTGATTTAAAAAGGGGCAGGGTGGTAGACTTGTTGAGGGGCACATTAATGCACATGTAAAGTGCTGCGTCTTTTTGGCGTGGAGTTCAGGGGCCCCCTCAAGCAAGCCTCAAGCCCCTGGTGAAGAAGCTATGGGATTTTAGCTACAATCATACCTCAGAATGAAACTAATCTGATTGATAAGAACCAGTCAATAGCCAAACAGGAAGAATTGCTTACTGTGCTATCAATCTGTGTTCTGTATCCATGTAAGGTATATCTCATTTATGAAATTGATTAAGATTATAAAGTAAAAATAAAGTAATAAATCTATAAATAAAATATTGAAAATACGATGAGGGGCAGGGCGGACCCACAGGGGGCGGGTGGGCCTCCCCTGTGAAACAGCAAAGCTAGGGGTCTGTAATAGGTCAAAAAAAAAAAAATTATTTTACAAGATTAACCTGATTTATTTATTGATTTATCTACTGTATGTTTAACAACTATGAGCATTAACATTAATACGTACTTACTGTAAATTAAATATCACCTACAAAACCAATACATAATGTACACATCAAGAAGGCACTTTTAATTAGATATCAAGTGTTTGCACAATATTTTATTTTTAAGAGCTTATCCTAATGTGTATCCTAATTATTTCATTTCTTTTCAAGCTGGGTTTGATTGTTTCAACTGCTATTCAGACCAGGAATCAGTCCTTTTGAGACATTTCCTTTGTTTCAACAACATACTGATTGCTGTAAATTCTCTTCTGCTCTGCAGGCGAGATGATAAAAACATCCCATAGATAATAACATGAACATGAAAATAGGCAGCTATCAAAAAAGTTATGATCATGCAAATGATTATAACAGTTGGCCACCCATAGATATTGTTGTTTTTGCTCTAAACCTACTGCACGCACCAACAAATTTCCTACCTAATCAATTTTGTTTTGTTTAATTTGTTGCTTAATGCCAATAATTTAGAGGGTAAATGTACAAAGAAATTGTTTTGGCCTTCTTATTGACCAACCATGTGTCTAGCATAGCAAGGTTTAATGTCCCGAAAGCATCCAGTACTAGACATTATATCAAGATGGCCACGGTCTTTGATAATCAGTTGTGAACTTACTGGTTGCAGACCCACCGGGATACGAACCTGGGACATGTGGGTGAGAGGACAAAGCACTAACCACTACACCACGGAGATATGTGTATGCTAGAGCCATCGAACAATATTTTAGGAACATGTGGCCTGAGCAAGAGCTCTTTGGATATGTTTTGGGGTATTGTACATGTGTGCGTGCAAGATTACATCATGGGTAAAATCTTAGTATAGCATTAAATATCTACAGTAAATAAGGATTTTTTCTTTTTCTTTTTTAATGTTGGTTTTATTCCGTGGTATATATGTATTTGAACTATTTTTCTTTTTAGATTTGGGTCTTTAAAGTAGAAACTAAGCCATACTTGTTTAAAAAAGAAGAAGAATTCTTACGTTTTGGCTTTCTGATCAAAACATTTAATCTCCAGTGTGTATACTACCAGCCTACTAGGCTGAATGGAGTCTGCAAGCCATTTTGCAGGTTCGGTAATACAAACAATTTTTTTTTAAACATGCGCATAATTAATTTAGATCCTTATTTTCAGGTTAGATTTTAGGATTAGCTTTAGGATTAAGTTTTAGAATTAGGGTTTAGGATCAGGGTCTAGGATTAGGTTTTTAGGATTAGTTTTTAGGATTTTGACATTGTTGACATTTATAAATTCCTCCGCACCGCTATTCAGCTTTTTTTCCCTTTACTTTCGTGCAAAAATGCTGACAAGAATGCAAAATTTGTGAGCTCGTGATTTATTATCTTTTTTTTAACGAAATTTGCTTGAAAAGGTATAAAATTGAAATTATTTTAGAATAATGGGAAAATAAAGAACAGCAAAATATAAGGTTAGAAATTTTTCAAGATGACTAATAAGCATGATTTAGAGCCTCAAAATTTTCTCTAAATTTTATCGGATTGAAATAAAAACCCATTTTTTGCCCCAAAATTCCTAGATTGTAGACTAAAATTGATGTTTTAAGATTTTGTAATCTTTTCTTTATAAATCCTGAAAGTTTCAAGAAAATCAGTCACCAATAAGTTTTTTAAATGTTGAAATTAATTCCTATATAGCGATTTACAGCTATACTAGGATTTCTCCACCTCATGAAGTACAGATTTGCAGTTTCCTACATTCTGCTAACCTTTTGCCGTTTCTTATCTTTAAGCACAAATAAAGTGCAAAATAAGTTTTTATCATAAATGATGCAAGGAAGTAAAAGTATTATACTGTATATATGATTATGATAGCAGGGAGGTGATTTTTTTAGGAATGAACAGAGGCCAGGAGGTTTACATTTGTTGATAAATTGTGTTTGTAATGAGAGAAATTCCTTACTAAAATTTTAAAATTCCTTCCAAAATTTTGAAATCCCTACCAAAAATTGGGAATTTTCTTCCTAAAATCCAAAGCTAGTGCAAACCCTGAACATGAGAATAATAAACTGGAAAGTAAATGCCAATTGAGCAAGTGAGTATCAAGACAGGTTCCATTAAATCCCCTGCCTGTACACCCTGGAGAAACACCTTTTCTGCTCTGTGTAATCCAGGCAAGTAGATTTTGAAGAGAAAACACCTGTTCAAACAAGTAAATATTCACTCACTTAAGAATTGGTGGCAGCATCTTTGAAGGTTAAACTTATGAATATAAATGTTTGATAATCAAACATTTATATTTTATTCGAATATTTTTTGTCAATCAAACAAACTTTGATTGCCAAAAATATTTGTATCCTTTTCCATAGTCTTAGAACCATAATTTACATGTAGTTGTACACTTAACACAATAAAGCTTGTAATATTATAGCAATTGATGTGCATTGTATTTTTTGTGACCCAGTGTTTGGGAACCAATTACATAGTATACATACTAGTACCAATTCCACAACAAATTTTGTGATAATTTTTTAACTCATTGAAGTTTGGGCCTTTTTTAGTTCAACAGGTCCTGTTTAAACAAATGAAAATTTGACCGTTAAAATGTTTAGGTTGTAAACGTAAATGTACAGCCCTAACATACACACTGTTACATACATTTGTGTTAGTTATGTCTTAAAATAAAAGGAAGTAAATTTATAAAAAATAGATGTCTGACATACAAGTTCTTTTTCTGGGTGATTTGTCAGACTTACTGTATCTTGAACCCTGCATTGTATGTTTTACCTTGATGTTTTATTTAGTGGGATTGACATTACTAGCCACATCTTCAAAAGTACTCTCACTTACAATATGTCTTTGTATACTTTAACAATGAATGCAACCAACTTACATTGTGGTAATGGAAAGAAAAACAAAAAGTTATATACATGTAGCTTAGGAAAAAGTATAAAGGGTTTGCCCCCTGCAACACATGTTGCATTTGCATAACAATAGGAATGATGTACAGTATAATCTAGTGTTCACACTTTAGTGTTCAAAAAAAATGGTGGGTGGATTTTCCCCCTTGTGTAATTTGGAAGGATTAAAAAAAAGGAAGGGGGTCAAAAATACCACAAAAAAATTTTAAATGCCAAAATAACTAAAAAAGGATACAATTTGGCCAAAAAAGGCCAAATGTGGCATTATTCCGCCAAATTTGGTAATTCCAGCCAAATTGGCATTTTTCCAACCATCTTTTTTTCCTTGGGAATTTCCCCCTTCCAATTATTTTTGAGGGGGAATTTGATAATATGTGCGGGAATCCCGCAATCCTGCACCTTAATGTGAATGACATACTGTAAGTGTAGACAGTTCACATTTTGACAGGAACACTGTTTTGAACCTTATTGGAAATTTGTTTTAATTCAAGTTCAACCATTTTGAAAGTTAACACTTTTGCTCATTTACTTTTAATTTAAAAAACTTTCTTTTTTTAATGCTGCTCACATGTAAAAACTTGATTAGATTTATGTACACAATGACTTTGCCATGAGCTGAAGTTGTCATTGGCTAAAGGAAACAAAAATTATGTTTATATTAACAATGAAATTGTGAAGAATTAAGCCAGGAAATCTAATATTAGTTTGCCCATGCTCCACATCAATAAACAGTATCCTGTGTTCCTGGACATGATTCTTTTTTCAGGAAGAATACAGTATTGCAGTCCTCATTGTGAATGATGTCCCTACATTTGACGTGCACATTATTGCACTGTGTGCTTTGAGTTGCCAAATTGTTAAATGAAATAGTGATGCGAATGTGATACACCATTGTAAGGCCATGGTTTGTGTTGTACATAGGCCAGGAGTGGAAAATATAGCAAACCAATGGCACCAATGGTCCTAGAAATATCTTCAGGTCTCCAGAAAAGATAGAGAAAGAAAAGAAAGAGAAAAGGGAGAAAGAAAGGAGGGGGTGGTAGGGGGGGGGGGAGTAAAAAGGAAAGAGAAAATATGGAAGAAAGAGAGAAACAAGAAAAGACAGAAATACTATTTTAGTTCCAGCTAGAAAATAGTAGGCAGAAAATTATTTGCAATGAAACTGACAATTATTTAACCCTTACTGTACCATGTGGCGATATTATTGCCGTTTTGGGTGCCCTGTCTTTGGCCCTGCCTCCCAAGCGCATTTTCAAAAAGTGCTGGTAGAGTATAGGTTAATCAACTCGCGACAAGCGTGCCAACTCGAAATTACATACAGCATGGTCCCTGTGGGTGGCCCACCGGGTCACTGAAGCGGAATGAGCCTGACTGCTTGCTCGAAAGACAGGAACCTTCAATAATTAGCCTGTGCTTAAGTCTTACTCCACCACGTAGCGATATTATTGCCGTTTTGGGTGCTCCGTCTTTGGCCCTGTCTTTGGCCCCGCCTCCCATGCACATTTAAAAAAAAAGTGCTGGTAGAGTAAGGGTTAATCAACCTGTGACAAGTGTGCCAACTCAAAAATATGTGCAGCATGGTCCCGGTGGACAGCTCACCGGGTCACTTAAGCGGAACGAGCCCGACTTTGCTTGCTCGGAAGACAGAGGACCCTTCAATAATTAGCCTGTGCTTAACCCTTACTCTACCATGCAGCGATATTATCGCCGTTGTAGGTGCCCCGTCTTTGGCCCCACCTCCCAGGTGCATTTTCAAAAAAATGCTGGTAGAGTAAGGGTTAAAGGTCACTAAATTGATGTTTCCTTGAAATATAACATTTGGTTTTGTTATTGTTGCTGTGGTATAGTTGCAGATATGTTTTTTCTTTCTAGACTTTCTATAGTACCAGAAAGTAAAATATTCTTTCCACCCCTATCAGGCCCTTTTTGTTCCTTGGAGGTATTGTAATTTTGTACTTCACCTCAATTATCTGTGTGTTGTCTCCAGAGAAGTTCTGTATATTTAGTAAGCACGAATGAGATGCCTATTTTTTTACAAGAAACGTCATTTAAACTTCAGCAGCCTTTTTTTCCACAACAGTGTTGATAAGCAAGCGTAGAGTTTTACTGTATTTGTGACTTACAAGTTCCGCACTAAAAAAGCCTTGGTGCGGTGTGATTTGATGAGCAACCCGGTGTATGTTAGTGCTGTCATGACATGTCGATTATTGCGATATTTCTTTTCCACGACGTGAAATATGCCTCTCGCGACATATCTCGATACCAAAAACTAATACTCAAGTAAGAAATTTTCGTGCAACTAGGCTAGGCTACTTCGTACATTACAATTCTAACGTTACGGTACCAAATCTAAAAGTCAGGCTATGGCCATTAAAAACGTGAAAAATAATCATGAAACCTAAAAACAACTAATTAAAAATAGGGCTCCGTCACCACAAACTGACACGCGCTGATGTAAGTTGACAAAAAGATTAAAAAATTGGTCTAGAATGTGCCTCTCCAGCTCTCACTTCGATGACTCATGGTCACGTTGGCTGAATTACCAAACACATGAGTAATAGTAATAGTCACTCAATCATGTCTGCTAGATCTGCAAATCATTTTTTCTTGCGTTCATCGTAAAAAAAGTAACGTTAGTGATATTAACAATTTGTGTCGTGAGTCAATTTTCTTGAAAAGTATCGCGATATACGATATATCGTGATATTTTTCTCCACAATAATCGATACGTAATAGAGCCATGTCGTGACAGCACTAGTGTATATTAAGCAGGACATGCAGTATCCCTGATTTCATTCATTTTGTTAGTGGCAGTAGGTTGTTTATGTAATCTTATTGGTCCATTTTAGGTCGTGAATATAAATCTCACTTCTCTCAGAGTTTTTCTTGCATTAATATTTTGATTTTTTCTTTGTCAAATTTATTGTAAACGTTTTTCTTGGACTATGGGTGGCATGGCATATACAATAGACACAGAAATTTATTGTTTTTTGTTGGCCCGTTTATCTCTTAGAAAGCCACCCATAAACTATATTTAGTTTTAGTTTGATATACAGTATTTTGTTTTTGTTGTTTGTACAGCGCCATAGATTTGTTTTGTTACGTACTTAATGTGCTTTTTATAAGTGTAATAATAATAATAATAATAATAAAACGAACAAACAAGCACACAGCAGAACAAGTCACACATGTACAATATTTGTTGTATGATAATGAAGGGATCTGAGAATCTCTGTGACAAGCCATACAGTACATGCTAGGGGCATATGAGTTCCAATGTGGTGGTACTTAAATATTACTCACACACTCCATGTTCAGATGCATAATGTGAAACGATGAGAAACAAGCATCACCTGAAAGTATATTACAAACCCTGTGTGAGGATCACCACCATTCCATGCACCACGGGATATACAGTATTATTGTCAGCGTTTAGAGCTGTTTTTGTGCGCAAGTTGATATTCAGAAATGTACTGGGAAGTTATATGGAAAGTTCAGGCACAAGAAACGATTCGGACTGAATCTAAATTAAATTTATATTCTGATTTTGATTGAATAATACAAAATATTTTTGTTTGGTATGGCACATGCAGATCAAACATGGTCTTTCAGCTACTTGCAATGCTGATCTTTTAGGAGGAAACATTTTGTGGAAACTTAAGTGTGTAGTATCTATCAGTATGTCCTGAGTATCTAACAGTATGTCCTGAGTATCTAACAGTATGTCCTGAGTATCCAACGGTATGTCCTGAGTATCTAAGAGTATGTCCTGAGTATCTAACAGTATGTCCTGTATTTCTAACAGTACGTCCTGTATTTCTAACAGTACGTCCTGTATTTCTAACAGTACGTCCTGTATTTCTAACTGTACGTCCTGTATTTCTAACAGTACGTCCTGTATTTCTAACAGTACATCCTGTATTTCTAACAGTACGTCCTGTATTTCCAACAGTACGTCCTGTATTTCTAACCGTACGTCCTGTATTTCTAACAGTACGTCCTGTAGTCCTGTATTTCTAACAGTACGTCCTGTATTTCTAACAGTACGTCCTGTATTTCTAATAGTACGTCCTGTATTTCTAACAGTACGTCCTGTATTTCTAACAGTACGTCCTGTATTTCTAACAGTACGTCCTGTATTTCTAACAGAATGTGCTATATTTCTAACAGAATGTGCTATATTTCTAACAGTAAGCTTATGTACTGTATTGATGAAAAGGAAAAGTTAAATTGTATGCTGTATTTTTTATGGCATACAGACAAACAGTATGATTGTGACTTTATATATACAGCAGAAGAATTTGTGTACCTTTAATTTATACAGACCTTCAATTAATATGAGAGCACAATTAATTGAATATAATGCATTTTCACTGCCTTGTTTTACTTTTGATATTATTTGTTTGTGATGAAATATGCATTATAAACTGCATCTGTGTCAAGAAATGAATGAAATGTACATTGTGATATTTGTTTTCTCCTCAACATGTGGATTCAGTGGATTCAGGCACTGTATTATAACAGATGTGTGTGTAACAAAGGCAAAATTCACAGAAATGTGAATTAGCCGAAAAATTATGTTTGGTGAAAAAAACAGTACAGTATAATAGATATCAGATTTATAGTAGTTTATTAATGAAAACCTGATGCATATTTTACTTTTCTTGAAATGAAAGCAGTAGGATTTTCCTGTGTCTAACTTTAACATGGCTTAGCTTTCACTGAAAATGAGAGTTTTGGCCCTCAGTGACACTACACGATCATCGGTCAGATAATTATGGCCGAAAGTAGACAGCGTAAGTCCCTATAGTACTTCACTAAATTAATGTTGAAAGTCACATTTCCTAGGTTTCTTGCAAAGTGCACAACATTTAAAAGGGGTGGTAAGTAGGTGGGGGAATTGCCTTCTAATTAAGATCATTTTTCCACCAACACTTTTGGCCACAACTGTACTGTAGATGTAAATAACTGATGATAATATGTAAATTAATATCAACACTTATAGTAGGCAGGCAGTGCAGTATACTACAAGTACAGTACATCACCAAATGCTGCTCAACGTCAAATCAGCACTGAATTCCTGTACTGTTAGCTGTCAGTTGTTTAACAAACATGTTCTGGTATCACTGTCATTGTCACATTGTAGTGGTACTGCACTTGATGCATAGCGCAACTAATTCTGAATTAACTCAACTTCCTGGATTGTCCTAGTTTCTTAACAGTTCCTTTGAGAGCGTTAATCTGCGGGATATTAATAGGATGGACATCTAGTGGCCTGTGTGACAGTGAGTCTTGAAGGGTTTTCCCATCTACTCATGGGTTCCATGGTGACTGTACTTATAAAGCATTAGTCACGAAGCGGGAGAATAGATTCCTTGTCACAACCTGCTTAGATTGAGATGGATGTGAACTTTGTGTAATCATCCCTTTAATGACATCTCAAGAATTATGTGGGAATGAATGCATTTAAAGTTAATCTTACTCTGTCAGGTACTGTTACTGTATATTAGCAATTACATAGAGAATATTTTTTCTTGTTGCTGTACATGTTGTATTTATTGTGTGCAGGGTACGAATTTGGCTGAATATATCTGCAAAAGACATTTTTGGAAAAGACAAGAAGTTCTGTATGACCCTCTCAATGGCAATATGGAACATAATGTACCTTCAATGGCAATATGGAACTTAATATACCCTCAATGGCAATATGGAACTTAATATACCCTATATGGAACTTAATGTACCATTAACCCTTACTCTCAGAGATGGCGTTAACGACAAATTTGTCATATATTACGCCATGTCTGAAATTTCTTACAACACAGGTTGTACCTGCGTCGTAAGATTTAGATATGGCATGTGGAATTTTACGTCAGAGTTTTTCATTAACATAAATGAAAATCATTAACATCTTACCTCTCTGATGCGATTTTAAGTTTTATTTCACACAAAAATGATTTTGAATTACTCATAAATAAAAGGAAATTGACACATCTACAAAACTAACGGCCGAATGATTCAACATGCCCTTAGTGCTGTACATAACACACATATAGGCTAGACCCTAGGCCCTATGCATGATGTACGTACAGTGTACGTGAAAGTTTTAAAGTTGTTTTGAATGCAGGCTGTCAATTGTCAACAATATCATTAGCTAGGATTCTACTTTCCTCCTGTATTGTGTTGATGGTGTATCTGTGAAGTGATCACAGTCTACAGTCAAGTTACTATACTGTAAAGAAGTAGGCGTGTTCGAGATCTGAATAGTATATTATTGTTGACAATTGGTCAAAGTTTACTAAAACCTCATGAAAGTTTGGATATGATAAACAAAACTATTTTCTAGTTTATTATGGGATTGTTAACCCAAATTTCCATAATTCAACAATCAACATTATACAAGGATTGGGTATGAACTTTTTCTTAATATTTTTTATGATAATAATAGTCCGATTTTGTAATGTTTTTAGTATTTTAGGCGTAATTTTTATTCACTTTAGCAAGGCAGGCCTACACAGGTGTGTGTGTGTGTTAACAATTACTCGCATGCTTCGCTAGCGCGCAATGCCCTGTACATTACGCAATGCCCTAGACATACGACGGCAAATTGACAAAATACGACAAACTTCAAGGGAATGTCGTAACCAAATACGCCTGGCAAAAAATTATAACGCAACCTCTGCTTACTCTAGCTGACCCCTGGCTTGATTTAAAAATGGGCAGGGTGCTAGACTTGTTGAGGGGCACATTAATGCATGCGAATCGCTGCGTTTTTTCGACGTGTAGTCCAGAAGCCCTTTAACCCCTTGGTGAAGAAGCTAGGGGTTTTTAGCTATAATCATACCTCTGAATAAAACTATTTTGACTGATAAGGACCAGTCATTAGCCAAACAGGACAAATGCTTACTATGCTATCATTCTGTGTTCTCTATCCATGTAAGGTATTAATTTATGAGGTTCAATAAGATTATCAAATCTATAAAAGAACGATTGTTATATTTTTTCTGAGGGGCAGGGCGGACCCCCAGGGGGCAGGGCGGATCATCAGGGGAAGGGCAGACCCCATGGGGCAGGGCGGACCCCTGGGGGAAGGGCAAACCCTGGGGTCAGGGCGGACCCTGGGGGCAGGGCGGACCCAGTGCTGGCAGAGAAAGGGTTAAGACAGGTGATTGAGCTTGCAGCATGCAGTTACAGTATTTGCCATGTACATTAAGACGTGAACTGTTCAATTGAAAAACTTGACAATTTTGTTACAGGGGCAGATATTGAAGTTTTTGTTTCAGTTTCAGTGGTAACATTAAAGGAAGGAGATAAGGAAGGAGATTAAGGAAATATTTTGAGCTATCTTTCATTCATATATTACAAATTTTGCATACTGAAAATATTAAAATAATCAATCTTTGATCAGTGATAACTTCCAAAGTTATGATGTTTAAGCAGTTTTTGAGAATTTTCATTTCTTTAAATGGTTTAATTTTAATTCAATTTTTTGTTTGTTTTGAAGTCTTAAAAGAACGCCACACACTTTTTTTTAAAGGTTTGGTGGCAACTTAGAAACTTGCATATATCTTTTGCATTACTGTAGCTCATGTAAAATTAGTTTGTGTATGTTTATGGGCTATTGCAAAGAAGATAAAATTCCCTGGGGAAAAGACCCAAGGGATTGTTATCTCTTAAATTTGAGGCTGCAGTAAATATTGACATTTTCACTTTTGGAAATTCTACAAATACTGTAATTATGCAAAATTGTGTGATTAAAAGCACTTGTGTTTCCAAGTTACTCTCATTTTTGATAACTTCAGTACAAACCTGTTGCGCTTTTGTAGGCTTTGTAAGTATACTTTTTGCATACATTTTTGTTTTGCAACTTTGCTGATGCCTTTTCTTGATATCATATCTCCTTTCCCAACTCCGCACTCAAACCTCTGTCTCTCCATCTCCAATTACATCACTAAAACCTGGCAAGACTCCTGGAATCATGAAACCAGTAACAAACTTTACACCATCAAACCCAAAGTCGGGACCAACACCCCTCTGCACAGTCACAATCAGAGGGAAGACATCGTTGCCACCCGCATCTGCCTCAGCCACTCCTCTCTCACCCACTCCCAACTCCTTTCCGGCTCCCCTGCCCATCTCTGCCCCACTTGCAACACCGTTCTCTCCATCAAGCTTATTTTCTTAACCTATCCTCTTTACCAGGATTCCAGGTCTCTTCTCTCCTCACCCTCATCAATCTTGGAACTATTCAAAAACAATTCTTCCTCCAACATTATCAACTTCCTCTGCAAAAATAACCTCTTCCACCATATCTAATCCTCCTTCCCCTCCCCTTCTACACCTAATCCTACACACCCCTTTCTTTTCACCTTAATTTTTCTCCCACATTCACCCTTTCCCCTTTTTCTCCCTTACAAACCATCCATCTCCTCTCTACCCTATTAAACTCTAACACCTTAATTTTTCAACTCCCTCTTGGCACATTAAACTCTGACTGTTGCAGTGCTGTTAAACATCAACAAACCAAACCAACAATTCATTGTTCTTGGAGGAAGGAAGCCTTGTGCTCAATATGTAGTTATACAGTGTAACTTGAGCTGCTTGACTTCTATAAGGATACATTTATTTTCTTAACCCATTAACTCTTAATTTCTTGAGAAAATTGTTATAACTTTGTATAGAAAGACTTAATGATTGTTAATTAAATAACTGCAATAATAATATTAAAAATGTTTTTTAATGACCAAAAGCAAAAAAAAAAATTGTGCTGACAGGACAATGTTAACTTTAAAGAAGTTTTCCCTTGATGGTTTGAGTTATTTAGAGAAAAAGTTTGTGTAGGCACATAGGCACTTTAGGCACATATACACTGTAAAATTTAATCTTAAAATTTCAAATGGTAGCAATGATCTGATCATTTTCTCTGGTTCTTTAATACTGTTAATTGTATTTCATTACAGATTGCTTGATATAATCTGTGGAACGAAAAGGTTTTGGGGAAAATGCAAAAGTTTTGTAACTCAACAGAAGTACTGTAAGCCTGTTGAGCCCCCAAGAATAATCATGTTGGGTCATTATGGTGTCATTGACATTGTATATTTAGGGGTGGGAGGCTCATGAATTGGAGGTCTCGGGAGCCTCTACTATTTTAGAAGTGAAGTCCTATGGTATACTCCACCTTTGTTGCTTGTCAATTTGTCAGGAATGCACTTATCGTTGGTGTATTTTGATATAATTTGATTCTTTACTTACTGTGCTTAGTGACTGACATCTTTCTCAACCAAAGTAGCTCTATTCCAAACTTATGTGCTATGTGAAAGTCTCCTTTCATATCCCCCTTCTGTTCTT
Source organism: Chiridota heheva (assembly GCA_020152595.1). NCBI lineage: Eukaryota > Metazoa > Echinodermata > Holothuroidea > Apodida > Chiridotidae > Chiridota > Chiridota heheva. The sequence continues at coordinate 454,835 of JAIGNY010001654.1, read as the reverse complement.
ATTTCCCCTAGAAGACTTGATGGAAGTGCTTCATGTACAATATATACATGTACATGTATGTCATTGTCCTTTTTGGTTGCGATCGATTAGCATCAGGACTTATGTGGTCATGATGGTATGTATGTACGTATGTATGTATGTATGCATGCATGCATGCATGTATGTATGTGTGTGACACTACAGTAGCTCGTAAGCACAATATCTCAAGAACAATACACCGGATTCATGTCATATGTGGTACACAGATAGCCCATGGTCCAAAGATGTGCCCTATTGTTTTTGGTGGTGATGTCATGCATATTAATGAGTACATGGGGCTTAATGGTAAAATCCTTAAATGTTCATATTTTTAGTATTTATGTTGTTAGTTGGTACCAAACTGTTGAATTTCTTTAATATGCACAGTGGGTGGGGATTAACATGAATTTGTTGAAAGAGCTTGTAAACAAAGTATCTAAAGAAGCATACATGGGAATCCTGTCATATGTTGTACACAGATACAGCCCATGGTCCGCAAATGTACCATATTATTTTTGTTGGCATTGTTATGCATATTAATGTAAGCAGGACTTGAATGTTAAAATCCAGGCTAAGAAAAATACAAAAAAATTACTTGCCAGCCTCTATACTGCCTGAAGAGTGAATTCGATGAAACTAGTATTTCCACTCACCAAGTATTTTCAACTACTGGCCAACACTTATAACTGAACACAACTAGCATACCTCTGTATTGCCCTTTTCCTGGGCCTGACTTCCGTACGCAGCAAAAAACATAGCAAGACTACACACGTGCACAATAAAATAAAGCAGGTGGTTAAAAATCAAATGAAATCAACATGCACAAACTTACTTGAATATTTAAACATTAATTTCAGACCTACTGGCAGAAACAAGTAGGCCCCTACGGCAGAAAGTTTACAATCAATGCCTGTCGCGGCTCAAGCCCGTATATATACACATACTGTGTGCATATCTATACTGTATGTAGTACATACTGGTCTGATATCAGCGGTAGCTCTTTGAATTTGTTTCTGGAATAGTTTGGAAAGTATTCTATGCATAAGGAGAGCTCCACCCACTTAATAGCGAAAGAGATAGCTAGTCTAAAACTGTTGATTTCTGTCAAGCAAAGACAATACTCAGAAGGATATAGCGTCCTACCCATATTGACACTAACGCCTTCTTGCAAGCTACAGTACGAGCCAATCAGATTTATCTGTGTAGCTGGGTCATGCTGTAACTTGCTGAAAACAACGAGATATTGCACTATTTCCCCAGGTACTGTACGTCCGTTGCCTTCAGACCATGCCGTTCACTGGATGGAAACAGTGTATATGGCTACACACAATAGGTGCTGTTTTGAGCAATTAAAGTTGTTGGCTATTGGCCAAACATTGATGTTTTGGATTTTAATGGAAATATCACTTGTTTTTGTGTGTGTGGAGGCATTTTTTAGTAGAGAAAAACAAGACAGTATTGTAAGTATTGTTACGCGAAATAAAACAATTTATCAAAGCAAGAATATCACTCGCCATGACTTTATTAAGTTTGGCAAGTAACATAGTATATTATATTTTAACTCACCACAATTTTTGTTTACTCGCACATGGCGAGTGATTTGCCTGTTGAAATCTTAAAATGCTCAATATTTTAACATCCACATGACTGATTTGTTTCCAATTTAGTGTAATTATATTGTTAGCTAGTGTGTACAAGTTCATGGGACAAAAATAATGAATTTCATTAATATGCATAGTGGGTGCAACAATGATTTGTTGAAGAGAGCTTGTAACCACAGTATCTCAAGAATGATACGTGGGAGTCAGGTCATATGTGGTACACAGATTGCCCATGGACTGCAAACGTGCTCTATTGTTTTTGGCGGCAATGTCATGCATATTAATGAGTAGACAAGGCATAACGTATTATGTTGTTAGGAAGTGTATACATGTTAATGGCATAAAATGGTTGAATTTAATTAATTGTGAAATTCCATTTTTGTGAGAATTGGGAATTAGGTCGTCATTCTTATTTTGAGCCCATAACATTTAATATACAATAGCTGAAACTTAAAATCCATATTGCGTATCAGAACCTCAAAACCTTTGGTTTTCTAGTTCATATATGATGTACAGGATTCTTACTTCTCTCATTGAATTAAAATGGAAGAATTGTAGGAATAAATGTAAGTCAAAGTTTTATGAAACTGAAGTGATACCATTTGCAAATAGGAAAAAACTTAATAATTTCCCCTATGTATTAATTTTTCAGGATGTCACACTTGCAGAAATATTAGAAGAGGATGATGTATTACAAGAATGCAAAGCGCAGAACAGGAAGCTCATTGACTTGTAAGTATCTGCTTTTATTGGTCCTTTTTTCCTAGATTAGTAGCAGTTAATCCCTACTATACCAGAACTCCAGATCTCTTCTCTCTCCTCACTATCCTCAATCTCGGACCTTTTCAAAACAATTCTTTCTCCAACAACATCAACTTCCTCCGCAACAACAACCTCTTGCACCACATTTAACTCCCCCCTCCCCTCCCTTTCTACACCTAACCTTACATACCCCTTTCTTTCTTTTCACCAAAAGTTGTTTTCTTTCTGCTTTTCCCCCTTATCTCCCTTACAAACCTTCCATCTCCTCACTATCCTAACGCTTACACCATAATTTATTAACACCCTCTTGGCACATTTGACTCTGACTGTCGCGGTGCCGTTAAACACCAACCAACCAAACCAAATCCTACTTCAATTGATGAGATATAGACTGCCATCAAGGTATTAGAAAACAATTTACCGAACTGTTTTTAAGAATCCAAAGGTTAATAGACCTTATGCACAAGACGTCACTGACGAAAATGTGCCCTCTCTCTGAGGCTGAGAACATGCACTGTACACGTAAATATCGGTTTTCGCGCAGTGCGCAACTAAAACTCATGTGCGCTTAGCTTTAGTAATGCATACATTAACATACACTGTGTATAGATCTAGCTTGCCCTCAGAGGATGGCGCTATTATGGTAACTATGCAGATTGTGCACAAGGTCTATTCTGTAATTTGCAAATCTTAGCCAATCCTAATTCTTGCAAATAGTGTTGTCATATACTGGTGTCAGCGTTATTGTAGTGGGAAAGTCATATAGCCATTGATCCCGCCTACAATAGTCACATAGCTATTGATCTCGCCTACAATAGTCACGTAGCCATTGATCCCGCCTATAATAGTCACATAGCCATTGATCCCGCCTATAATAGTCACATAGCCATTGATCCCACCCACAATAGTCACATAGCCATTGATCCCGCCTACAATAGTCACGTAGCCATTGATCCCGCCTATAATAGTCACATAGCCATTGATCCCGCCTATAATAGTCACATAGCCATTGATCCCACCTACAATAGTCACATAGCTATTGATCCCGCCTACAATAGTCACATAGACATTGATCCCGCCTACAATAGTCACATAGCTATTGATCCCGCCCACAATAGTCACATAGCCATTGATCCCGCCTACAATAGTCACATAGCTATTGATCCCGCCCACAATAGTCACATAGCCATTGATCCCGCCTACAATAGTCACATAGCTATTGATCCCACCCACAATAGTCACATAGCCATTGATCCCGCCTACAATAGTCACATAGCCATTGATCCCACCCACAATAGTCACATAGCCATTGATCCCGCCTACAATAGTCACATAGCTATTGATCTCGCCTACAATAGTCACATAGCCATTGATCCCGCCTATAATAGTCACATAGCCATTGATCCCACCTACAATAGTCACATAGCTATTGATCCCGCCTACAATAGTCACATAGACATTGATCCCGCCTACAATAGTCACATAGCTATTGATCCCGCCCACAATAGTCACATAGCCATTGATCCCGCCTACAATAGTCACATAGCTATTGATCCCGCCTACAATAGTCACATAGCTATTAATCCCGCCTACAATAGTCACATAGCTATTGATCCCGCCTACAATAGTCACATAGCCATTGATCCCGCCTACAATAGTCACATAGCTATTGATCCCGCCCACAGTAGTCACATAGCCATTGATCCCGCCCACAATAGTCACATAGCCATTGTTCCCGCCTACAATAGTCACATAGACATTGATCCCGCCTACAATAGTCACATAGCTATTGATCCTACCTACAATAGTTACATAGCCATTGATTCCGCCTACAATAGTCAACATAGCCATTGATCCCGCCTACAATAGTTACATAGCCATTGATCCCGCCTACAATAGTCATAGCTATTGATCCCGCCTACAATAGTCACATAGCTATTGATCCTGCCTACAATAGTCACATAGCTATTAATCCCGCCTACAATAGTCACATAGCTATTGATCCCGCCTACAATAGTCACATAGCCATTGATCCCGCCTACAATAGTTACATAGCTATTGATCCCACCCACAATAGTCACATAGCCATTGATCCCGCCTACAATAGTCACATAGCTATTGATCCCGCCTACAATAGTCACATAGCCATTGATCCCGCCTACAATCCTTTACAAAAGTTGTTAGCCTCTTTCTTCACCGCTTCACCACGTATCAATTTGAAAGTACATGTCAAAATTCTTAAGTTGTGAAAACATTTTGTTCTCCCAAAATTGATCATGTCTGAAGGGAGGAAGGGGGGAAGTATTTTCTCTAATGTGGAGATGTGGATCTTCTTTGATTTTACCAAACAAATTTCATGTTTCTGCTTTAAAAAAAAAAAAGTTTTCCACCATTAGCTTGTTATTCAGAGACCACATTTCATTTTGTAGTGTACTAATTGTAGTGTGGATATAAAGGGTACTTTGTAGAACATAATGATTATAAACCTTTTCAAATCTGAACCGGCAATTTCCGGAAAACTATTATAAATAATGTCACATGGCAGAGATTCACGTGTCCATAATGGACCAATTGTGTACTGGAGGAATTTTATTGATCAATAAAATACTTGAGGAATCTTGGCCGTCTGCACAATTCACTCACGGTATGGGACCAAGCGTATGAAAAAAATGTTTTTAAGCTCGCGTATCATACGTGCTTTATACATGAAGGAATTTCGCGCGCGTAATGCTGCTTACAATTTTTTCCCAAACCTGCACCTGATTGGTTGGGAAACAAAGAAAGTTCCCCCAGCATTTCATTGGTCGAAGTACTGAAGAAATCACGTTCGGCTAAACTCGGTGCGAAAAGGTCTATAGGAAACAAGTTTTCTTTTTAAGATTTTGAAAAATTAGGGATCAAATTTAAATGCTAACAAGGGTGATGTTACTGACATGATGTTAGATTACAAAGAGTGATAAACATTTAATTTTGTGAAAGTATATTTATGGAAGAAAAAAAATTCTTCCTGCAAATTCCCCTTCTTGCGTTTGTAACCGCCAAACCATAGATTTTTCCAGCTCTGGAGAAAGATATCCAAAAATAGGTTAAAAGTCTTTTAAATCGATACTCTCATAAAAATTGCAATGGAAAAGGTTCAACAGAGTCTCTGTTAATGCAATTTCGGTAGAAATATTTAAGTATACTCCTTAAGTTTACTTTATCTTTTTAAGTATTTGGGGATCACTGATATTATGCCATTAAACTAACGTAAACCTGGAATCTTCAACGCTATTTTTTCTTCATGAAGTTACATTAATAACGTACTGTATGTACAGAAGTATTTACCACAGTTCAATTCATGGGCACTGTAATCAAAGGATCTTTGGTTAAGAGGCCCAGGGAAAGAGACGAGCAATCATAAGCAATTGTAGTGTTTAGTCATTTTTTACATAAATCCATGGATTTTTATCTTTGGATTATGTTAATAATTATCTTTGGATTATGTTAATAATTGTCTTTAGATAAGAAATTAATAGTCAGAGAAGGGTTGGAAAAATGCTAAAAAAAAATCACTCTCTAAACTTGGTGAGACTGGCGAGGCTTGATTAAGTGTGGCGAGTACCACAGTATATTATAATATTTGTACTTGCCACAAAAAATGTTTATGCTCGACCTATGGTGAGTAGGCCGAGTAGTTTTTGCAACCTTGAGTCAGAGATGTACTTTTTCAACTATTACTTTCATGAAGAGTATATTTTTGGGTACTTACAAAATAACTGGAAGAATTATATGAAATTCTAGAGGTAAAGACCAAAGCTTGCGGAAAGTATAACCAACCAATTACCGTGTTTTACCCTTTCTTACAGTCTGTCAAAGACAGAGGTTGTTGAAGAAATGGTTGATCTCATCACTAAGGAGCCCTCTACTGATGTGGAAGAGAGTGTGCAGTATAAGCACCCCAACATGGCATGTGAACTACTCACCGCTGACATCAGTGCCATCACTGATAAACTAGCAGATACCGAGGTACAGTACAAGATGTTTCGTTAACAGTGTATCGGTCTGAAGCTGTGTTTCCATGTGCACGTATCCGTATGTGTTAGTGTTAGCATATGTGTCAGACAAAATTGCTTCTGCGTCATCCAGCCCACCAATCCGATCAAACCCACTACTCACAACCTATCCCGTGTCGACAACGTCCACATTACCCGCCTTAGAATAGGTCACACCCACCTCACTCACTCTTACCTCCTTACTGACTCCCCCCCCACCCCTCTGCAACAATTGCCATTGGACCCTCACAGTCCATCACATTCTCCTTGCTTGCTCCTTGTACAACCTTTTCAGAGCTTCCCTCGCTGCCCACAACTCAGTAGCTAAGCTCTTCCAAAAAAAACCTCCGTATGAAATGATCTCCTTCCTTTATCATGCTTCCCTCTACAACCATATTTAGTCCTCTTTCCCCACCCCTTCTCTCTCTACATTATTTTTCCACCGATACACCTCCTCTCTCGATCCCAGCTTTCTGGCTTTTAGTTCTCGTGTTTCTCTCAATCTCCCCCTGTTTACTCTCCTTCCTACCTCTGGAATGATCTAACCTCTCAGGCACAATTTGACCCTTGCTGTTGTGGTGCCGTTAAACTCTCAACAAACGAACTGTGCAATTTCAGTAGAACTGTTTCCGTGTGTCCATAAGCATGTGCATATACGTGTGTGTATCCGTGTGCGTAAAAAGGAATTGCTACATGTAGGGATTTGGGGCGTGAAGTTACACATATGCAGTGGTGTCGAGAGTAACTGGGCAAAGGGGCAGAAAATCCAATGAGGGCACTTTATTTATCTAAGAGTGATAATGAAGATCTGAATCAGGAAAAAAAGTCTTTAGTTCCATGTCAGGGGTGGGGGAAGGTAATTAAATCTGGGAGCACAGGATTTAAGGGGCACAGGATTTAAGGGGCACCTTTTTCGACTGACATATTTTGAAAACATGCCAGTGTATGACAGTATTGTAAATTTAGGAGCAATAATGTTCCCCCCTCCCTCACGCCCCTCTTCCTCTTTCAACTTCAGTGGAACATTTCTAAACTTTTATATATCAGATATATATCTGGTGGACTTTTTGGTTCCAATGCAATAGCATCAGGAACCTATTCAGTCATGATGGTGTATGTATGTATGTATGTATGTATGTATGTATGTATGTATGTATGTATGTCATATGGGGTACACAGATAGCCTATGATCTGTAGATGTGCCCTATTATTTTTGATGGTGATGTCATGCATATTAAAGAGTAGGCAGGTCTTAATGTAAAAATATGGAAATGTCATAATTTAACAACCGTATGTCTGTTTTGTTTTATATGTGGTATATTTATGATGTTAGCTCGTGTGTACATGTTTGTTATGTAAAAATGTTGGATTTCATTCATATGCATAGTGGGCGGGGCTTAATCTGATTTTGCTGAAAAGAGCTTGTAAACACGGTTTCTGGAGAACAGTAAACTGTCATATGTGGTACACAGTTAGCCCATGGTCCGCAGATGTGCCCTATTGTTTTCAGTGGCGATGTCACACATATTAATAAGTAGGAGGGACTTAAAGATAAATCTTAAAATGCTCATATTTTAAGAACTGCATGTCTGTTTTGTTTCATATTTGGTGTAATTATGATGTTAGCTAGTGTGTACATGTTCATGGTACTAAAATGTTGAATTTCATTAATATGCATAGTGGGCGGGGCTTAACATGATTTTGTTGAAAAGATTTATGGAAACACAGTATCTCAAGAATGATACGTGGGATTTAGTTTATATGTGGTACACAGATAGCCCCCAGTTTGCTGATGTGCCCTATTGTTTTTGGTGGCAAGATCATGCATATTAATAAGTTGGCGGGGCTTATTGATAAAATCTTGAATTGCTTGTATTTTAACAATCGTATTGTTTTATTTCATATTTGGTATAATTGTAATGTTAGCTAGTGTGTTGATATACAATGACATGACAGTTAATACAAAAATTGCAAATCAATCAGCATATGAAAAAAGCATCAAAATCAAAAAACCAAAAATTTCATAACAAGATCTAAAAGAATTGGGAAATTTATAGATCATATTTGTCTCCAAAATGGAAATATTTACCCACGTTTGTATTAATCATGATTCGGAATATTTGATATCCCAAACAATGTGAAAAGCAAATAAGGGGTCCTTAAAATGGTTTAGTAGGTTTTTCATCATTTTTCAGTTGCAGAAAGTCAATTGTAATAATGACGAACTGACAAATGGGAATTGTGAATATGATTTTTCTGCACTGCCGAGCAATTCTACGCATTACATCCGCACAGTAATTACATACACATGGAAACGTACACCGCGCATACGCTAATGCATACGCTAATGCATACGCTAAGACATATGCTAATGCATACGCAAATGGATACATGCACATGGAAACACAGCTTAACACTCGCTTTATAGAGGTACAATGTATGTCATGTCATGGCAGGAACCAGGCATATGAGATTTTGCTTGTACACTGGGTTGTCTGGCCATAATATGTTTGCTGAACTGGCCTTCAAATTAGCTTTCAAAGGTTATTGTGATATATTTATCTACCCAATGCTATATGATGGTACTCACAGCCACTATGTAGGGGTGCAGCAAGCCTTGTTGTGGCAAGATTTCTTGCAAAAAAAAAAATAATGTTTGAAAAAAAAAGTACAAACTAGAGAGAATTGACAATTTGATAGACATTTTTATACTGAATTTAACTGAACTTTATTTCTCCCAGTACTTGATCAATCAACTGCTGGAGGAGTTTTCCCTTTGTTACTCAACCAGTCAGCTGCAGTTACTGCAGGAAAAATTGTAAACAATAATGCGCACGCTAATTACAGTCCCTCCATGCATAACACGTATGTGATTAAATCAATTTTTCATATGCTTAGTCCCATACTTTGTGCGAATTGTGGAAATGAGCAAGAATCCCTCCACCTAGTATTTGATTGACCAATAAGATCCCTCCAGTACACCATTGGTCCATTCTGGGCACATGAATTTTGGTCATCTTATTATTTCAATCAGTTTTCCGGAGATTGCCAAATTCATATCCGAAAAGGTCTATAACAATGACCAATCTTTTTTTAGAGTCCATTGAGGAAAATTTGTACAATGCTTGCCAGCTATACAGTATACAGCGTTAGGTAAATACAAGTGTACTTCTATTGAGCGTAAACTGCATTTGAGGCACAATAAACAAATACTGTTTAATTTCAAGCTCCCCTGCTGTGTTGTGTTATCGCTTACATTACCAATGGCTGTAAAATTGAATTGAATCAGCTGATTACCTTGATTGCTAAAAGAGCTATTTGTGAAAATAAGTGATAAACCTTCAATGGATTTTTTTCAAGGTTTAATTGTTTTTCTTTTTGTTTTCATTTAATATGGTCAGGGATTGTTATTGTTTTGATGCTTTTACAAATCAATTAGACAATAACATCTTTTTGATCATTTACCCAGTCTTGTGTTTATGTGTGATATAAAATCTATTAGAAATGTGGTCCTACAGACAGACACAGCTAAATTAATGTCTGCCTGGATTTTGATAGTCAAGGTCAGCAGGACGTTGATTTGTCCATTTTCATGTTTTGCAACACATTTGTCTAAGTCATGATACCTCAAGTTTCACTGTTCTGTAAGTTGCAGTGAAATATCAATGGAGATAGTGTTAGTGTGCGTGTGTCCATGTGCCTTAAATACATGAATGAAATGTCAAGTATTTCCTGTTAAGCAGAATAATGGTTTGAAAATGAAAAGTGAAAAATCACACAATGTATCCACAAAAGAAAGTAAGTATTAAGTATTATTTTAGAAAAGTCACTATTATTTTAGAAAAGTCACTCAGGTGTAATATTGAAACTGTTAAAATAAAGAATGTTGTTTGTAGATTTTAAAAGAAGACCAGTTCAAAACTGTTGCAAAACTGAATATAGGCCTGAAAATTTAGGTCAGATTAGGTGCATTCCAAACCTTTTGTGTAAAGCCATGCACAAGGAACTTTTGACACCCACATTTTTGCTGTAGAATGCAAATAATGGTGTTTGTAGGCTTTTTCTGTCTGGAGGGGTCAAATAGCAATGGACACAATTTCATGATCTTTCTTCAGACAGCTGGCAATTAGCCAGTTGACGTCATGCTTTTTACATTTGATGTTGTTGTATATAATAAGATTTTTACATGTTTGTGACATTATTTTCCTTTGCCTGGGGTTAAAAGTTTTTGATTTAGTGTTGTTTAAGTCAATAAATAAGGCATCCTACATGTAAACCCCAGTATTATCATTTCTACAGTTTTTTCATTTAAATTCCACTTTAAGAGTTTAGAACAAAATATTGATAACAATATTGACTTTTTTAGACTTGTTAGTTCTGTAGTTAAGGGAAATTTATATTCTGTTTTATATTAAGGGTAGTTAAATTTGGTCGTCAGGTTTCATTTGAGGCTCAAAGTGTCCCTCTTAGAAATTATTTTTCAAGGGAATGTGTTTTGTTACATGTGTGCATTGTCGACAAATCGCCTGTCCGGATGCCCTTGGCAACTAATATTTATGTCCGGGCAAGTTTTACAAGGTTGATATGCCTGCCGGGCAACCATAAATTGATCCAAACTAATAGAGTGAATTTCTCTTTAAAAACTAAATTCATTATACATACAACAATATAACAGATGCAAATACCCAGAAAATGAATTAAATCAGACTGATATTGCATTTATTTAAAAGCTAAATTTTTTCATTATGTTACAAAATGATCTTAAACCTCGCCATAACAACATCATACATGCACCCATACATAAGGCGTAAACATATATCGCACACACACACAGAAACATATAATGTACAGATATATATATGATCCAGGCCACCGAAGCTGGTTGAAGATGTGTGCAATGCATGCTGTTTTGGTAGCGAGGCTTCCTCCTTATAACGAATCATATCTCGCGTTAAAAATCTTATGCATATTTATATCCTGTCACTTCTTTCTTGTCAAGGTCTGTTCTGTTGTGTTAATGCACCACATGCAATGGGTCCAATACCTCTTCCATGTACACATACAGTGTCGTACATGGCATACCGTCCGCTGTACATACTCTACTGTTACACGGCAAACTTGACCTGCCTTTGCCACTTGTTTACGCAAAAGTTTATTGAACTTTCATGTTTCTTTTTTGATTTTACGGAGCCTGTTATTGCTTTATAATTGTAGAGGATATATGGATTACAATTTCCACTGTTTTTTGGTAAGTGTAAGAGTCTTTGATTATTTATACAGTATTCTCAGTAAATATTACAGTAACAAATATTTTACCATAATGTGTTTTGTCTCATCCAATATTATTGTGATTATTGTCGGACTAGTGGAGTTTGCTTCCGGGCAAGCATTTCTGCACATGTTTTGCCGGGCGGGTTAGTGAACTTTGGGCGATTTGTCGAACGCTGCATGTGTGATGACTTACAAAAAGTGTTAGTTACTTACAGTATTATTGTGTCATTCAGTCCAATATGTTAGTATGATTTATAAAACACTCTACAGTATCAGTATCTCAGTAATTGTTCAGGAAATTTCTGTCACCATTTGGCAGATACAAATTGTACTGCAAGACTTACATTGAAACTTTTGTCTTCTTTCTTCTCTTCCAGAGTGTTTTTTCAAAGTTATGGAATTTCTTGGAAAATAAGCCCCCTCTAAACCCACTGCTTGCAAGCTTCTTCAGTAAAACAATTGGATCCTTGCTGGCAAGGAGACCAGAACTTGTTATCGATTACATAAAAAACCAAGAGGACTGTCTAGGCGTGTTCTTTAAGCATCTCGAGACGTCAGCAGTTATGGACCTCATATTGAGGTTAATTACCTGTATTGATTCCCAAGAAATTAGAATGCCCTTCTTAGAGGTGAGTAAAATTGAAATTTTCTTTTACTTGTGTGTCCCAAAAATATATCTTTTGAGAAATGAAATTGACTTAAAGATTTTAAGCATGTAGAATTTAGTTATCACATCGTCATACCACATATACCTGTACCTGCTAGAAAAAATACAAATGACTATGGGCTTATATTTACTATTAAAATGCCAGAGAAAAGTCGTCAACCTCTGACCATGATAGCCTATTGTATGTTTTCTGACAGGTATGTATAAGGAGAAAAGAGTTGGAATTAATCAATAAAATTTCCAACGGTTCTAAATAAAGATGTCAAAATCTTCCCACGGAAAATTGCGACAGAAATAATATTAATTGTAGTGAATACATCTTTATGTATTTCCATCTTTCACAATTTAATGTACTTTTTATTGCACAATGACATGGGAGTACTTTTTTAGAGCACATATTTACTACATGTTGTTTCCTCAAAATATCTATAGAAAATAAAAATAAAGATAATTTTTTCCCAACAAATTCCCGATTTTCACGCGGTTATAACAGCTAAAACCTTGAAAAAAATTCCAGCTCCCAGGAGAAAACCCTTTCGGTGGGAAAGGGGGATCAAAAATACCCCAGGAACAGCTGAGTTTTGTAATAAATGTTTTTTCATTTCACAAATATTTCCTTTTTTCAAATACCGCGTATTTGATGTAATAAGCGCCCGAGCCGCTTACGAAAATGGAATTGCACTGCTTTTTAGGCCCAAAGTTTCTTCCTAATAAGCGCCTATGCTTAGGGGTCACGTAAAATATGCTATTCGAAGTGCATTGTCCATGTATCGTCCCTCTTGGCGTAGTGACGAATGTTATTTGTGTAGTGACGAATGTCAAGATTGAAATGATTAATTCCGCATACTGACGAATGTTTGGAAAATTTTGAAGCTTGATGAAATAAAAGTTAATAAACGTATTATATAGTTTTAAGTATTATTGGAAAGAAAGTGATATTCTTTTGACAATTGTACTTACAATACAGATATTTAAGCAAATCTTATTTTATGAAGCTTCAAAGTCATTTGTCAGTATGCTGAAATAATGATTCAGTATTTCGCGCTAACATTTGTTTCATTTAAATAAGACATTCATCAGTATGCGAAAGAGGACAATGTGTGAGCTTGTTCTATACTAGCCCACAATTAAAAAAAACATCGCGAGCATCAGACACAAATAAGCAAAGAATGTAACAAAACTTAAGTATTTTAAGTTTCAAATGAATCAAATAAATGATGTTATAAATCAAAACATTTTGGGTGGCTGCCTATTAAAGCAGGGGCGCTTACCCCTAACTTTACCACGCGGCGATATTATCGCTGTTTTGGGTTCCCATCTTTGACTCCGCCTCCCGAGCGCATTTTCAAAAAAGTGCTGGTAGAGTAAGGGTTAATGAACCCGCGACAAGTGCGCCAACTCAAAAGTGTATGCAGCATAATCCCAGTGGGTCAATGAAGCGGAACAAGCCCGACTTTGCTGCTTGTAAGACAGAGGTTCCTTCAATAATTAGCCCTTGATTAACCCTTACTCTACCACGCGGTGATACAATCACCGCTTTGCCCAACTTTGACTGCTGCTTGTGTTGGTAAGACAAGAGGCACCTGGTGGCCAATAATCAGACAGAGGACCTTCCAATAATCAACCTTGATTACACCTTAACTCTTACTCTTTTGGGTTCCCTATCTTTGACTCCGCCTCTGAGCGCATTTTCAAAAAAGTGCTGGTATAGTAAAGGTTAATACATTGAATATGGTATTGAAATTTTCTTACCAAAATGCTATTCATTTTGCAAGTACTGGCACAAATTTTGTCTTCTTTGTTATTTTGAGTGCTTTCTGTTATAACATATAATTCAAACTTTACTCCATATTGTGCATTGGAACCTCAAAACATTTGGTTTTCTCGTTTTTTTAATTATTTATTTTTTATTTTTTCATGAAGTGAATACATAGTCTCCTCTGGTGACATATGAATTGTTCCTTTTTTTGAGTATGATTTTATGTATTTGACAAGCACTCTTTGCCTTGTTACTTGCTACAATAGAAAAAAATGCAAAGAAAAATCTTTGTATGAAGTGTTCAGAATCTTGTTTGTATAATGAAAGTTTGTTGAACTTCCGATTGCATGGGGTTGCATTGTATTATAGTACATTTTACATAAATGGAAAATTCATTATTTAAAAGCCAACATTTGGAAATCAGCTATATATTCTTTTCAAAATAGAAGGAAAGTTTACAACTTTTTGAAAAGGTTAGTAAACAGAAGACATGTATTTATAGTTTGTATCTACAATCTTGGACAAAACTGTTGGAATAATTCTGTGTTATAAGAACTACATATGTCATATTATGTTTCTTTAATATTTTTTCAGAGAATTGTAACTCTCAACCCCTTTTCAATGTTGGATTTGTTTATGTTTTAATTTGATTACCAGAAAAACATTAACAACGGTCAACATTGAATGGGGAGGGGAGGGGGGGAGGATGGTTAAGATAGTGAGGTAGGGGAGGAGGATACTGGCTGTATCAATGAAATTATAACAATATTCTTAAAATTTTTAAAATCTAATTACAAATAAAAGAATAGGGATTAAAGAAGCAATAGAAAAAATTTCCAACATTTATGATTTATAAATGTGGAATAATTTACAATAGAAAAGTAGGTTCATGAAAAGCATCACATATTTTTATTAAGTGTTTTAACAAGTTTTGTTCAAGATTGTTGATCTGATGTGATTTAGCATTAAGTTTTACCCAATTATAAGCATTTTGTGTAGTGAAAGTAATTTTTGCAATTTATGTTACCGTATTGGACGTAATAAGCATCCAGGGCCCTTATGAAAATAGAATGGCACCACTTTTTAGGCCCAACGTTTCTTCCTAATGGCCGCTTATTAGAGCAGGTATGCTTAATATGTCAAAAACATTAATCATTTTTTTCAAATGATTGACAAACATCACCAGAAATGAAGCTTATATTTCTAATGTACTTCTTATGAGTACAGAATTTGCCAATTTAAGTAATAGAGCTATAACTCTGTCAGAAATCACTGGTGTTATATAATCCCAGTCTTGCATTTCCTAGGTTTACTCTACTGGTGTTATATAATCCCAGTCTTGCATTTCCTAGGTTTACTCTCACAGCAACAGAGGAAACATTCTTCTCCTGTACAAATTATTTTACAAATCTCTGATCCTTCTTTCCCTCAGTGGCTGAGCGACCAAAAATTTATCCAAAGACTCGTAGATCTGATAGATTCACAGAATGCGGAGGACATTCACAGCAATGCAGCTCAGACACTTTGCGATATTGTCAGGTTAACCAGGGAACACATGTCACAACTACAAGAATGTGCGGAGAATGATCCATTGTTAATTACCATTGAAATGTAAGCACTTTCATTTCGCTCATTGTCAAGTGTGAAAATGGTACATGCATGTAGCTCTGCAATGTGTAGTGTGTGGGCGGTTGGATTGGAAGTTATCTATGGTTTGTTTGCTGATTGAATGCTTTGTAACGAATGCTCAATGACTTTTGAAGTGATTGACTAGGAATTACTTGCTCTTCTTCATAACCTTCTGTCTAAGTGATGCCTGGATATGTTGTATGAAACTTCTGTGCTGTAATTGATATGTTACACTTTTTGTTGACTTTTTTTGCTAAGATGCATATTTATTAGTGTTTACATAGGTACCCGAAATATCCGGGTACCCGACCGATTGTTTTGTTACCCGTTTCCGAAAATACAATGCGGGTATAGATTTTCATAACATTATCAATTGCAGACAGTTTCAGAATTGTGTGTTAAAAGAATCAATCTTAACTTAAGATGATTATAAAGTGTTTGTTTCCTTGCTATTCAAATGCAATACAATAAAACGATCACAAAATATTGTCACAGATTGCAGAATTAATGTTGAACGAGCGGTGTGGCTAGTAACGTATGTACGCTAGTAGTACTACATGTACTAGTAGTGCAAAACTGAAACTCTCTAAACTTTACTGTAAAAAAAAAAAGATATCTAAACCGGCGTGCAACAAGCAGTGTATGTAGTATGTTGCCAAAAATATATTGCGGTTGTATATTGCCAAACTTTGAAAGCGTGTCTGCTATTCGCTAAAAAAATGTAACACCTGTTATGAACCAATCACAAATTGTGTTTGTATATTTTTCACAAACCTTGTTTTTGACAAATAATAAAGAACTTTTCTTTGCTGTATTGTGTTACTGAGCGTGCACATAACGGAATCGTGTCTTTTTTTAGAATACCAAATGACCCATACTGTGAAATTTTGAGAAAGTGATAATATTATTATTGTACGTTTTTTTATGAAGACAGTTTAATAGAAACATTTGTATTTTATTTCTTTATTCACAAAAACAAAGATACGAATGAAAAAACAAGAAATATCACAAGATTTTACAAGGTACACTGTTAGATTTTAATACATATACTACTTCCACGAAAAATATTAAAAAGGCCATGTCGGCACCCTAGATACCTGACCGGTAATGCAGGTTGAGTACCCGGTCCGATTTTTGGACCCGGAGCAAACACTAATATTTATGACTGATTTAGGTTGTTTGTAAATAACTGAGTGAACCGTATCCCAGTGTTCACACTAAGGTTCAAAATTTGGGGGATTTTCCTCTTGTGTAATGATAAGGGGGTTTAATGAGGGGAATTCTTTTTAAAAAATACCAAAAAACTGCCCAAATCTGCCCGAAAAAACACCAATTTTGGTTGAAATAATGGCAAATTTGGTATTTTCAGCAATTTTTTCTTCTCAGAAATTATCCCCCTTCCTCCTCCCTTCCACTGTTTAATTATTTTTGAGCAGGAATTTGATAATATGTGTGGGAATCCTACGTTACTGCACTTTAATGTGAAAACTACAGTATACTTTTCTTGCACAATGCATGGTATGGGTATTCATCCAATACCAGTTAAAGGAGCACTAGACCCAAAAGTAAGGGCGTATTTTCCCCCTAAAAACGAAAGTCTTGTGCGTGTTTGAATATTATTGATTTTAATGGCAAGTATGAATCACGAACGTTGAAACTTTTGGGAGAAATTAGACTAAACGTTTAATTGAAGGTTCGTTTGTTTACACGTGTAATCATCACAGCCGTATTATGTTTACATACCTGCAAAGTAATAGAGATAAAGTGCAGTGCACTCAGTGGTTTAGGAGTCATGCTGGTAAGTGAAAGGTTGCTGGTTTGACTCACGTCGCAAGGCCTACATTGTGTCCTTGAGCAAGACACTTTTCTTTTCTTCCTCCAGTCCACTCGGGTCTAAAATAAGTACCAGCATTGCTGGGGAGTTAAACACTGTTGTCCTATTCAGGGGTATTTGTGTGCTCTCATCTGCTTACGACAAGGAAACCGGGGAAAAAGCACCACCTGATGGGCTCGAGTACGGATTTAGATTTTTTTTAAGAGTATCACCGTTTACAAGAAGTAGTTTCAAGGAGAAAAGTGGGAAAAAGAAAAGTCATATAATTCTTTTAAACATTTCTATGAATGGAATACTAGAGGTTATGTGTGCTTGATGTATGATAACGTGACTTCATAGAAATATTCTTGGTACAAAGTAGGTTTGATTTGGAAAGTCATTTTACGTCTCTCTAATTACATTAACAAAACCTGGCATAACTCCTGGAATTACAAAACCAGTATAAACTTTACACCATCAAACCCAAAGTCGGGACCTACACTTATATACACAGTCACAACCGCAGGGAAAACATCGTTGTCACCTGCATCCGCCTCAGCCACTCCTCTCTTACTCACTTCCATCTCTTATCCGGCTCCCCTGCCCCTCTCTGCCCCACTTGTAACATCGATCTCTCCATCAAGTATATTTTCTTAACCTGTCCCCTATAGCTCACTCTCCTCAAATTTGGACCTATTCGAAAACAATTCTTCCTCAAACATCATCAATTTCCTCCACAACAACAACCTCCTCCACCACATATAATCTCCTCCCCTTCTACACCTAACCTAGCTTACATACTCCTTTCTTTTCATCTAACTTTTTCTCCCACATTTAGCCTTTCCCCTTTATCTCCCTTACAAATCTTCCATCTCCTCACTATCCTTACTCTTACACCATTATTTATTAACACCCTCTTGGCCCATTTGACTCTGACTGTCGCGGTGCCCTTAAACATCAACAAACCAAACCATCAATTTTACAGACATAACTAAGGTTTTAGATAATTTAAAATTGAGGTTGTAGATCAAGTGTTGTTGTGTGCTTAATAGTTTATGAAATTGAAATGATCCTTATCGTTGAAAAAAAAAAAAAATAGTTTTTCAACGATAATCGGTTTGTTGATCATATTGGGCCATTTATGGCTATTTGGAAGCATAATCAGGATCAGTAAAATGCCCGTGTATTGCCGATTAGTTTAACCAATTATTGCAATTTGTTTTTTCTTCTTTTTTGTTAAATTCATTAGTTCAAATGTTAAAATATGGGAAGCTGAGAAGTAAAAAGAAAAATAAAATAAAATGATAAAAACTGTTTTGTTTTTAACATTTCAACCTGTATTCTTCTGAATTATTTTAATCTTAGGCCCCATAAAAAAAAAATATTATTAGCTTATAACCCACACGGGCATTAGTTTTGAGAAAATCCCAGATTTTTTTTTTGGTTTAGAAGAGTACCAGATTTTTCTCTCGGATCAGTCATTCAGCATCCGTTTTCTGTTTCTGTTTACTTTCTAACAAAATACGAACGATTGCTTATGATGGTTTTCATAATATTATAGTTTTCATTATATTATAGTTTGCAAATATCTATTGTGCCTGATATGGTTGACCTGATGTGGAATGTTATAAATCACTAAAATTAATAGGTTTGGGGAAAAAATAAAAACTGCTAGCCTGCATCACGTTTCTCCCATGTTTATCACAATAAGTACTGTCAGAAAAAAGTAATTGGAATTGGATCGGGCCAATTATAACAAATTATAATCGGTAATCGGCAGAACCCATTTCATTACAGTGAAAATGTTGAAACACTAATCAAAATCAATTCAAGTAGAGTTTACATAGCTATGTTGAGCACACTGAGAAGTGAATAAGTCAATTCTGATAACTATTCACCTTAAATAGATAATCGTAACTTGTCTTTAAAGTAGAAAATTTAACAGGCAATTATTCCCTCATTAATGCACATCAGACCTGTACAATGTGAAGCAATCATATTGCAATTATCCTGTGGAGTCCCTGCTGTGTTGAGTAAGGCAACATGGAATTTGTCATTGGTATAGATATAGTGTTAATGAAAGGAAATCGGGGTTGCATTTTTTGAAAACCTTTAATTTCTTCAGCTTATTTTTTTCGTTTAGAGGTTATGCTCATATTTTTGTTCAATATTGAAGAAGTTCTTGTGGAAATTGATTAACTATATGGGATTACTAGAATCATTTTGCAAAGGTAAATTAATGAACAAATTTAACTTGTGGATTTGAATAGTGGTCTACAGATAAGGCTAAGTCTATGCTCGGGCCTTCCTAACACTTCCTCTAGGGCCTGTGTTTTTCTTTCATTCATAATTATTCACTTTATACCTAAGGTTTGTTATATACATCCGAGCCATCAGGCCCATGGGTTTCCATTATTCAAAGGTATATATATAAAGATAAACTGGTCCAAAAAGAGTTTGGGGTAAAGCTCTGCATCTTCAACCATTAAATGAATTAGACAAACTGTAAGTTACTTATGACCATAAGCAAAAAGAGGCAACCCTATACACAGTTTTGAATGGCAGATATTACTGACATGAATGCTACACACTGTGTTTGATCATACTGTACATCCTGTGATTTTTCCCTCAAGCTACATTTTGATGATTTAACAAATTTAAACTCCCACTTCTATTCTGCGTAATGTAAACACCTTATTTCCCTTTGCATTCTGTTACTTACATTGGGTGTTCATTGGCATCTTGTAGTTGTCATGAACCCACTTATTTTGATGTTTGAAATACTCATGTTATTCCTCGCGTTAAAAATGATTACGGTTTGGAATTAAGAATGTGACACTCTATAAAGAGTCAACCCCACACAAACACTTTTGATGTGTAATATTTCAACTTTGATGGTTGTTGCAGGATATCTAAAAACATTGATTTTGGTATGATACTTTCTACATATAGCATGTAGCGTTGTTTGGCTGCCCTGTAGTCTTGTAAGTCCCGGTATCCTGATCCCAGTATTGCGCGATCCTGACAACATAATGATTCGTAATTACTACCGAAAATCCCGGGAGTGGTAAAAAGTGTTAAAATCTTTCCCAGTTTTTAGAATTAAAACTTAAGTAAATAAATTACAAAAAATCATGAATTGTGTCTTCTTTTTGAATATCTCATGTAAAAACAACTTAATCTGACAAAATTTAAGTCAATTTCGGCATTTGGCAAGCACACAAGTCAGTTGTCCGTTGATCATCCATGAAAAATCTTTCAACTAGCAATGGTGAAAAGACCTGTTCCCAGAGTTTTTAAATACCAAATGGAAACATTTTCATGTATCTGTACAAGTTGTCATGTATAGAAGGTTACACTACACATTTCTTTTGGTCATTCAACAATCAAACCCCTCAAATAAAAGGGTAATTTCATTTTGGCTTTTTGGTGCTACTAGCAAGTTTACATATCATAATCAATACTAATATTATCTTTTTTCTGGATTCCCAGTCATGAGGGCAACCCTGGCAACGAGAGAGTCGCCAACAAAGCTCAGTCAAACATCGTCTCTCCTGTTCCTATTCCACACTCAGACCTTCGTCTCTCCATCTCCAACTACAGTACATAAAAAAAAAAAAAACCTGGCAAAACTCCTGGAATCACAAAACCAGTAACAAACTCCACACCATCAAACCCAAAGTCTGGATCAACACCCCTCTGCACAGTCGCAACCGCAGGCAAGACATCATTGTCACCCGCCTCGGCCTCCCCTCTCTCACTCACTCCCATCTCTTATCCAGCTCCCCTACCCCTCTCTGCCCCACTTGTAACACCGATCTCTCCATCAAGCATATCTTCGTAAACTGTCCCCTATACCAGAACTCCAGATCTCTTCTCTCCTCACTATCCTCAATCTCGGACCTTTTCGAAAACAATTCTTTCTCAAACATCATCAACTTCCTCCGCAACAACAACCTCTTTCACCACATTTAACAGCCCCCTCCCCTCCCTTTCTACACCTAACCTTACTTACCCCTTTCTTTTCACCAAATTGTTTTTTTTTCTCCCCACGTTCTGCTTTTCCCCCTTATCTCCCTTACAAACCTTCCATCTCCTCACTATCCTAACTCTTACACCATAATTTATTAACACCCTCTTGGCACAGTTGACTCTGACTGTTGTGGTGCCATTAAACATCAACAAACCAAACCAAACCATCATTAGTTATCATCATCAGACAAGAATACCTTGCTTAAGTTAGCAGCTTACCTTGCGTAAGTTAGAAGAATACCTTGCTTAAGTTAGAAGAATACCTTGCTTAAGTTAGTAGCTTACCTTGCTTAAGTTAGCAGCTTACCTTGCTTAAGTTAGCAGCTTACCTTGCTTAAGTTAGCAGCTTACCTTGCTTAAGTTAGCAGCTTAACATGCTTAACTTAGCCGCTTACCGTACTTAAGTTAGTTAGCAGCTTACCTTACTTAAGTTAGTTAGCAGCTTACCTTACTTAAGTTACCGCCAGTGCACCACAACTGGTTATCAAAGGCCATGGACATTGACTTGGTTGTCAATGTTATTTCTGTCCATACATCGTACCTGTGTTCTCGTCCGGGTCGTATTAAGCGTTTCGTGGTAGCATTGTTACTATCATAACCGAATACGCAGGCGACGACCCCGTCATTATAATTGTGTGGTCACTCGTCGTCGTCGGCTTAAGCTAGCAGCTTACCTTGCTTAAGTTAGCAGCTTATCTTGCTCAAGTTAGCAGCTTACAATGCTTAAGTTAGCAGCTTTCTGCAAGACTGGTCACAATCATCAAATAGAGTTTCTTCTGTCTTTCACAACAACTATTTCCTTTGTGCTTTTAGAATCATGTAGAATCACAGTGGGTGTAAATATGTAAATATTTTTTTAATCATTAATGCATGTAAATGTTTTCATTATCTTTACATTTTATCTTCCATGTTTTGTATTCCATTCATTTTATCACATACCCCCATACGGGGTCGTTGATTAATAAACTTGAAACATTAGGCCTACACACTGACAGTTGTAACACTAGGCCCCATTTCATAACAAGAATTCACATGGTATGACATTCCTTTCAAAATGCTTCAAAAATTCCATAGGTAAAAAAGAAATTGGGAACAATCTTTATTTCTTCGCAATAAGATTGCCTCAAAACATAGCCAAAAAGGTGTCCTCTGTCCAGAATCACAATGTCAAGTATTCAAAGTTACGCGTCGATCTAAGCAAGATGGCACCTTATGGAAACTTCCAGAAATCAGTTATACTAAATTTTCATAAAATTATGTAGTTAATTTGAAAATAATTATAAACTAGCATGCTGACTGTATTAACTTACAGTAAACAGAGCTTAGTTTGAACTTGATTCTTCCGACATTCGTTTGGGATTTTTTTCTCTCTCTAAGATAAGGAAATTTTTCGGTAGAAATAGCTTTTCATAAATAGGCATTTTAAAGAATTTGTAATGATCGTTGTATGTACTGTGTAATTAATTAGGTGTTTATCATAGGTTTGGGCGGTACCACGAAAATTTGGGACCGGTACTTTCGTTAAGACAATTCCGGTACTATTTATAGTACCGGTTCTTCTTACATGTGTAAAAAGATTAAAAAAATATCACTGTGTGCTTGTTATATTCGCCGTAGTATCACACTAACATGTAACATTATAGACACATGTATACAGTACTACAGTAATACACTGATAACATTATAAATGATAGCAGGGAAAATAATTTCCTCTGGACATGTTTATAGAGTAACGGCGGGATGTATCAGGGAGGGAAATATTTATTTTTAATTCCTCTATCGGGATTGATAAAAACTGTTGTCTTTCCCACTTATTTGAGAGAGAAAATTTAGTGAATAAATGTAAAAAAATCATGTTTTTTGTCTTCTTTCTTAATAATTTATACTAAAAATAACTTATTCTAACAAGATTTTGCGATGCTTTCTTCACCATTTTGTTTCTTTTGAAGTCCTCTTTCATATAAGGTAAACATGCTTGACCATTGAACTAATCATTTAAATATCTCCTTAGCGCAATAAGATGTTTGAATGCTTTCTTCACTATTTTATTTCTTTTGAAGTCCCCTTTCATATAAGGTAAACATGCTTGACCACTGAACTAATCATTTAAATATCTCCTTAACCGAATAAGATTTTGTGATGCTTTCTTCACCATTTTATTTCTTTTGAAGTCCTCTTTCATATCAGATAAACATGCTAGACCACTGAACTAATCCTTTAATAGTATTTATATTTTAAGGGTTGCCAGCGGTACTTTTCGGTAGTAGTAACAAACTTTTTACTAAATACAAACAGTATTCGCGAGTCCCGGTCCTTTGGTACCCGTACTTACGTGAGTACCGGTCCTTCGGTACCGCTACTTACGTGAGTACCGGTCCTTCGGTACCGGTACTTAGGTGAGTATCGGTCCTTCGGTACCCGTACTTACGTGAGTACCGGTCCTTCAGTACCGTTACTTACGTGAGTACCGGTATACCACTGAAACCTAGTCTATTAAGGTATTTAACTTCATGTTTACATGTGAATTTGGCCTAGTGTACTGAGGTATAATGTAGTGGGAGTATATTAAGTGATCACTGTATGTTCGTATCACATTAAGGGAATCCCGGTAGTGGCAACACTACCGGTAGTGACGAAGCAACACTACTGGTAGTACACAAACTTGACTACAGCACAACACTAATAGCATGTTTATTTTATAGATATACATTATTTCTTACTTGCAATCTTTGTCCATGGAATAAAGCATTGCATTGATACAGTAGCACCTTTTTACATGTTTTATCCATCAATCAAATTGTTTATGCCCTCGAAGAGATTGACGAAATTTCGCAAAAAATGTTTTTTGTTTAAGTTAGCTTAGCCCCCGCCTGAAGTGCATGCCCCCATTTTGGGCTAGGTCTGAAAAAGATTACTAATAACCCGCCATGAATTGCATACCCCCGTTCTGCATTCAGTTAAATAGGTGTTACTGTTAAGCTTGTGCAGACTCGATTGCAGTGAAGTACAGTACATGCTGTAGGAGGACTTCAAAAGAAACAGAATGGTGAAAAAAGCATTCAAAACTCTTATTTTTTTAAGGAAATATTCAAGTTTGAAGTTTGGTATCATTTGTATAGAAACGACTGAAATCAGACTAGTTGTGATGTCACTGCCTCAGATTCCTCAAAAGTCTTTATGTATTTTATCATATTTTGTTCTTCGGTTTTGTAGCTTAAAAACCATTGGATATGTCAAGAAAGTAGCAAAACAGAATATTGGAAGGATAAGTATAATTTACCACCTGAAGGAAGTTTGAGGGGAAAACTTTTTCCTACTTTAAATTTTTTACCTCAAACTTCCTTTAGGTTGTAAATTATAATTATAATCTCCTCTATGCCCTTACTCTTACAGTTTAATTTTGTAACACCTTCTTGGCAAATTTGACTCTGACTGTCACGGTGCCGTTAAACATCAACACACCAAACCATTAAAACATCTTCTGTTGCTTAACAAAAGGCACTACTTCTCCACTGCGCCCATCTTTTCCTGAAATAGATTTAAATGTTACAAGGTATACAACTCATTACTGTACTTCCTGTTTCTTGTCATGGAGGGGAAATGATCACGTGGCCTGAAAGTTAAACATATCACCAGCAATAAGTTTACGGTTTGTTAGTGTTGCATATTTAATGCAATGTTTATGAAATGCTGTCATAGATAGTGTTAAAACAATGGAAGACAGACAAATAGATACAATGGAAGAAAGACAAATATATACAATGGAAGACAGACAAATAGATACAATGGAAGACAGACAAATAGATACAATGAAAGACAGACAAATAGATACAATGGAAGACAGACAAATAGATACAATGGAAGACAGACAAATAGATACAATGGAAGACAGACAAATATAATGTTTTTGGAATCGTAAGGTCATTTAATTCAGAGTCACGACATGGGTAAATCAGATATCCATTATCGTGGACAAAAATATTTCAATATATCATCATATCGTGATATCTTTGTTTATTGATTTTGGAAAACTGATCAAGTTTGCAGCACACACATCTCAATTTTACCATAGAATTTTAGATCTAAGGAAGGAAAGCATAAAAGAATCAGATTTGCTGCAAATATTCTGTTAAATTCTCTATATTTTGGAATATTTCTAAAATTCTGTTTCACAAGTTTTTGCTTTATTATGCAGTTGATGTTTATATAACATATCATGATATGTTGATCGGAATATTATATCATAGAAAAAAAACAATGATATCGACATATCGTGCCTCTGACAGCCCTAATTCAGTGATGATATGTTGAATGTAATATAATGTCGTTTAAACACTCTTCAAAGCTATTGGTGTAGGTCCAGATCAAGCTGTAAGGTATAGATTGATCCATGGATGGGTACAGGTCACTCAATTTAAATGGAAAATCTGTTTTGCTTTAAAAAGAAACTCCTTTGAATCAGTGCTTGCATTTTATCAGGACCCAAAATTAGCAATGGTTTATCACCAACCCGACTAAACTTTCCGCAAGCCCGACTGAACTTTCTGCAAGCCCGACTGAACTTTCCGCAAGCCCGACTGAACTTTCCACAAGCCCGATGCAAGTCTGACAAAGACTTACCGGTATAATTCTGATTATAGGACTAGCTTGACGGAATTTAATGATTGAAATTGTGCTAGTCCGTACGTTATATCAGCTAGCCCTGGGCTAGTGGACTTATGCTAATTTCAAGCACTACGTTTTGTTATGCTGGCTTTTCATATGTTTTGTTCATATGATTTACAGTTTTTCCGCCTATAGCTTGCATGGGTCTACAACTGCTTTGTGGGAACTTAGATGTTAGATACTACCACAAGGAAATGTGAATTATGGGACTCAAATTTTTATTTTATTTCTGTTCAGAGAAGTTACTGATTGTGTTGTATAAAGATTGCAGCTGAATGACTTGCAAAACTTGATGTTTCTCACAAACAATACCTTTATTCTATAATTCTGAAATAATAAATACCATATTTTTTTGTTTTTCATTAACCAGGCAAGACACAGTGATAGAACTGTTAGAACACATGTTTCATGGCAAGAAATCAGAGTCAGCCTTAATCAATGGAATATCAGTATTATTATCACTCCTAGAGTTCAAAAAGCAAAGGTAAGCAGAGAACTGTTATACGTATTTACTTTGTATCCTATATTTGGTCTGCTCCTCTTGTATATATCAATACACGGAGTTATAGTGTAATAGGTAGTCGGTATAGTGGAGGTTAGACTGACTTGAAGGTTTAGAATTACATGTTCTGTTTCTTATCTTCTTTTTTACTCAAGATGTGATCAAAGAAACTTATTAGTACTTAATTGGGGTGGTCTTTGAAATGTATGGAATATCCAGTTTGCTATTAAATGTAGATTTTGATTTCTGTCAGTCTTTATTGATATGCAAATGAGTATTTCATTGTGATGAGATTGATTGATTTAAAAAAAAAAGTGCAAGGGAACTTAATCATTAATTGCTTGCAAAGATTCAGTGTAGATATTGTATTGTGTTCAATGCTCCTGTTCGTGAAACTATTTGAATATTCATTGTAGATATGAGAAATTACTTGAACGTACAATTAACCCCTAATCCACTCAGTGGTAATATTATCGCCGGTTTGGGTGCCCGTCTTTGACTCCGCCTCCCAGGCACATTTTCACAAAAGTGTAGGTAGGGTAAGGGTTAAATTAAACAACACTTTGCATGATCTTGATATGTAGAAAATATTAACAGAAATTGTAGAAATTGAATTTGAAAGTGTCAAACTTGACAAATTGTATTTGCTTCTAATAAGCAGGTACTTAATGCCTTGATCTATTTCACTGTTAGAAGACTTGACTCTTTGTCATTGATGAGCCTACAACTAGGGAGAAAAATATGAGGGAATATGTTGAATTTGTGACTTATTCTGCCTCTTCTCTCCTTTCAGTGACACTCTTTTGTTTCCAAATTCTGACGGTCCTGACCAGATGACCCCTCTTGATGCTGAGAGGTTAGCTAGAGGTGTGAGTGGAACACTTAAGGCAGTAGTCCCACGACTAGCAGATCTTCACCAGCTTCTTACAGACCCACCTAATGTGAGTTGAACAATCTGCCTCACTTTATACCATATATTATGTACTTTGTTTCGTGTGACTTTTAGAGGGGGAGGGTCGTTGAATGTGCTAAGAAAATGTATTTTCTCTTCCATTTTGGCATATGTGAAATGTATTGTTACCAGTTATTAAGATAGAGCGGACCTCAAATCTCTGACAAGACCACGAGGAAAATTTCAATTTGTTGAGATTGTACTATTTGGGTGTTTGGTTCCAATGCTAACAGCATAAGGAACCTATCCTATACAGTCATGCTGATGTTTGTATGTGGGTATGTATGTGTGTGTGTGTGTGTGTATCCGTGACAGCAAACTCGTAAGCGTGATATCTCAAGAACGATACACTGGATTCATGTCATATGTGATACACAGATAGCCCATGGTCCGTAGATATGCCCTATTGTTTTTGACAGTGATAACGTGCATATTAATGAGTAGGCGGGGCTTAGTGTAAAAATCTTGAAATGCTTATATTTTAACAATAGCATGTCTGTTTTGTTTCATATGTAGTATAATTATGATGTTAGCTGGTGTGTACATGTTTACAATGTTAAAACGTTGAATTACTATAATATGCATAGTGGGCGGGGCTTAACAAGGATTTTGCTGAAAAGAGCTTGTAAGCACGTATCTCAAGAAGAGTAAACTGGATTCATGCCATATTTGGTACACAGATAGCCCATGGTATGTAACTGCCTATTGTTTTGGGTGGCGATATTATGCATATTAATGAGTAGGCGGGGCTTAATATAAAAATCTTGAAATGCTCATAATTATTTTGATAATCACATAATTGATTTGTTTCATATCTGTTATAATAATGATTTTAGCTAGTGTGTACATGTTCATTGTATAAAAACATTGACTTTTGTTTATGCATAGTGGGCAGGGCTTAATATTATTTTGAAAACAAAAGGCTTGTAAACACAATATCTCAAAACCATGAACTGAACTGGATTCACATCTTGGTCTGCAGATATGCCCCATTGTTTTTGGTGGTGATGTCATGCATATTAATAAATGGGCGGGGCTTTTAGTGACAGTTTTGAAAATGTGATAAATGAGCAACAATATGTCCATTTTGCATCATATTGGGCATGAAAATATTGGTTATTGTGTAAATGCTTATGTAATTAACAGATGTCATTAATATGCATGGTCGGTGGATCTTAATGTGAAAGTGATAAATGATGTAAACACCATATTTCATGAACGGTATATCGGACAGATACATAATGGTCTATACATTTCTTCTAATGTTGTGGTAGTGATGTCATGAATATTAATGAGTAGGCTTGTTATTTCCTGGCATTAATGATTAGTCTTGTAATTGTGTGGTTTTAGCTGGCAGGAAATGAATTTTCCATGATTTATTTTAAGCTCCAGTACACTGTTAAGATGCTCAAATATTCATGGACTTTAGGAGTCTTAAAGTGTGCTTATATATTATAGTAAATACAAGAAAGGGGCTTTCACTGTTCAATTGTACTTGTCATGTATAATTCCTTATTTCAGAGATTCAACTTTGTTGCTTACAGTCTTGGTTGCTTTTGGCAGTATTATGATTTATTTCAACCCTTTACAGACCAACGTTTACTTTAAAGTTTAAAATTTGGGGGGGAAAACCCCCCTTTTTTGTGTGTGGGGGAAGGGGTTTGAAAAAGGGGCGATTGGAAATGCTAAAATCTTCAACATACAAAGTTTTCTCTAAAGTCAGTACTTAGTGCTAATTAATTCCTTCACTCTACTGTTTCTTGCTGAAATCGAAAAAGTAACCATCATGGGTAAAAACAGGTTCATATTTAAAGGATTAGTTCAGTGATCAAGCATGTCCATCTTATATGAAAGAGGGCTTCAAAAGAAACAAAATAGTGAAGAAAGCATTAAAAATCTTATTCCAATAAGGACATATTCAATTTTAAAGCTCTGTTTTTCTGTGCAGGAATGACTGGTGTAGTAAGTCTTCTATGGAAAGTTTGCGTCTTTATCCTCCCATTCTTAACAACAATTGCTAATGTATTTTCATTTTTTTAGGTGGTATATTATCAATATCCATCCTAGATTCAGCTATGCTACTTTTTCGACAAATCCCTGGGTTTTTAAGCCACAAAATTGCAGGACAAAATATGATAGGATACATAAAGAATTTGAGGCTATGACATCACAACTAGTCTTATTATTTTAGTCGTTTTACAGAGATGATAGCAAAATTTAATCTTAGATATCTCCTTAACGGAATAAGATTTTTGAATGCTTTCTTTACCATTTTTTCTTTTGAAGTCCTCGTTCATATCAGATAGACTTGCTTGACCTCTGAACCAATCCTTTAATACATGTATTATGCAAAAGAGAAAAAAAAGTTAAAATATTGTACTGTATTTTAGTTTTGGGTCATTTAGTTTTCTTTGTCGGAAATTATTCCCCCCCTCCCCCTTCAACTACCACCATCATCACCCTTACAATTTTTGGGTTGATTTTTTTTTTTTTTTATGGGAATCCTGCAGTCCCACTTCTTAATGTGAACGCTGTTATGGACTGAAATACAGTGAAGTGCAGGCCCCCCACATGGTGTTTTAACAAGGATTGATGTTAGCACATCAAGCTCAGAAGGTTGTTTTGAAATAATATGCTTGAACTTTTGTCAAATGTTTCTTGCCCAAATTCTTGGTCCTAACAAATCATTTCAACTTCTGAATTAACAAGTGCATTGCATTATAAATGATGTCACATTGAATCACTATCTATGTGTGTTGATTAATTATATATTTGTTTTGTTTTTTCCCTCTAGACTGAACCGATGTTAACAACAGTAGGTAAATTGGACCCACCATTTGGTAACGTTAGACTTCAGGTGTGCAAACTTATTTCTGCGCTTCTGGTCACAAACACACCAGCCATCAATTCAGAATTAGCCAAATTGGGGACATTAAATACAATATGGGTAAGAAAATCAGATTTAGTTTTTCTCACTTCCTGCCAGTGCTGTCATGACATATGGATTATCGCGATATCTCTTTTCCCACGACATGATATATGCCTCTCGCGACATATCGCGATACCAAAAACTAATACTTAACTAAGAAATTTTTGCGCAACTAGGTTAGGCTACTTCGTGCGTTACAATTCTAATGTTACGGTTTTAAATCTAAAAGTCAAGTTTAGGCCATTAAAAACGTGCAAAATAAACGTGAAACAAAATAAACTATTTAAAAATTGTGTTTCCATCACCACACACTGGCACGCGCCGATGTAAGTTGGCAAAAAGAACGAAAAATTGGTCCAGAATGTGCCACTCAGGCTGTCACTTCGATGATTCACGGTCACATTGGCTGATTACCAAAGAGGTGTGTGATGCACGTTATAGTCATGCAATTGTAGTCTGCTAGATCTGCTAATCAATTTTTCTTGCGTTCATCATATCATGGAGTAATTTGTAACTCCATGATCATATAACGTTAGTGATAATAACAATTTGTGCCGTGAGTCAGTTTTCTTGAAAAGTATCGCGATATACGATATATCATGATATTTTTCTCCACGATAATCGATAGAGCCATGTCGTGACAGCACTACTTCTGATAACCACTTCATTTGCATTTATTTTATTTATAATATCTTGTAAGTGAAATATTATTTTGGAATTGTTTTATTCGTGCAGTAAGAATGTTACAGGAACAAACAGCAAGTCAGGGGAATATTGAAATAGTACAGGTTTAATGTTTGATACTCTTGTCGTTGAAAAATTACTTTTCAGTACCATCACTTGCACGAAAAGTGTATTTGCATATTATTGAGACTCAAGAGAAATATGCCCTCATTTTCTGGCTGCCAGCTCCTTTAAGTTGAATTGATTGAGTTTTGAGGGATTTTACTTTCAGTGTGTTATATACTCCATTGGAAGAAAGAAGTATTTAATTGATGAGGATGAACAAAACTAAATTTACGACATATTTGTGATGCCATATTTTCATTATATGTGGCTAAAATCTAAATAATCCTTTTGAATGATGCTCCTTATATTGCTGGACTACCACATTTGACCTAGAAGGTACCTCTCTTTTCAAAGACTTTTCTAACTCTTTTATGCCAAAAGAAATCTTTTTTTTTTCAATTTACAACTAAGTTGGCCTCTTTGTAAAGCCACACATGTAAAGCATTGCATATATGAACATCAAGATATCACAAAACTTAAAAATACTAATTATTTGTCATCAATTAAATTCTCTGTAAAATAGAAGTTACACTGGAAACAAATTGATATGTTTTTGCAGCAGGCATGCAGTATGTTGTTATTCCTATCTTCACTCTTCCATCATGTGGAGTAAATTGTTTTCACTATCACAGATCATAAAATTGCTATTTTGCTCAGTTTGATTGTTCCCATGTGACAAAAGCTTTTAAGGACATGTTCTCACTTGTCTCCGGATCACGATCCCCCGATAGTGACCTTGCTCGATAAATTTAAAAAAAAAAAAAAATTTATCATGTGTTGTCATTTGAGTGCGAGCTTGCGATGAGACCTATTGCAGACAATCTGATCGCAGGTCTAGATGACCGAAAATGTTAGTAACATTTTACAGGCTCCTAACAGGATATTTGAGTATTCGGGATGATGTCACAATAACGTGCGTAAATCTGAACAACCAGTTTGTTGGTGAAAACAAAAGCATTTTACCATTACAGCCAGTGTGAAATCGGTCATCTTTAGAGGCCTAAATCTCTATGTTTGCTTTGGTAATTTTGGAGGAAATTGTTGCAAATGTGGAGGAAATATCGTAGAAAAGATCATTTTGAAGTTTGAAAAATTTGTTTTGTGCGTATGTAGAATAAAGTGTGGTGTTCACTTATGCACAAATCGTAGCGCGTTTTCACTGACAAAGAGTCCTGGATGTTCAAAACGCTCAGATGACCTAATACTCGAATTGTATAACTAACTTGATCACGAGTCACAGATCTGCACTCACACATAGTTTTGAGATTTTCATAGGTGGATCTGATCCCTTGCTCCGGATCATGATCCTACCCTCGAGTAGGATCAAAATCAAGTGACTGTGATCAGATCCGGTCAGCATTCTCACGTTAAAAATCGACGGATTTGATAACCTGCCGTGAGTCTGATCGCAATCAAGTGATAACATGCCCTAAGAGACTCATACCAGGAAGCGCAACACCATGTACCTCGACTGCGCAACACCGTGTACCTCAGCGTAATTTTAAGGATGGTACATTTGATTGAGATTTATAGTGATTAAACTGTCATGGTGCAGTAACAAGCAAGTGTGCACTGTTGCTGCTATAACTCTTATCAACTTTAATGGATTTACCTGCAAGACATGTTGAGCTTGTGGTTGCATGCAGCAAGATGGAATTTGATCTTCTTGTTGAGAGGATAAATCAGGTTATTATTAAACCTTCAGACCCTCAACTGTCAAAAAGCACCCATCCATTAAAAGTACTTTACCCATACTTAAAGCACTATATATCATAACTATGTTGTGTAAGTGATATGTGTGGCATGAAACCAATAAGCTTCAGTGGAGGTTATTATTTGGTTTCAATTGGTGAATGGGGTTTAGTAGGCTAACAATCTTCTATGATCTATGATTGAACCACAACATATGTTCTTGCATTATTTAAAAAATTATATTTAGCTGCTGTTGTAATGTATTATCTTTGAAAAGTACATAGATATTGTGTATCAAGTATTGCTTGTGTTCTTGATAAGGGTGGAATATCACAAAATTAGCAGAAATATGCTAACGGGTTGACCAGATATTTTGATCTGACTTTGAGGAGCAATTGCAAATTTTACAGAAATCTTTAAATCTTATGTTCATTTGGGATATGCATTAAAGTCCTTTTCGTACATTTTATTTTCTTGATTATTTTTCTTTTTACCATTTCTTCCCCCTCCCTTAATTCTCCATATTCCTCACCTAAAACCCTCTCTTTATTTTAGCACCATTAATTTCTAATACCATGTTGACACATTTGACTCTGACTGTCACAGTGCCGCTAAACCTCAACAGACAAACAAACTTGATTATTAGCATATTTTGCTTGAATAATATCATGTAACGATGTTGTGTGAAAATGTGTTGTATGCTATTCCTTAAACCAATATATAATGTAATTACCTCTGCCAACGGACTTGGACAGAGGTTATGTTTGCAATCACGATATCTCAAGAACTGTTGACTGGATTTGGAATAAATTTTGGTGTGTGGTGTTGTTCTGCTTAAGGAATAAGTGATTAAAATTTGAAACATACTGGAACAGGGGAAGGGTGCAAATGGGGACATTTTGAGGTGAGTTTGTCTGTCATTAGAATATCTCAAGAACTGATGATTGGATTTGGATTAGATTTGATGTGTGGTTTTATTGTTGCTAACAGAACAAGTGATTTAAATTTGGGAAGTATTGCTACAAGGGAAGGACAGAAATTGAGGGATGGAGATGCTTAGGGTAAGGTTTGTCAAGACACAGTTGAAACTTTTAAATGGAATGTGATGAACAATGAATTGAAACTTTCCAATGAACTGTGATGAACAATGAATTGAAACTTTCAATGAAATGTGATGAACAATGAATTGAAACTTTGCAATGAAATGTGGTGAACAATGAATTTATACCATGAAAAGAAATCCAACAATCTATTTTCTGGTTTCAAAGATACTTAAATCAAGTGGTTTCTGGAATCAAAAGGAAACAATTGGTTTCTGCCATGAATAAAAATAATGGAATGTGAATCTTAATGAAATGAACTCAAACAATGAATGCTTCGCCTGAATAAAACTGAAAACAATGGTATGGCCTTGGAAGAAATCCAGTCAGAAGATAATCTTCAAGTGTTAAGAATGCAAATGTTCATTACAGATTAAAACTTGGAGATGAATCTTGGTTGGCTTAGTATTTCTGAGGTAGATTATATTGAGTATGGGGATCAAATGAACTCTACAATTATTTTAGGCATGATGGAATTGCAAGGGGCAGAGGTACGTGCTCTACAGAGTGGTAATATTCTAGTTTGATTACTACAAACATCAAAGGATTAGTAAACCCCAAACAAGAATGTGTATTAACCCTTACTCTACCAGCACATTTTTGAAAATGCACCTGGGAGGCAGAGTCAAAGACAGGGCATCCAAAACGGCATTAATATTGCCACATGGTAAAGTAAGGGTTAATCACAGGCTAATTATTGAAGGGTCCTCTGTCTTCTGAGCAGCAAAGTCGGGCTCGTTCTGCTTTAGTGACCCGCCCTCCGGGTCCATGCTGCATATATTTTCGAGTATGCACACTTTTCGCGGGTTGTTTAACCCTTACTTTTCCAGCACTTTTTTTAAAATGCAGGGCACCCAAAATAGCGATGATATCACTGCGTGGTAGAGTAAGGGTTAAGGTATCTGTACTTTACATCTTGCATTTTCATTGATTCATTTGCAGGATTTATTCTTCAAGTACCTTTGGAACAATTTTCTTCACCTAGAAGTTGAAAAATCTATAGGCACTATTTTAGCTAACAGCCCAACCGAGTCGGAGGAAGGGAAACAACAGCACCCACTACTTGTACATGTAAGTAGATTTATTTCATGACTGACAAAAAAAAAAATATTTGATGAGATGGCATGTGGAACAGGGTGGCATGTGGGACAGGGTACCATGGAGTGTGGGACAGTATGTCATGGCATATAGGACAGGGTGGGATAGCATGTGAACATGGTGGCATGACATGTGAAACAAGGTAGTGTCATGGCATTTATGACAAGCTGGGATGGTATGTAGGAAAAGGCGGGATGGCATGTGGGACAAGGTGTAATGACATGTGAGACTGGATGGCATGTCATCTGGATTTCAGGTGGGATGGAACAGAGTGGGATAGCATGTGGGATAGGATGGAATGGCCCGTAGGACAGGGTGGGGTGGCACATGGTACATGGAAGGATGTTATGTGGGACAGGGTAGGATGGTACAGGGAGGGATGGGATGTGGGACAAGGTGGCATGGTATATGGGACAGGGAGGGATGGCATGTGGGACAGGGTGGCATGGGACAGGGTGGCATGGGACAGGGTGACAAGGCATATGGTGAGATGTCATCTTGATTGCAGGTGTGATGGCAAATGGGTCATGTTGTGGAATGGTATCTGGATTTCATGTATGATTTCATGTAGGGAGGGATATAGGATGGGACATCATGCAGAACAGAGGGTGGGATGGCAGTTGTGACATAGGGTGGAAAGCATGTTATTAGCAGTGAGGGGATTTGCATTGTTTGCGACGTCTGGTTAGAAAAGATTTGGTCAATTGTTTTGTAATGTTTGTTTTTAAGAAGGGAAACCAGTACTACAAAGAGTGTGTGGCCACATAAGTAAGGTTTGGCCTTGTAGCCTATGCATATCCATGATTTTCATATAAAAGTAAAACTTGTACAGTGAGTTTCTGTCAAATGGATTGCATTTTCAATTCAAAGTTTTCTTTCTTGTTTTCAGTTATTCACAGAATGTAAATTAGTTCAGAGGATTTTGGACACGTGGGATGAAAATGACTCCATCCAGCAACAAGGGGGCTCAAGAAGGGGCTATATGGGCCATCTGACGAGGATTGCTAATTGTCTGTCGGGGGAAATTGAAAAAGGTTGCAATAGTGATCAAATTAAATCACTTTTAGAAGGTATGTTTCTAATTTTTGAGTAGGGTCATCATTGCTTTCTTCATTTCGGTGCTTGCTTTGAGAATTTTATTTGTTTAATTATTCTACGGTTAAAAAGGTGCAGTGGCTCAGTGGTTAAAGAGTCTTGCTCGTATGCGAAAGGTACCGGGTTCGATTCCCGCCACGAGTGCTACATTGTGCCCTTGGGCAAGGCACTTGTTCCAGTCCACTCAGCTGTAAACTGAGTACCAGCACTGCCGGGGAGTTAACTGGCAATGGACTGGAGTCATGTGCTCTTATCACATGAAACTGGGGATAAGCACAGGATTGAACTTTATTTATTCTTTTATCCATTTTTTGGATGGTGGGTTGTGCTTTTGGGTAAGTTGATGCTGGTGGGATGTAGATGCTGGTGGGATGTAGTGAGTGAAGTGTAATGTAAGGGCAAAGTATTATAGGTCTGAGTTGTTTAACAATCAGCTTTGGAAGCATCTTGATGCAAGCAGTGCATAAGTCTACTTGTTATTTGTTAGAGCCCTGTCTTTTCGCAACATTTATAGTTTTATTTTGTGTCATGATACTTTTGTATTGTTATTGGATTAAAAATCAAATGATGAAAAATAGGCACATTTGTTATATCTGTTGAATTGCGTTGTTATCTGTTGTTGCTACCTGTCCATCAATAGAATACTACATGTCCTTTGGCTTAATAAGATTGAATTGATTCAGAATTTTGCTCTTTTTTTCTTTTGCATTCTTTCAGAATATGTGCCTGAAGAGTATCGTGACAGATGGACTAATTTTGTGTCTGGTTCTTTAGCTGAAATAAATAAGAAAAACATGGTAGATTCAGTGAGTATGGTATTTTGACATCATTTTTGAGTAGGTGCGATATATCTGATATAGGGGACCATAATTTGCCTGAGGTAATCATGGACCCATTTTTGAATAGGTGCGATATATCTAATATAGGGGACCCATTAACGTGATGAAAAATAGCAAAAGAAAAATAATAATTTGCCTGAGGTAAACGTGGACCCATTTTTGAAAAGGTGCGATATATCTGATATAGGGGACCATTAACGTGATGAAAAATAGCAAAAGAAAAAAATAATTTGCCTGAGGTAAACGTGGACCCATTTTTAAATAGGTGCGATATATTTGATATAGGGGACCATTAACGTGATGAAAAATAGCAAAAGAAAAAA
The DNA here is from genome assembly GCA_020152595.1 of Chiridota heheva. Classification (NCBI taxonomy): domain Eukaryota; kingdom Metazoa; phylum Echinodermata; class Holothuroidea; order Apodida; family Chiridotidae; genus Chiridota; species Chiridota heheva. The sequence goes on along the minus strand of JAIGNY010001654.1, from coordinate 417,265 downwards.
TTATTTGCCTGAGGTAAACATGAACCATAGGAGCAAACACATTTGTGTTTTATGTTCTGAACTCAAAAAATGACACCTCTGTCATTCTCCTTGCCCCCCCCCCCCCTTCTTCCTCTTCCCCCGCCTTTTCTTTCTCCTTAAAAGGGGATCCAAGCAAAATTGACTGATAGGACTAATCATCAAAAAAAAAATGTGTGCTCAGTCTCTTTCAAAGTTGACAGTTACCTCTAGATTGTATTGTAATGCAATGCTAAGAGGTAAAGGGGAAGGACGCTGATCCGAGCAAATTCAGTTTAGGTCAAAATGATTTCAACACAAGTGAAAATAAACACACCAGACAAACGTTTTCTCTAAGGCAAGCCGCAAGTATATATTTCTGTCTATTCTAACAATACTACGTGCTAAGAACTACTTAAATTACTGGATAGAATGATAATCATCCTATCAAAACCGAAGCCAAGTCACAACAGCGAAGACACAACTGCTTTGAAGACTATGACACCAGCAGATTATTATCTCGTGGTCATTTAATGAGCGAGTATCTTACATTATCAGCCGTGTCACATAGATGCAACTGCATCACAGTAAGAATGGTTTTTTGAAGTATGTAAAGTATCATGAACAAAAGCTTTTTTGCTTTACGTCATGAAATCTGAATATTTTATGAGTGGTTGATTTCATCAGAAGCAATCTATATTTATGAATGTAAACATAGTGTGTATTAGTATGGTAGGCGTTTCCCCTTTTGACCTTTTAATGAAAGGCAAGTTTGATATTTTAAAAGCAATTTTCTGACATACTGCGCCTTCTGTTAACCCTTTAACACTCTGTATCAATCTGCATGAAAACTTGCATCACCCTAATTTGAATTGAGTGAAAACTTTTATTTCATGACAAGCAAGAACTTAGGTGTTCTTGTCCCAGTAAATCTATGCTTTAACCTTTTGAAATTTGAACTAATGCTAATTTCAATTATGTATTCACTTGGTTTGTGCCACGTCTCTTCCGGGAGAAGACTTTATTTACTGGAGTGAAAACAAAGCTTTACGCGTTACAGCGAACGGTAAGTCCGTATGTGTTTGCAAGTGGTATGCAACGTCAGACAAAATATTTACGATTGCAAATTGTTAGCTAAACTCCATTTTCACTAATTAGATGCTTCGTTTTGATTGTGCAATTAAAAATAAAAATTAATTGAACTTTATATTGATTTTTACGGATGATCGGACATTGTACGTTTTACTGGTACACCTGCTGGGTAGGCATGTTTAACACACTGTGGTTGAAATTTGGTCATTCGCGGAAATTTTGAATTTACCAAAACAGTGATATATTTTTTATCAAAAACTCAACAAAGCAACGCCACATATCCTGAACCGATCATCATACGTTGTCTGAAAGGCAAATTTGTGCCATAAGTGGTTGAAATTTGGGCCTACCATGCTACGTATTGCATATGATATGTAAACAAACACAGCTGATCCCTTCTATGCGGTCTGATGATCCGGTCATGAATCCAACCAAGTGAATACTTCATAAAGTTTATGACGACTTCTGAGCTTCTTCTTCTTTTTTTTTTCCTGCATAGGTTGGTACCCATGCTTTCCATTCCTCCAGTGACGACGAAGATCCGGACTTTCGAGATATCGATTTTGGTAAAGATACAGCCCTTCAGCAGGTGGGTACAAAAATCAGGCAGCCATTTAGAGGATTTCTACACAACTAAGCACCTTAAAGCTAACAATATGAAATCTTGCACATCTTTAGGAATGACATTCTAAAATAATAAAAGAGGAATGAATTCCCTTTATAAATTTGTCAACTTTCTTTACATTTTGGGTAAAATTCGTTTAGACACATTCATATGGGCAAAATTCATTACATTAGCTTTTTGTTTTGTTTTTCTCGCAACCTCTAGTAGGATGTTAAGGATTTGTTTTTTACAACTTTTATCCCAGACTGCCAATTTTTATATGAAGATCAAACAAGAACATCTTGTTTTCAAAATAAATAATCTTTTCTGCTTGTTTATGGGAAAGAGTGGGACATGCTAACAAAATAAGAGAACAATATGGAATGAAAATATATTGGATTAATCAAATTGTCACCAAGTTCCGAGTGTCTGAACTTTAATATTTCCTACATGAATGAGTTACTGATTACCTGGAATATTATATATGTGGCTGAAGGAAAAGAAAAAGCAATTGGAGGAAACTGACATTAAAATGGCTTACTGTTTTTTTTTTTTTTTTTTTTTTTTTTTTTTTTTTTGCTCATGCCACATTTTAAGTTTTATGGGAATCTTATCCACTTTTAGTTGATAGTATGTGAGATTCAGAATATATTGTTAGTAATGCAAATACAATAGAAAAGAGGTGAATCCTCATCAGTTACAAATACTGTGAATAATATAAAGGAATATTAAAAAGTTTTTAAAGGAATATTCCCATGTTTTTAAAGGAATATTCCCATGTTTTTTTTATAACAGTTCATAAGAAAGAAAATTTAGAAAAAAGTTAAAAAAAAAAACATTTTGATATGTTATTTGTACCAGGAGATATTCAAATTTTAAGGTTCACAAAAAAATGCCAATAAACAAATAGGAAAAGGCTCAGTATGACATCACAGCAACACATTCTCCCACAGAGTTGATGTATTTCATTAAAATGTATCATCTTTTTTTATTAGTAAAACCTGATAGAAAAATAAATTTGATGAAAGTTAGGTATTTATATACATTGCCAAATATACCCTACCTCAATAACTTTTGGAAAATTGTTTCTAATCATACAGACAACTAATTAACATTCAAAGAAATACATAAACATTTGCAATGGAATTGTCTCTATGACATCAAACACGAATTCATCATACTGTACAAAAACTTTAAAATACAATTGGGAAATCTTTAAGAATCTATATCTCCTGAACGGAATAAGAAATCAACCTGATTTTTGTACCAAATTGGCTCTAAAAGTATGTTCTTTTAAATATTTTTTTCCAAAACCATGGTGAATATTCCTTTAAAGCATTGAAAACAATGGAAATTAGTTTACATTCAAATGCAAAGTGGAAATTACATTTTTGTAATTCAGAGTGTTTGTAAAGAAAATTTTAACTTGGAAGCCGTCTTATATGATTTTCATATCGTAACTCTTTGGGATAGATTGGACATTTTGAAAATGTACCATAATTGATCAGAATATACATATATTTTTAGAATACTGAATATAGATATATTTTATATAGCATTTTTCAGATGTGGGATGTGGGAGTAGGGGGGAGACAAAATGAATATAAGTGAACATTTTCAGAAACTGCTTGTGTGTCTATATGTGAAGGCATAGGAGATAGTGTCATCATAGATTATTCACCGGTGAGCAGTGAACATGATTTAGTGCTCAATATGTCAAATTACCATTGACAGTTTGTATGGGATGCGTTAAGTTGTAGAATGCTAACATACGTTGTGGGTATTTTGTTGTATGTAATGTAATGTATTAAACATATTTTCTTAAGAGAGGAATTGTTTCAAATTTGAATTTTTGATTAACTTCAAACAACCACCATACTCATTTGATTAAATTTACATGCAGAAAAGTTGTTACAAAATGATATGAATTTAATTTCATATTGTTGTTAAATATCACATGTATAGAGGATACTTGTCCTCTGTGCATGACATTACTGGAGTATTTAAGTTGTTACAGTTATAGGATGATGCATGTCCTGCAACTTTTGATTCTTGGAAGAAATTTCTAGAATTGAAGAATCAGTTGATAGATTTTTGTTAGATTTGTCTTGACTTATAAGGTTAAGGAAAACGGGTGATTGAACAGGCGTAAATGATGTCAATGCAAAGATGGTTTAACCTTTACACTCCCAGGGTGCTCAAAATGTGACTGCAATTTTTCATAACTTTTTTCCACAATTGATTTTCACAACTTTCCTTTCGTTTTCTATCACTACAAGTTTGGTTTACATGAATGCTAAGACTAAACTTTTCAATCAAAAATTCAAAATATTAAGAAAATATCGACATAAATTTTTGACAAAATTAGGTCATGATTACTCCATTTTTTTTAGCTTGTATTATTTCTTGTGAATTTTTTTCTGGAAGTATTGGAAGTTTTTGATATAAAAAAAATTGATATTTGACAAACTTTTTTGAAATTTGACTTTTTACCTATATATATTCAAGCGAGGTTTACTCAAAAATTCTCAATATAACCCTCATCAAAAATGTTGTTTTATTTATTCAAGTAATACCAGGATCACTGCCTGTGGGCATATTTGACGTAGGAAGATAATTTTTTGAAAAAGTGCATGTCCAATCAGTCGTGGCACAACCCGTGGGAGTGTAAGGGTTAACTGTCAACTTAAAAAATTTCTTCTGCGTTTCTGGATTTTGATTACTCATGACTATTATAGAAGCATGCCAATATCCATATGCCTTTGGAAAAATCTGAAGAACATATGAATTATATGGTTATGCATTAGTTAAAAAAATACTCAAATTTAGGTAGTGACATCTTAGATAGTTAAGAACAAGCCTAGCTCTTCGACTTTTCATACCACTTGGCTTGTCGCAACAAAACGACAGGCCTTTTCTGATTATCAGATGCAACAAATGACGTCCCATTTTATTGACCAGTTTGGATTCAGCGAGGAGGAGTTTGCCGAACAAGAGGAAAACGTCAAGTAAGTGTGAACATGATATATTTGGTCAATTTTAGTCGTGCCTGAGCCTTGCTTTCATTTCTTGTTGACTTTTGCTGTATAACACCACTATCTTGCATTTGATTTTCGGTTTTGTGTGAATCTCCAGGAATTGGAGGCTCTTTACCTGTATCCATCGCCTCCCTCTGTTGTATGTAGTTTGGGCTCTTAAGTAAAATTGTATTAATGTATACATATTGTCCTAGTGTAAAAAATATGGAGACATTCAGATGAAAACAAAGGAGTGGATTTTTGTCTCCTTTTGTTAAAGGAAGAAAGAAAATCAAATGGAATTGGAAAGTTTTATAATATTAATGTGTTGTCAGGACCCAATTGTTTGTGTGCATCAACATACCTCTTTGTGTGGCATGTTGCAGTTAGTTTGGGCAATTTTGATTCATCCAACCCCCCCCCCCCCTCCCTTTTTTTTTTTTTCTTCTGTTAGGATAAATGAAAGTATAAAAAGAAAGAACAATAATTCTTTAAATATATCAAACACGGGAGTGAATTTCTACACTTTTCAAGGGTGGTAAAAATAGAAGTCTTCTCAAGGGTGGTAAAAATAGAAGTCGGTAATCGCTTCAAGTTTGCGCTTTTTAGAATGATAATTTGAAGTAAGAAATGATCCTACTGGCTTAAAAATTTTCAGCTGGATGCACCTCAATGTCACACTATCTATCCTTGCTTCATCTCTGATATTTGACCTGTAAATCGATGGTTATGTGTGATTAAGTCATTTCTCCTTCTGTCTTTGTAACCCCTGCAAAGAGTCTATTTCATTTCATAAGATTTTATTCTCTTCTATTTCTGATAATTCATATTCATGTTCGTCACTACTGTCCGTGAGAGTAATTACTTCCTTTGTGTAGAACAACACTGCCATGTGTTCAGATAGAGATGGTGCTTGTTCGTTAGTGTACAGCTGTGTGGCATTTTATTGTTCCACGATGCGACTGAATGGCTTGTTTGTTGGTGTACAGCTGTGTGGCATTTTATTGTTCCACGATGCGACTGAATGTTTGGGGCTCTCTTTCTTGTATCATCAGTACTTTGTGTAGTGGGTTGAAAATTGCAGTTAATTAGCTGAATGTATTTCCGATCTGACTACAGCATGACTGTCAGTTTTTGTATTGAATCTTGAATCTTCTGCTTCTGCTCTGCTTTGGTTTCTGTAGTAGATAGTGGGTTTTCTGCCTCTGATCTAGCATGGAAAATTGTATGTTGTTGTTAAAAGAATTGTTTTGTCGGATTGCAAATTAGAAAGAGAATTTGATTTGTGTGGATGCGTGTGATTTTTGTAAAAGCATTGATGTAGTTACGGCTTTTTAAAGATATGTTGATGTATGTCAAATTTGTGATGTAGTAAGTGGAGACCCCCGCAATTTCTATGGTACTTTTCCCTTAAAAAAAGTGATATGATGATTTTAAAGATTTTGCCTTTGCCTTCCTCCAAGCTATTGTGACAAAGAATTAAGAATGATGGATTTACAGAAGAAATTGAACATAATTGATTAATGACATCGCAAATTTGCAAATTTTCTTAATAGTGCCTGAATTTTTTTTAGAAAGGTGTAAAATTGCACATTTTTGTCAGATTTTGAGGAGTTTCTTTTATTTGAATGGTTTTTAGTAAGCTTAAGAGATGATTTCAAGGTAACATTGTCTGGAGTTTTCTCCTAGCTATTAATCTGTTCAGCTCACATTGCTTTGTTGCAAGCATGTCTGCCTGCTTTACACCATCTCTCTTTCTAGTTAGCAAAACTTAACTGTCCCAACATATCTTGCTCTGTTGTTAGGTGCTGTAGTGAAATGTTAGGTGTTGTAAGTGAAATGTTAGGTGCAGTAAGTGAAATCTTTTTAGCTGGCAAACTCAACTGTCCCATCGATTATGCTCTGTTGTTGGGTTTGTTAAGGTGTTGTAGTGAAATGTAAGGTGTGTAAGTGAAAAACTCAACTGTCCCATCGTATCTTGCTCTGTTGTTGGGTGCTGTAAGTGAAATGTTAGGTGCTGTAAGTGAAATGTTAGGTGCTGTAAGTGAAATGTTAGGTGTTGTAAGTGAAATCTTTCTAGCTGGCAAACTCAACTGTCCCATCGTATCTTGCTCTGTTGTTGGGTGCTGTAAGTGAAATGTTAGGTGCTGTAAGTGAAATGTTAGGTGCTGTAAGTGAAATCTTTCTAGCTGGCAAACTCAACTGTCCCATCGTATCTTGCTCTGTTGTTGGGTGCTGTAAGTGAAATGTTAGGTGCTGTAAGTGAAATGTTAGGTGCTGTAAGTGAAATGTTAGGTGCTGTAAGTGAAATCTTTCTAGCTGGCAAACTCAACTGTCAGATTATATCTTGCTTTATTGTTAGGTGCTGTGAGTGAAATGTTAGGTGTTGTAAGTGAAATGTTAGGTGCTGTAAGTGTAATGTTAGGTGCTGTAAGTGTAATGTTAGGTGCTGTAAGTGAAATCTTTCAAGCTGGCAAACTCAACTGTCAGATTATATCTTGCTTTATTGTTAGGTGCTGTGAGTGAAATGTTAGGTGTTGTAAGTGAAATGTTAGGTGTTGTAAGTAAAATCTTTCTAGCTGGCAAACTCAACTGTCAGATTATATCTTGCTCTGTTGTTAGGTGCTGTGAGTGAAATGTTAGGTGTTGTAAGTGAAATCTTTCTAGCTTGCAAACTCAACTGTCAGATTATATCTTGCTTTATTGTTAGGTGCTGTGAGTGAAATGTTAGGTGCTGTAAGTGAAATGTAAGGTGTTGTAAGTGAAATCTTTTTAGCTGGCAAACTCAACTGTCAGATTATATCTTGCTCTGTTGTTAGGTGCTGTGAGTGAAATGTTAGGTGTTGTAAGTGAAATGTTAGGTGTTGTAAGTGAAATCTTTCTTGCTGGCAAACTCAACTGTCAGATTATATCTTGCTTTGTTGTTAGGTGCTGTAAGTGAAATGTTAGGTGTTGTACTTTTTAAACGTGCTCACAGAGAAGTATATAAAGAAATGAGTAGGTTTTAATGGGTGAATGTTGTTGTCATCATGCCTGAAGTACAAATAGGGGGAAGGAACATAGTTGGTTTTAACTAAAGTAAAGGTGGATAGAATCTTTGCAGTTGATGAACGAGGTACTGCCGTGATACATAGCAAAAGATGAGTTGGCAAAATTAAAACAGTGATGCTGTCCTAGTTTTGGAGGCCCCAAATTGAGGATGGGTATAGGTTTTTTGTTTTAAAAAAATTTGTTCGTTTCATTTCATTTGAGTAATCAAAGAAATAAAACAATTTGCACAAGCTAAGGTTCTTGCATCCCCTGATAAAGTCTGATTTGAAATCATTTCCATATAAGCTCTTGATATAAATTATCTGCTTTCTTCCCGTTACACCTTTGGAATTTTCTTTACTTAAATTTATCTCCTTCCTTCATTATGCTTCCCTCTACAATCATATTTAATCCTCCTTTCCTACCCCTCTACCTACTTTTACCTTCTTTTCACCCCACACTTCCTCTTTCGAACTCAGCTACCTGGCTCTTAGCCCTCGTACTTCTTTCAGACTCCTCCTATTTTCTTTTCTTCCTACCTCTGGAATGATCTAACCTCTCAGGCACAATTTGACCCTCGTTGTCGTGGTGCCGTTAAGCCCTCATCAAACAAACACACTAAATTGCACAATTTGTTTTTTTAAAGATTTTGATGTAATTTCCTCTTCAGGCCTGTACTGCGGTCCTATATGGCCTGTGTTTTGCAACATGCTGACAAATATCATCGTTGAAATTAGAGTAAAACACATTCTATTGGCTCTAGTTGTTTTCATCTTAAGATGGAAGAATCAACATCTTCTCGGTTATGTCTAATGTGAATTTAGAAAAATCAGATAATAAAGGAGTGTGAGGATAGTTTGAAAATGGAACTATATTTTGTGCTCATTTCCAGTATGTTTCCCTCGCATGATATCGACTTATGAAACGGCAACTTTTTTGGTCAAAATTATGATAGAAGTTTTTTTGTTGAAAAAAAACAAATTCACTATGAGAGAGAAGACATTACCAGTTATATGAGAGAGAAGCAGTGTTACCAATAAAACAAAAGTGAAGCTAGCCAGAAAAAGTGCTGAGGCATTTCAAAATTTACTATTGATTCTGTAATTTGGTTTAGTTTTGAATTGATTCCTGTGTTGTATCAAATGGTTTTTAAAAAAATACTTACTTCCTTTAGGATATTCAATAGTTGGTATTTTTCATCATGTTTATTGAAAATTTTTGACTGAATAGTTTTTATATAATTTTGCCTTTTTGTTTTCAGCAACCCATTTGATAGGATATCAGACATAAACTTCTCTATATCAGCAAATGAAGACAATGTGAGTAAAATGTTTTATCAATTTCACAAATTTAAAGTCATATGGACACCTATAAATCTGTATTTTGTGTGTGCAAATTTGTGTTGAATAAAAGGAGACAAAAATCAAATATTCTAGCTTGATATATCAAAGAGCAAACCAACTACTGAAAACCCCATCATAGAATCTTATTTCATCATCAAGTTCTCCATGTTTGATGTGTAAAATCCACATTGCCATTTTGTCTAATTGTTGCATCTAAATCATGCCAATGATGACATAATTTGCCCTCTGTGCTAGCACACATAATGTATTTATTTAAAAATTTCTTTCCAAAATGCTTTGATATAAAGTCTTAAGGGCTTGAATCATTAATACCATATACAAATAAACATTCATAGACCCATGCAAAGAAAGAATTTTTTCTTAGAAGTTACAAAATTTAAAAATGCACATAATATTATAATTTGTACTGGAATAATGACATCATTTTTTAGAGGGTGTACGAACAAAATGGCTGCTCCTATGTAAGTTTATATTGACAAAATTAATGTTTTAATAAATTAGAAAATATTTGCTAAATTGTTTAGTACGATGTGAACTTTCTTCAGATGACTTAAAATTGTTATTTCTATTATATTGAATGAAAAAAAGCCAGACTTTTTCTCCTGAAAAAATTAATGTTTTAATAAATTAGAAATTATATTCTAAATTGTTTTGTACGATGTGAACTTTCTTTAGATGACTTAAAATTATTATTTCTATCATAATAAGTGAAGAAAAAGCCAGACTTTTTCTCCTGTAAAGAGAGAAGTCTCTGAATTTTTAAAACAGCAAGTTGGCTGTTTGAGTTATAGCTCATGAAATTTTAAAGATTTGTTGAATGTTATTCTTTCCATGGTCTAGTGGTCAGCTTGGCAAGCTAGGGTCCAGGCTTCAATGTCCAGTGGGTCTTCATTCACCAATACCATGGGCATATGTAACCTGATCTTTAAAAAAATAACCAGAACACAAATAGTTTATCCCCTTTCTTGTTCAGATATGATATCCTGTCAATTTCATGTCATTCCATAAAAATCTCAGCTTAGTAGATCAAAGTTTGAGAAAATAAAATAAGGAAAGGTAAGAATATTGATAAGAACTTAATTGTTCTTGTTCAGATATGATATCCTGTCAATTTTATGTCATTCCATAAAAATCTCAGCTCCTAGTAGATCAAATTTTGAGAAAATAAAATAAGGAAAGGTAAGAATATTGATAAGAACTTGGTTGAGAACAATACAAGATAGTGGAGACAATTGTAAGTATTAAAGGGTTAGGTCATTGGTCAAAATGTCCATCTTATATGAAAGAGGATTTAAAAAGAAACAGAATGGTGAAGAAAGCATTGAAAATTTTATTTCGTTGAGGAGATATTTAAAGGATTAGTTCAGTGGTCAAGCAAGTCCATCTTATATGAAAGACGACTTCAAAAGAAACAAAATGGTAAAGAAAGCTTTCAAAAATCATATTCAATTAAGGAAATATTTAAAGAATTACTTCAGTGGTCAAGATGGACATCTTATATGAAAAAGGTCTTCAAAACTAACATAATGGTGAAGGAAGCATTCAGAAATCTTATTCTGTTGAGGAGATATTAAAGGATTAGTTAAGTGGTCAAGCAAGTCCATCTTATATGAAAGAGGACTTCAAAAGAAACAAAATGGTGAAGAAAGCATTCAGAAATCTTATTGCGTTGAGGAGATATTTGAGTTTTAAGTTTGGTATCATTTGTGTAGAAACGACTGAAATCAAACTAGCTGTGATGTATGTTGTTGCCTCAGATTCCTCAAAGTCTTTAAGTATTCTATTATATTTTGTCCTGTGATTTTGTGGCTTAGAAACCATGGGATATGCCAGGAAAGTAGTAAAACAGAATCTAATGAGGGTAATTATGATATACCACCTGAAGAAAGTTCAAGGGAAAACAATTTCAGTAATAAAATTGAATTAATTTTTTTGAAATACATTAACATTTGATAAAACTGAGGATGAGGGCGTCAACCTTCCATAGTAAACTTATTATACCAGTCATTTCTGCACAGATAAGACCACATCTTGAAACTTTAATATCCCCTTAATGGAATAAGATTTCTCCACCATTTTGTTTTTTTTAAAATCCTCTTTCATATAAAACCTCTTTCATATAAGAGAATCTTGCTTGACCACAGGACTATAATCCTTGAATAATATTAATGAAAGAAAAATGAATATAAAAATGGAATCCTGAGTATATTTGTTTGTTTTTGCACCCAGCCTAATTCGGCATTCTCCACCATTTTGTTTCTTTTAAAGTCCTTTTTTGTATAAGAGAATCTTGCTTGACCACTGGACCTATAATACTTTAATATTAATGAAAGAAATATCAATATGAAATTGGAATCCTGAGTTTTTTGTTTTGTTTTTGCACCCAGCCTTATTCTGCATTCTCCACCATTTTGTTTCTTTTAGAGTCCTCTTTTGTATAAGAGAATCTTGCTTGACCACTGGACTTATAATACTTTAATATTAATGAAAGAAATATCAATATGAAATTGGAATCCTGAGTATTTTTGTTTGTTTTTGCACCCATCCTTACTCTGCTTTCTCCACCATTTTGTTTCTTTCAAAGTCCTCTTTTGTATAAGAGAATCTTGCTTGACCACTGGACTTATAATACTTTAATATTGATGAAAGAAATATCAATATGAAATTGGAATCCTGAGTTTTTTTGTTTGTTTTTGCACCCAGTCTAATTCTGCATTCTCCACCATTTTATTTCTTTCAAAGTCCTCTTTTGTATAAGAGAATCTTGCTTGACCACTGGACCTATAATACTTTAATATTGATAAAAGAAATATCAATATGAAATTGGAATCCTGAGTATTTTTGTTTGTTTTTGCACCCAGCCTTATTCTGCATTCTCCACCATTTTGTTTCTTTCAAAGTCCTCTTTTGTGTAAGAGAATCTCGCCTGACCACTGGACTTATAATACTTTAATATTGATGAAAGAAATATCAACATGAAATTAAAATCTGGAGTATTTTTGTTTGTTTTTGCACCCAGCCTAATTCTGCATTATTTGAGGCATGCTGTAATGAGAGAATTAACTCTTTCCATGGTAGCGATGATGAAGACATGTGGGAAGAAAAGGAATTAACTTACGCAGTGGAAGCCAATGCAAGAACAAGGTGAGTGGACAGACCACTCAGATATTAGTAAAAGACACTTTCACCTCTTTTAGACGAAAATATTTGATGACTGTGTAGCCTGATTGTATACTTTTGTTTCATTTCATTGGAAATTATTTAAGATTTGAATTATTATATGTTTGTTTCTAAACAAAGTCTTGTTTTAATGTTAGGATGTATTATCTGGGATTCTTTAGAATATTCGCATACACGTTTCATGTACATGTATTGATAACCTTTGATGTGAAGTTCAAATCAACTAATTATTTCTTAATGAGTATTCAATCAAAAATTTAGACCTGTTTTCCTTCATGATTTCCCATTAAAAAGACACCGCCTCTTGAAAAAGATACTCTTGAAAAAGATAGATAAAAAGATACTCCTTGAAAAAGAAGATACGCAAAAGATACCGAAAAAGACACCGCCTTGAAAAGACAAGGCCCCTGAAAAGACAAGGCCCCTTGAAAAAGACAAGGCCCCTTGAAAAAGACAAGGCCCCTTGAAAAAGACAAGGCCCCTTGAAAAAGACAAGGCCCCTTGAAAAAGACAAGGCCCCTTGAAAAAGACACCACCCTTGAAAAAGACACTGCCCTTTTTGACCATGAGCTCCTTGAAGCTGAAAATATTACAATTTTATGATAAGGGAATAAGGTAGCATTTAGGAATTGGCGTAGGAACCGGGAGGGGAGGGGCAGCCGCATGTCCCCCCATCTTATGTTTTAGTGACTTACATGGTGCCCCCCAACTAAGTAATTTTTTACCATTGAACTAGTGTTGTAGCATATCTTTGTGCCCCCTTTACCATTGAACTAGTGTTGTAGCATATCTTTGTGCCCCCTTTACCATTGAACTAGTGTTGTAGCATATCTGTGTGCCCCCTTTACCATTGAACTAGTGTTGTAGCATATCTTTGTGCCTCCTTTACCATTGAACTAGTGTTGTAGCATATCTTTATGCCCCCTTTACCATTGAACTAGTGTTGTAGCATATCTGTGTGCCCCCTTTACCATTGAACTAGTGTTGTAGCATGTCTTTGTGCCCCCTTTACCATTAAACTAGTGTTGTAGCATATCTTTGTGCCCCCTTTACCATTGAACTAGTGTTGTAGCATATCTTTGTGCCCCCTTTACCATTGGACTAGTGTTGTAGCATATCTGTGTGCCCCCTTTACCATTGAACTAGTGTTGTAGCATATCTTTGTGCCCCCTTTACCATTGAACTAGTGTTGTAGCATATCTGTGTGCCCCCTTTACCATTGAACTAGTGTTGTAGCATATCTTTGTGCCCCCTTTACCATTGAAGTTGTGTTGTAGCATATCTTTGTGCCCCCTTTACCATTGAACTAGTGTTGTAGCATATCTGTGTGCCCCCTTTACCATTGAACTAGTGTTGTAGCATATCTTTGTGCCCCTTTACCATTGAACTAGTGTTGTAGCATATCTTTGTTTCCCCCTTTTACCACTGAAACTAGTGTTGTAGCATATCTTTGTTCCCCATTAGATAATAGAGACAAATGTCCCATTCATACATCACAAGAGTAACACAAACAGTTTGAGTATTTGCCCATATTTGCATGAAAAGCTATAAAACGGCAAATTTGTAAGCGATTGTGATGAAATCTTTTGCTTTCTTCGTGTTTTTTAGTGGATTTTAAATCAATTGTAGCTAATGTTGCCTCTAACCTATCCATATACCTTTAATGCCTTTATAATATCTGCCAAATGTTCTAGCTATCCTTCATCTACCTTTGCAACGTCTCTTTGTAACAGTGAGGAATCTTCCAAATCTACGAGGCAGAGCTATGATAACAACAGTAGTGACAGTGATGAAGGTGCGGATGAAGAGGAATACTCCAGGATAAAGAGTACCATTGCCTCCACGAGTAACGCCTCAGAGGAGAACAAGATGGATGTAGATTCTGGAGAAAGTAAGTTGCGAAATCTGTGACACTCGAACATCTCTAATTACTCATCATCCCATAGAAATGGTCCCTAAGCTTATTTTGCAAGAAATTCAAGATTTTTAAAGAAAATTGTTTATCAATTAGGGCAAGGGGGTGCTGCGGTGTACTTTCTTATCTATTGTCGTTCTTTGTTTTCTTAATTTACAGCAAGGCTTAATATTAGTTTGTCCCGTGTGAAATGCTGGTTGTAAGGTATTTTTGAAGTTGATTAAGAGTAACTTTATACAGTTTATAACAGCACTTGTTCTGATACTGATGTTTATTTTACAATTTTTTAAGAGAAAATTGTCTCACATCATATGTAAGTTTTATTAGGAAAATTTCTGTATAGTCCCATTAGCATGGCAAGTATTAAAACAGAAAATTATTTGCTGGAAATTTGATCAAAATGTGTAATTTTGAGAAGATGTTTGGTAAAGATGACCTCTGATTCAAACAAATATGAAATGTTTGACAGTATTTAAACAGCCTTGTGTGCTCCAAATAAGTATTGTTAGTATAATGATTTTCATTGTTATTATAAAGATTTTTATTGTTATAATGATTTACATTGTTGTGATAATGATTTGTATTGTTATTATAATGATTTCCATTGTTATTATAAAGATTTACATTGTTGTTATAATGATTTACATTGTTGTAGTGACTTGCATTGTTGTTATTATAAATTGCATTGATATAATGATTAAGATTGCTATTATAATGATTTCCATTGTTATTATAAAGATTTGTATTGTTATTATAATGATTTACATTGTTGTTATAATGATTTGTTATGATTTGCATTGTAATAGTGACTAGTATTGTTATAATTATGATTTGCATTAATATCATAATGATTGAGATTGCTATTATTATGATTTATATTATTATAAAGATTTGTATTGTTATTATAATGATTTACATTGTTGTTATAATGATTTGCTTTGTTATAGTGACTTGCATTGTTGTTATTATAAATTGCATTGATATAATAATGATTAATTATAAAGATTTGTATTGTTATTATAATGATTTCCATTGTTATTATAAAGATTTGTATTGTTATTATAATGATTTACATTGTTATTATAATGATTTACATTGTTGTTATAATGATTTACATTGTTGTTATAATGATTTGATATGGTTTGCATTGTTATAGTGACTTGAATTATTGGTATGATGATTTGCATTTTTATAATTCTTTGCATTGTAACTTTAACGATTCCCAGTGCCATTATAGTGATTTTACCCTGATCCTAAAAGTCCTGTTCTTTTAAAAAATCTACACCAGACTTATTTCCGTATAATGTAAATTTTTCCTCCAGACTGGGTGGCCCATTTTGATGAAATTCCCATCGAATCTGGTGTTGCCATGGATACCTCTCCTAGCAATTGGGGGTTACCTCCTGCTATCATTGTGGCTGCTAATTCGGAAAATACAGGTTGGGCCAATTTTGAGGAATTTAATGCTGGAGTCAACAGTCCCGAGTAAGTATCTTTGTCAATCAGTTGTTAGATCCTGACTGTCACCTTGAAGCCAAAATAATATTTTAATGTGATCTCGTGATCTTCGTGATCATGTGACACACTAGTGAGAATAAAATACTACATGGTGGTAAAAATTATGCAATTCTCTTTTGATTTCATCTATGAAAATGTAGGAAGAAAATTCTTTTTTAAAAAGTATACCCTAGCTTTCAATTACTTTTTAAAAGTATACCCTAGCTTTTAATTACTATTTAAAAGTATACTCTAGCTTTCAATTACTATTTAAAAGTATACCCTAGCTTTCAATTGCTATTCAAAAGTATACCCTACCTTTTAATTACTATTTAAAAGTATACCCTAGCTTTCAATTACTATTTAAAAGTATACCCTAGCTTTCAATTGCTTTTTAAAAGTATACTCTAGCTTTTAATTACTATTTGAAAGTATACCCTAGCTTTCAATTACTATTTACAAGTATACCCTAGCTTTCAATTACTATTTAAAAGTATACCCTAGCTTTCAATTACTATTTAAAAGTATACCCTAGCTTTCAATTGCTATTTAAAAGTATACCCTAGCTTTTAATTACTATTTAAAAGTATACCCTAGCTTTCAATTACTATTCAAAAGTATACCCTAGCTTTCAATTACTATTTAAAAGTATACCCTAGCTTTCAATTACTATTTAAAAGTATACCCTAGCTTTCAATTACTATTTAAAAGTATACCCTAGCTTTCAATTACTATTTAAAAGTATACCCTAGCTTTCAATTACTATTTAAAAGTATACCCTAGCTTTCAATTACTATTTAAAAGTATACCCTAGCTTTCAATTACTATTTAAATGTATACCCTAGCTTTTAATTAATCCACTAAGTACATTGAAAACATTAGTAAATTGTACTATTTTCTCAAACTGTCAGGGTAGTCACAAGCTTTTGCACAAATTAGCTCCTCAATGTGGTGACACCATTTAAGTACCTCTTTCCAGACTTATATTGGTTGAAAAGAGGTTTGGTGGTTAAGGATCATGCTCATATTCGAGAGGTACTGAGTTTGATTCCCGTCGTGAGCGCTGCATTGTGTCCTTGAGCAAGGCACTTTACTCTTATTGCTTCAGTCAACTCAGCTGTAAAATGAGTACCGGCACTGCTGGGGAGTTAATCTGCGATGGACTGGCATCCCGTTAATTGGGAGTCATGTACTCTCATCTGCCATTGAAAGCGGGGATAAGCACCGGCTCTTCAGCTCTATGATGTTCATGGATGTAGCTAGCTTTCAGCCTTACATTACATTATTATGTTGGCAATCAAACTTTCACTGATTATGCCATGGAGCCTGTAACTTTATCCAGAATTATGAGCAGGTGCTTATGAGTATTAGCATAACTCATTATGGTCAATAATCAAGTTTACATAAATTTGATCAGGTTTCTACCTCTTTTCGATCAAAGATGATGATTAAGATCTGTACCTAGTCAACCTTGTAATGTTGTATTTGAAAAACAATCTTCCATACAGTGCTGGAATTAATTATAAAATTTCCCATTAATTATTTTCCTATTAAATTGATTTATAAAAAATTTGTCGGTGCCATTAAGCCCTCATCAAACAAACAAACTAACAAAATTTCCCATGGTTCTGGATAAAGGTGTTGAAAATCTTCCCACAAAAAATTGTGATAGAAATAATATTAATGTCCTAAATTCATCTTTGTATGCTTCCCTTTTTACAATTTAATGTACTATTTATTCATCACACAATTACATTGGGGACTTTATTACAGCAATAAATCTTTTTGGGTTATAACCATCAGAATAGATTTTTTAAGATTTTTTTTCTAGGTATACTTTCATAAAAGTCAGGTTTCATAAAAGTCAGATTTCTAACTTTTTCATTTGCCATTTGTTTTATTTATGTCTTTGCCTGAATTTAGTCTCATGTTTTAGAATACAATGCAGGTCTTGAGATTGATCAGATAATTGCAAGAAACTCATCAAGAGGCACTGAATTTATTTCATATTTGTTCGAATGGGGAATGCATTTTCTTTAAGTTGTTGTGAGTGCCTTAAAAAATATCTAACCCAAGAGTTATGCTGTATTTGTAGAATTTTTTTATTTATTTATTGTATATACTTTTTAATCCGTATTAATTATGTACCATTTCTTCACAGATCCACCAATAAGCCAAGAAGTAGTTCTCCAGTAGAAATGGACAGTGAACCATCGCAGAACCGTGAAGCTGAGTCATCAACAACATCTACATTTGTTCCTGTCAAAGAATCTACACCTCCAGCACCTTTGCCAAACCCTGAAGGTGGTAAGTTCGAACATTGAACAGACTATATCAGCTTCTATTAACCCTTACTCTACCACGCGGCGATAATAGCGTCGTTTTTAAACCACCTTTTTCTAAAAATAAAATCGGGACTTTACCACAGTCCTATAGGAGTAATCTTGGTATCATTTTAAAGTACTCGGATATTTCTTTCACAAAATGAATCTTTTTCATAGGGGTCATATTACATAATTTTTAGAAAAAGTACATCGAAAAAGGGTAAAACTCAAAAATTGCTAAAAAGTTTACAATTTTTTTATTTTTCTCTCTTAAATCTTACGATAACTTCAAGATCACATTTTGGCTCCAAATCAAACACGCAAGTCCTAAGACATGATAGTATTGGTTTCTGGTATAATTTTTATGATCCCTACGTGCAATCTTTTGTTCTTTCAAAATTTCATGAATTTCTGCCATTTTTGACCCGTTTTTTCCTTCAAAAAATCGTGTAACCCAAACTTGTACATCACACATGCTTCGTTGAACCGCCGTTCGAAAGCGCTTGAAATTTCCTTTCATTTGATATATAAATAAAGGCATACCCCTATTTAGAACCTATTCTAAAAGAAATATATTACACCTCTCCAATTTGAACGACTACGTGGTGCAGAGGAAATGTACGCGACTAGCATGCGAGCGCTCTGGGTTCGAGTCTCACCGTGACCACTGCGTAATTATTTTTTTTGCTGCAGCTTTCAGGGGACGTTTAACTTTGATCATTTTTGATGTGTTTCCATCTTTTCTTTCTTTCTAAAAATTATAGATTAGTATCATTGGAAAGAAAATTTTAAAAAGAATCTAAATATGTAACAAATCTCTGTTTTCAATACTGACAAGAAGTTATACTTCTGCAAACATTGGCCATTTGTTGACCAAATTTAGCCCAAAATTGCTTAATTTGCATAATTTTGTTAAATATTTCCTAAATTGGTTTTAATTACTTAAAAGATGAATATCTTAGCATCTATTCCAACCAAACTTGTAACGAAAGAAAATGAAAGGAAAGTTGTCAAAAAAGCATATGAAAAAAAAGTTACAAAAATTGGGGTCGCTTTTTTCAAAGCCCTGGTAGAGTAAGGGCTAAGGGCTGTCACAATATCTTGATTATCGTGATATTGCTTTTTCCACAATACCAAAAGTACCCTGATCAACACAAACTGCATTTCACGTGTCTTTCATCACACAGTTCAGTCACATCACACGTACAACAAACATACTACATGCCAACCTACTAGTACCAGTTCAACCAATTTTACTAATTTCAATTTTTATGTTTGCTTTTGATTTTACTTCATATTTTTCTTAAGTTTTATTTTTTTCACCGAGTACACGATAGCGTTAACAGCAACTGATTGTTTGTTATACTCAGACAAAGCCTAAATACCTAATATAAAGTGCTCGCTGCAAATCCTAGTGTGAACTGTAGGTTGAAGTTGTCCCGTCGTTCAGCAGAAACCTACTTCGAACGTCGAACAAGATCAGATGGAAATCAAGAAAATGTCTTTTTCAGTCCTCTGCACACATCTATTAGTACAACCCACGGCACAGCAAGATTCCGACATAATAATCTTACAAAAATAAACTTATATAACAACATGCAAATGTATGCAAGTCTAATTAAGTACAGGAGACAACAGTGGTTTTTCCTACAAAATGGCGATGTAAACAAAGTCATGTGACCTCTGCATAGTCTCAACTGCAGGGAAGACATCTTTGTCACGTGCATCCGCCTCGGCCACTCCTCTCTTACTCACTTTCATCTCTTATCCGGCTCCCCTGTCCCACTTGCAACATCGATCTCTCCATCAAGCATATTTTTTAACCTGTCCCCTATACCAGATCTCTTCTCTCCTCACGCTCCTCAATCTCAGACTTAATCAAAAACAATTCTTCCTCAAACATCAACTTCCTTTGCAAGCACCTCTTTCACCACATATAATCCCCCCTCCCCTCCCTTTCTACACCTAACCTTACACACCCCTTTCTTTTCACCTAGATTTTTCTCCCACATTCAGCATTTCCCCTTTATCTCCCTCACAAACCTTCCATCTCCTCACTATCCTTACTCCCAACATGGTATATGCACAGTGTTTAAGCAATTTTTAAAGGTGAAAATTTTGGCGAGTAATAACTAGAGAGGAAATTAAAAAGTGAGTTGAACAAAATGAATCACTGTTCAAGGTATATCATTTTCAATAAACGGAAAATTATGAATGAAATAAAAGAATTTTGAAATGATTATTTACAATCTGAAATTTTAATTAAGGAATTGTATTTAACATGGAACATGGTATGCACAGTGTTTAAGCAATTTTAAAGGTGAATATTTTAACGAGTAATAACTAGAGAGGAAATCAAAAGTGAGTTGAACAAATTGATCATTTTCAATTATATCATTTTCAATAAGAGAAAATTATGAATGAAATAAAAGAATTTTAAAATGATTATATACAATCTGAAATTTTAACCAAGGAATTGTATTCAACATAGAACATGGCATGCACAGTGAGTGTTCAAGCAATTTTAAATGTGAATATTATAGCAAGTAATAACTGAAGAGGAAATCAAAAAGTGAGTTGAACAAAATGAATCACTGTTACTTTAAGGTATATCATTTTCAATAAATAGAAAATAATGACTGAGAAGTAAAGAATTTTAAAATGATTATATACAATCTGATATTTTAACAAAGGAAATATATTTAACATAGAACATGGTATGCAGTGTTTAAGCAATTTTAAAGGTGAATATTTTAGCAAGTAATAACTAGAGGGGAAATCAAAAAGTACGTTAAACAAAATGAATCACTGTTACTTCAAGGTATTTTATTTTCAATAAACAGAAAATTATAAATGAAATAAAAGAATTTTAAAATGATTATATAAGTTGTGTGCCTTTCCATATCCAAACACCCAAACTTTAAGTCACTACTGAAAAACCAAAGTAGCTTGTTTTTAAAGCTATTCTGTTATGAATTTCTTGCTTTTTTAAAAGACTTAATTAAAGTTTAAGATTCTCTTCAAACGTTTTAGTCAAGACTAATAAACATTTAAAAGAAAGGAATTATTCTCTTGATGTAACAAATTTGCATATTTTCTCTACTGTTGAGCTGGAAAATTCAAACAGGTATACAAGAATAAATGTAGTTTTTTTTTCTTTTTTTTAAACAATAGGCCAGACCTGGAAATAAGCCACGGTCCCGCCGGTTATAACTGCGGGAAAACAGGAATTAGCGGAAGAATTTTTTTATATTTCTTATGTAACCAACAGTTTATTTTGTAAAGAGAAAAAAAATTAAGTTTGCGGCCACAATGTTTCAGGTTCATTGCTGTAATAACGTAATTTTGGGATGAAATGTCATTAAATTGTGAAAGAGGAACATGTGTAGTAAAGTGTGAGCATAGAAAAATGTATTTACAACATTTATTTCTGTCACAACTTTTTGTGGGAAGATTTTTGACACTTTTATTCAAAACAGTGGGAAATTTTATATTTACTTTCAACTCTGCACTAGGCTATGATTTTCATATTAATGGTGTTGACTGTTTTTTGCAATGTCAAAGAAGATGGGAATATTTATGATATAAAGGTGGAAGGTTTTAAAATGTTCCTCTCTGTCTTGCAGTATCAAGCAGCTCAGATGCCTCTGGCTTCCCAGCATCTCCAAGAGCAAATTCACAAGATGGTGACAACACAGTTGAGAAAGAAGCAAGGTAGGCCCCTCTTTTATTATCAAGATTCTTTTTTGCATATTATGGTTGCGAAAGTGATTGGACACCCACGACTGTAAATAATGGTATAATGTTGATCTCATTTTTGTACTCTATTCATCTACCTACTGTGGTGTAGCGGTTATCATACATGTCTACAGACCATGAGACCCTGGGTTCAAGTCTGAGTTGGGTAGACACGCCAGTGCACCACAACTGGTTATCAAAGGCCGTGGACATTGACTTGGTTGTCGATGTTATGTCTGTCCGTACGTCATACCTGTGTTCTTGTCCGGGTCGTATTAAGCGTTTGGTGATAGCATTGTTACTATCATAACCGATTACGCAGGTGACGACCCCGTCATTGTAATTGTGTGTTCACTCGTCGTCGTACTCTATTCATTACATTTCATAAGAAACTAAATCTTTCTTAGTTTTGGATGTTAAGATCATTTTCCATTTTAGATTTGGTGAAGGTTTTAGCATAAGGATAATGGGCAAAACGAGATTTTATTGATGAAAAGTATCATTACCCTATTTGACGTATCAAGCCCCTGCTCTAATAAGCGCCCGCCCAACATTTTAAGCTCGACTATTCAAAGAATAGTAGAGCTATTCTACTACCCCCGGCATTGGCGTCCTGGTAAAGTTTTCATAACTTAAGTTATGAATGGTGTACATTAATGTGACCTGGGATAGGTGTAGAGGACATGGGTACTGATCAAATGAGCATGAATGGGGAGTTGTGTGTGCATACTAATTAGCTTTGCATAATAATGAAAATATTTGTCAGGTTGAAGTTATGTTTAAAGTTTTTGGTTAAAGTTTTCATAACTTATGAATGGTGTACATTCACGTGACTTGGCATAGAGATAGTGGACATGGGTACTGATCAAATGAGCATTATTGGAGGTTGTGTGTGCATACTAATTAGCTTTGCATAATAATGAAAATATTTGTCAGGTTAAAGTTATGGTTTAAGTTTTTGGTTAAAGTTTTCATAACTTATGAATGGTGTACATTCATGTGACTTGGCAGAGGGTAGAGGACATGGGTACTGTTCAAATAATGAAAACTAATTTGTAATAATGAAAATATTTGTCAGGTTAAAGTTATGGTTTAAGTTTTTGGTTAAAGTTTTCATAACTTATGAATGGTGTACATTCATGTGACTTGGCAGAGGGGTAGAGGACATGGGTACTGTTCAAATGAGCATGAATGGGGATTGTGTGTGCATACTAATTAACTTATTTGCATAACGAAAATATTTGCCAGGTTAAAGTTTTAGTTAAAGTTTTTATAAGTTAGTTATGAATAATGTACATTCATGTAACTTGGCATAGGGGTACTGTTCAAGTGAGCATGATTAGGGGTTGTGCGGCATAGGGGTACTGTTCGAGTGAGCATGATTAGGGGTTGTGTGTGTATACTAATTAGCTTATTTGCATAACAATGAAATTATTTGTATCTATGATATCTCTTAAATTACAGTGGATGGGGATTTTATTTTCACATTGTCTACACTTAATGAAAAGGTGAAGTGTGCATAATAATTAGCTTATTTGCATAACAATAGACCTACATACAAAATGTTTAACATTCATGAGCACATAGCTGAAGTTATGAATGGTGTACATTCATGTAACTTGGCACCAGGGTAGAGGACATGGGTACTATTCAAATAAGCATGATTGAGGGGTTATGTGTGCATACTAATTAGCTTATTTGCATAATGAAAAATTTGTATCTATGATATGTCTTAAATTAAAGTGAGAGTGGTGATTTTGTCATTGTCTACACTTAATGGTGAGGTGAAGTGTGCATATTAATTAGGTTATTTGCATAACAATAGACTTGTACAAAATGTTTAAGATTCATGAGTGCATAACTTAAGTTATAAATGGTGTACATTTATGTAACTTGGCACATGTGTAGTGGACATGGGTATTGTTCAAGTAAACATGATTGGGGGTTGTGTGTGCATACTAATTAGCTTATTTGCATAACAATGAAAATATTTGTATCTATGATATGTCTTAAATTACAGTGGGAGCGGGGAATTTGTTTACATGATTGATCATATACGTGAAGAGCATTGTCTACACTTAATGGTTAGGTGTAATGTGCATATTAATTAAGCTATTTGCATAACAATAGACTTTCATAGAAAATATATAACCTGAGATAATGAATTGGTACTTGATACAGTTGTAGGTGGCATTGGTACTGTTTAGTTAATTATGATAAGGGGTTGTGTGTGCATACTAATTAGCTTATTTGCATAACAATGAATTTTTTTGTATCTATGATATCTCTTAATATAAAGTGGGTGGTGTGATTTTGTTTACACAAATGATCATATATGTGAAGAGCATTGTCTACACTAAATGTGAGGTGTAGTGTGCATATTAATTAGGTTATTTGCATAACTATTTTCCCTCAACTTTTTCAGCTGGTAAATTATAATTACACTTAACTAGATTCTTTTCAAATACTTTCCTGGTGTGTCCAATAGTTTTAATCCCCGAAATCACAGAGAAAAATATGAAAAAAAATACATAAAGATCGAGGATATCAGGATGTGATGTCACAACTATATAGTAGTCAGATTTCAGTCATTTCTAAACAAATGAGACAAAACTTATGTCTTAAATATTTCCTTAATGGATTAATATTTTGGAATGCTTCCTTTACCATTTTTTTGTTTCTTTCTTAGTCTTCTTATAAGGTGAATTAACTTGACCACTGAACTAATCCTTTAAGATGAATAGAGAGGGTAGTTAGGTAAGTAAATGACTGAAGAAATAATTGCATTATGCCGCAAGGATACATAGTTAACATTGTAATATTTCATTGACATGGACAAGTCATGGGTCTCTCCTTTCTTTGTGACTCAAAAAATATAATGAAAAGAGGTGTTTCATTTATGAAGATTTCTTTCATTTTTTTTTTTTATTTACTGGGTGAGGTAGTAATATGACACAACTCAAAGATATTTTGAGGCTTGCAGTAAAATGTGAAAATCTAAAGAAAGTGGAAAAGTAAGTGCATTTTTTAAAATACATGTAATTTGAAATAACTTTTCCTACTAGCCCCATTACCGGCATATATGTCCATCAACAAGCCCAATGTCTACGCTAGCTTTGTTTTTGGACTGATAACTTAATTTATTTGATTAATTTGAAGACTGAAAATAAGTTTTGTTACATTAGGCTATTTGCTTATTTTGTGTCTGACCCTGGTAAGGTTTTTGTGGTGGTTGTTGTGGGGCTAGTATAGAACCAGTTCACACAATGCAGTCCGAATAGCACACTGTGCGCTGCCTCAGAACATGGGCACTTATTAGGAAGAAAGTTTGGGCCTAAAAAGTGGCGCTATTGCGCTTAATATATCGAATATGGTATTATGATTTATGGTGTGTAATAATTTTGAGTATAATTATGCTTTTTGCTCCTCTGTGTTCATTGACCTAAAACATGGAACAGAGATGTTAGAGAAGGCCCAAAATAGAAGGCATAGCTGCTACCTTATTAATTCTAATTGTTTTCTCCTCCACCAGTCCATCACAAACAACAAACCAGCCAGTTAGCGTGGAAACTTTTTCTTCCTCCACGAGTCTAAGAATTTTGTCGCCACCTCACATCGTCGGCGATGTAAATATACCTCCTGATATTATCGTTCCTCTACCAGACACCACCCAGTTCCGAGATTCCAGCTCTGCGGGATCTCAAAGTCCCAGGAATAGTGAAACTAATTCATCGGAGGCAAATGTTTCTTCTAATTCATCCACTGCTTCAAAGGCAGTTAAACTTTACGAAGTCAAAATTGAGAATGGTGAGTCAGAGAACGCTGACATGAAGGTGCAGTCCTCGTCTGACGTACAACAAGGAAGTAGCGTAGAATCTGCCTCCCCCATGGTGGACGCAGACAATGAGGATGTTTCTTCATCTTCAAGCGTCTCAGACGTACCACCAAGCTCCAGGGAGGGAGAGAGCAAGGAATCCAAGTGAGTTTTTTTCTGTGTAAACTTGAAAAGGCTTTTCTTTCATGTATGACACGATGGACAGACATCCATCCATCTGATGGAAACATCCATCTGATGGAAACGTAATATACTGCACTCTATTGTTCACCTGGTGTGATGTGAAATGTTTTGTTCTCGTGTAAATTACTGTGCAAATGATGTTATTGCATTATTTATGTTAACGTAACTAAATGTAGCAAAACAACAAAAAATCTTAGTATAGCCGTAAATTCTTATATAGTTTAATGAAGTAAGTTTACTATGCGTGTCATAGTTTATTAATTTCATTTATTGGTTCGCATGCGAAGCATGCGAATCTATCCGGCCGTCAACAGATTTGTCCTGAGATTTCCTCAGAAATGTTAGTTTTTTGAGAATTCCTCAAAAAAGTTAAAGTTTCTTCAGATATCCTTATGGAAGGTTAGAGTTTCCTTATAAAACTTTAAAGTTTTTTTGAGATACTTAAGACAGGATCAAAGACTAGTTTCCTTAAAAAGTCTACAAAATTTTTGATATTCTTTCAGAAGATAAATGATATAATTGTCCAATATTCTTCAGAGATCCTCAAGTCTCTCTTGTAGCACTTGAGATTTAAAATCCTTAAAAATTCTTCAAAATATTTGGACACCAACAGTTGTATCAGGCATGATTATTAAACTCCACCTTTATTATTGTTCTCATTTGCATAAAGTTGCTATAGTATATGACCTGACCAGACTGTTTTATTTAGTTTGCTTAGTCAGGGAGTGTGACAGGATGTAATTGCATATGGACATAGGGAGGGATACCATGTGGGACATGGATGGGGTCTTGAGGGACATATGATATAATATTTACCATGTTTTATACACCAAGGGCTATATCAAGCATAATTATTTGACTCCACCTTTTTTCTTATTCATCAACTCATTTGCATATAAGTTATTATATGAACTGACACTTTCATACATAGTATGCTCAATCAGGGACTGTGATAGCTAGGATGAGACTTCTTATGGAGCCTATGGGATGTCATGTGAGACATAGGGTTGGATGCCATGTGGGATGCCATGTGGGACATGGGGTGGGATGCCATGTGGAACAGGGTGGAATGCCATGTAGGATATGTGGTGGAATGCCATGCAGGACATAAAGGGTGGAATGCCATGGGATGGAATGTCATGTGGTACATGGGATGCCATGTGGGACTTAGTGTGAGATGCCATTTTTATAATTGGCCGGGTGATATGATATGGGTGTCAATTTGCATGGGC
Source organism: Chiridota heheva (assembly GCA_020152595.1). NCBI lineage: Eukaryota > Metazoa > Echinodermata > Holothuroidea > Apodida > Chiridotidae > Chiridota > Chiridota heheva. The sequence goes on along the minus strand of JAIGNY010001654.1, from coordinate 390,257 downwards.
ATGTGAACCATGACGGTATTTACCGTTCTAGTTATTATTTGTTCTTGGACTAATATTTCAGTTTTAACACAAAAATGAATAATTATTTGAACAAAAGGTATAAAATCATCAAAAAATTATATCACTAGAAACCTATTTTGCCAAAATTGTACCTTTAACAAGGATGTTACCATCAATCAGGTCATTTTATGATTATACTCAGGACATGGACAGGCCTCCTACTAAGAATAAAGATTTTGCCCTTTAGGTTCTTCTAGAGCTGTTTACATTTGTTGAACCCTGTTTTTGATTAAAACTTAATGCGATCACTTTTTACACTTGTAAACCCAAATTGTGCCTTTTAGAAGTGTAATTACCTTTGTTACCCAAAACCTTCATCTCTGGCTTGAAACTGATTTCATTTGAATGCAATCCATCTACCTTTTTCGCTATTTGACTCTCTCACAAATGATCTCTCTGAGTTGGTTGATTGACAGCTTTGTCAACTAATCACTGCACAAATTTTCCTGCTAATAAAGTCTTCCTATGCGGTAAGACTACAGTACAGGTAACTAGCATCAAATATCATGCAGTCAATGCAATATACTGCACAGAACAATTTTTGCACACAGACTGAGTGACAGACAAGATGGGGAACAAAACTTGCGCCTGTGGCTTTGTAAATCTGATTCCTGTTACCCAGAACGGTTTAAGTAAACTAAATTGTTTTATTCCTTTTGCTAAAAACTCTAAAGATCTGTAAAGTGGTCATGCTTGATTGTTTTGAGTATGGATTTGAGGTTTGTTGCCCCACCTAATTGTGATACAAAAGGTGCCAACATGTGGAGGCAAACCAAGAGTGTATTATCTGTGCGCTCGATGTTTGTTTACAATTTCTTGACCAGTGATTGGATGAGTTCTTGCACCATGCGCAGATGACGTTGGTGCACATACTCTGTTAACAATTTCTTAACCAGTGATTGGATGAGTTCTTGCATCGTGCGCAAATGACGTTGGTGCACATACTCTGTTTACAATTTCTTGACCAGTGAATGGATGAGTTCTTGCACCATGCGCAAATGATGTCGGTGCACATACTCTGTTTACAATTTCTTGACCAGTGATTGGATGAGTTCTTGCACCATGCGCAGATGACGTCGGTGCACATACTCTGTTTACAATTTCTTGGCCAGTGAATGGATGAGTTCTTACACCGTGCGCAAATGACGTCGGTGCACATACTCTGTTTACAATTCCTTGACCAGTGATTGGATGAGTTCTTGCACCGTGCACAAATGACGTCGGTGCACATACTCTGTTTACAATTTCTTGACCAGCGATTGGATGAGCTCCTGCACCGTGCGCAGATGACGTCAGTGCACATACTCTGTTTACAATTTCTTGGCCAGTGATTGGATCACTTCTTGCACCGTGCACAAATGACGTCGGTGCACATACTCTGTTTACAATTTCTTGACCAGTGAATGGATGAGTTCTTGCACCTGCACAAATGACGCCGGTGCACATACTCTGTTTACAATTTCTTGGCCAGTGATTGGATGAGTTCTTGCACCATGCGCAGATGACGTCGGTGCACATACTCTGTTTACAATTTCTTGACCAGTGAATGGATCAGTTCTTGCACCATGCGCAGATGACGTCGGTGCACATACTCTGTTTACAATTTCTTGACCAGCGATTGGATGAGTTCTTGCAGTGAATGGATGAGTTCTCTGTTTACAATTTCTTGACCAGTGAATGGATCAAATGACGATGACGTCGTGCACATACTCTGTTTATAATTTCTTGACCAGTGATTGGATGAGTTCTTGCACTGGCGCAGATGACGTCAGTGCACATACTCTGTTTACAATTTCTTGACCAGTGATTGGATGAGTTCTTGCACCATGGCGCAAATGACGCCGGTGCACATACTCTGTTTACAATTTCTTGACCAGTGATTGGATGAGTTCTTGCACCATGCGCGCAAATGACGCCGGTGCACATACTCTGTTTACAATTTCTTGACCAGTGATTGGATGAGTTCTTGCACCATGCGCAATGACGCCGTGATGCACATACTCTGTTTACAATTTCTTGACCAGTGATTGGATGAGTTCTTGCACCGTGCGCAGATGACGTCGGTGCACATACTCTGTTTACAATTTCTTGACCAGTGATTGGATGAGTTCTTGCACCATGCGCAGATGACGTCGGTGCACATACTCTGTTTACAATTTCTTGACCAGTGATTGGATGAGTTCTTGCACCATGCGCAAATGATGTCGGTGCACATACTCTGTTTACAATTTCTTGACCAGTGATTGGATGAGTTCTTGCACCATGCGCAGATGACGTCGGTGCACATACTCTGTTTACAATTTCTTGACCAGTGATTGGATGAGTTCTTGCACCGTGCGCAGATGACGTCGGTGCACATACTCTGTTTACAATTTCTTGACCAGTGAATGGATGAGTTCTTGCACCGTGCGCAGATGACGTCGGTGCACATACTCTGTTAACAATTTCTTGGCCAGTGATTGGATGAGTTCTTGCACTGTGCGCAAATGACGTCGGTGCACATACTCTGTTAATAATTTCTTGACCAGTGAATGGATGAGTTCTTGCACCGTGCGCAGATGACGTCGGTGCACATACTCTGTTTATAATTTCTTGACCAGCGATTGGATGAGTTCTTGCACCATGCGCAAATGACGTCGGTGCACATACTCTGTTAACAATTTCTTGACCAGTGATTGGATGAGTTCTTGCACCGTGCGCAAATGACGTCGGTGCACATACTCTGTTTACAATTTCTTGACCAGCGATTGGATGAGTTCTTGCACCATGCGCAAATGACGTCGGTGCACATACTCTGTTTACAATTTCTTGACCAGTGAATGGATGAGTTCTTGCACCATGCACAGATGACGTCGGTGCACATACTCTGTTTACAATTTCTTGACCAGTGAATGGATGAGTTCTTGCACCTTGCGCAGATGACGTCGGTGCACATACTCTGTTAACAATTTCTTGACCAGTGATTGGATGAGTTCTTGCACCATGCGCAGATGACGTCGGTGCACATACTCTGTTTACAATTTCTTGGCCAGTGATTGGATCAGTTCTTGCACCGTGCGCAAATGACGTCGGTGCACATACTCTGTTTACAATTTCTTGACCAGTGATTGGATGAGTTCTTGCACCGTGATACTACGCCGGTGCAGATTTCTTGACCAGTGAATGGATCGTTCTTGCACCATGCACGCCGGTGCATACTCTGTTTACAATTTCTTGACCAGTGATTGGATGAGTTCTTGCACCGCGCGCAGATGACGCGTCGGTGCACATACTCTGTTTACAATTTCTTGACCAGTGATTGGATGAGTTCTTGCACCATGCGCAATGACGCCGGTGCACATACTCTGTTTACAATTTCTTGACCAGTGATTGGATGAGTTCTTGCACTGGCGCAGATGACGACGGTGCACATACTCTGTTTACAATTTCTTGGCCAGTGATTGGATCACTTCTTGCACCGTGCACAAATGACGTCGGTGCACATACTCTGTTTACAATTTCTTGACCAGTGATTGGATGAGTTCTTGCACCGTGCGCAGATGACGTCGGTGCACATACTCTGTTTACAATTTCTTGACCAGTGATTGGATGAGTTCTTGCACTGGCGCAGATGACGACGGTGCACATACTCTGTTTACAATTTCTTGACCAGTGATTGGATGAGTTCTTGCACCGTGCGCAGATGACGTCGGTGCACATACTCTGTTTACAATTTCTTGACCAGTGATTGGATGAGTTCTTGCACCATGCGCAAATGACGTCGGTGCACATACTCTGTTTACAATTTCTTGACCAGTGATTGGATGAGTTCTTGCACCATGCGCAAATGACGTCGGTGCACATACTCTGTTTACAATTTCTTGGCCAGTGATTGGATGAGTTCTTGCACTGGCGCAGATGACGTCGGTGCACATACTCTGTTAACAATTTCTTGGCCAGTGAATGGATGAGTTCTTGCACCGTGCGCAAATGACGTCGGTGCACATACTCTTGTTTACAATTTCTTGGCCAGTGATTGGATGAGTTCTTGCACTGGCGCAGATGACGTCGGTGCACATACTCTGTTAACAATTTCTTGACCAGTGATTAGATGAGTTCTTGCACCGTGCGCAAATGACGTCGGTGCACATACTCTTGTTTACAATTTCTTGGCCAGTGATTAGATGAGTTCTTGCACTGGCGCAGATGACGTCGGTGCACATACTTTGTTAACAATATCTTGGCCATTGAATGGATGAGTTCTTACACCGTGCGCAAATGACGTCGGTGCACATACTCTTGTTTACAATTTCTTGGCCAGTGATTGGATGAGTTCTTGCACCATGCACAAATGACGTCGGTGCACATACTCTGTTTACAATTCCTTGACCAGTAATTGGATCAGTTCTTGCACCGTGCGCAAATGACGTTGGTGCACATACTCTGTTTACAATTCCTTGACCAGTAATTGGATGAGTTCTTGCACCGTGCGCAGATGACGTCGGTGCACATACTCTGTTTACAATTCCTTGACCAGTAATTGGATTAGTTCTTGCACCGTGCGCAGATGACGTCGATGCACAAACTCTGTTTACAATTTCTTGGCCAGTGATTGGATGAGTTCTTGCACCGTGTGCAGATGACGTCGGTGCACATACTCTGTTTACAATTCCTTGGCCAGTGATTGGATGAGTTCTTGCACCGTGCGCAGATGACGTCGGTGCACATACTCTGTTTACAATTCCTTGACCAGTAATTGATTAGTTCTTGCACCATGCGCAGATGACGCCGATGCACAAACTCTGTTTACAATTTCTTGACCAGTGAATGGATGAGTTCTTGCACCGTGCACAGATGACGTCGGTGCACATACTCTGTTTACAATTTCTTGACCAGTGATTGGATGAGTTCTTGCACCATGCACAAATGACGTCGGTGCACATACTCTGTTTACAATTTCTTGACCAGTGATTGGATGAGTTCTTGCACCGTGCGCAAATGACGTCGGTGCACATACTCTGTTTACAATTTCTTGACCAGTGAATGGATGATTAGTTCTTGCACCGCGCCAGCAGATGACGCCGATGCACAAACTCTGTTTACAATTTCTTGGCCAGTGATTGGATCAGTTCTTGCACCGTGCACAAATGACGTCGGTGCACATACTCTGTTTACAATTCCTTGACCAGTAATTGGATTAGTTCTTGCACCGTGCGCAGATGACGTCGGTGCACATACTCTGTTTACAATTCCTTGACCAGTGATTGGATGAGTTCTTGCACCGTGCACAAATGACGTCGGTGCACATACTCTGTTTACAATTTCTTGGCCAGTGATTGGATGAGTTCTTGCACTGGCGCAGATGACGTCGGTGCACATACTCTGTTAACAATTTCTTGGCCAGTGATTGGATGAGTTCTTGCACCGTGCACAAATGACGTTGGTGCACATACTCTGTTTACAATTCCTTGACCAGTGATTGATGAGTTCTTGCACCGTGCACAAATGACGCGACGTGCACATACTCTGTTTACAATTTCTTGACCAGTAATTGGATGAGTTCTTGCACCGTGCACAAATGACGTCGGTGCACATACTCTGTTTACAATTCCTTGGCCAGTGATTGGATGAGTTTTTGCACTGGCGCAGATGACGTCGGTGCACATACTCTGTTTACAATTCCTTGACCAGTGATTGGATGAGTTCTTGCACCGTGCACAAATGACGTCGGTGCACATACTCTGTTTACAATTCCTTGACCAGTGATTGGATCAGTTCTTGCACCGTGCACAAATGACGTTGGTGCACATACTCTGTTTACAATTTCTTGACCAGTAATTGGATGAGTTCTTGCACCGTGCACAAATGACGTCGGTGCACATACTCTGTTTACAATTCCTTGGCCAGTGAATGGATGAGTTCTTACACCGTGCGCAAATGACGTCGGTGCACATACACTGTTTACAATTCCTTGACCAGTGATTGGATGAGTTCTTGCACCGTGCGCAGATGACGTCGGTGCACATACTCTGTTTACAATTTCTTGACCAGTGATTGGATGAGTTCTTGCCCTGGCGCAGATGACGACGGTGCACATACTCTGTTTACAATTCCTTGACCAGTGATTGGATCAGTTCTTGCACCGTGCGCAAATGACGTCGGTGCACATACTCTGTTTACAATTCCTTGACCAGTGATTGGATGAGTTCTTGCACCATGCGCAGATGACGTCGGTGCACATACTCTGTTTACAATTTCTTGACCAGTGATTGGATGAGTTCTTGCACCATGCGCAAATGATGTCGGTGCACATACTCTGTTTACAATTTCTTGACCAGTGAATGGATGAGTTCTTGCACCATGCGCAAATGACGTCGGTGCACATACTCTGTTTACAATTTCTTGACCAGTGATTGGATGAGTTCTTGCACCGTGCGCAGATGACGTCGATGCACATACTCTGTTTACAATTTCTTGACCAGTGATTGGATGAGTTCTTACACCGTGCGCAGATGACGTCGGTGCACATACTCTGTTTACAATTTCTTGGCCAGTGATTGGATCAGTTCTTGCACCGTGCGCAAATAACGTTGGTGCACATACTCTGTTAACAATTTCTTGACCAGTGATTGGATGAGTTCTTGCACCATGCGCAGATGACGTCAGTGCACATACTCTTGTTTACAATTTCTTGACCAGTGATTGGATGAGTTCTTGCACCGTGCAAATGACGTTGGTGCACATACTCTGTTTACAATTTCTTGACCAGTGATTGGATGAGTTCTTACACCATGCGCAGATGACGTCGGTGCACATACTCTGTTTACAATTTCTTGACCAGTGATTGGATGAGCTCTTGCACCATGCACAGATGACGTTGGTGCACATACTCTGTTAACAATTTCTTGACCAGTAATTGGATGAGCTCCTGCACCATTCACGGATGACATCGGTGCACTTTTGAATTTTTTCATGGAAGCTGGTATTGTAGATTTGTTCTTGACTATAGATAAGGTCCTCAAAATTAAATTTGTCCACAGACCTTTGTGAAATATCCTTTAAATGTGGAAAATAATACATGAATGCTTTTGTAAATAAGATATTGCTGAGACGTGATTTATTGTCTTCATCCTGCAGCCCAGTAACAAATACTGACGTGATTAAGTCCAGCCAAGCGGCAGACTCCCCATCCAATTCACCAAATGGTCCAACAGATGGCACAGAGATAGACCATCCAAGGTAATGTTTCCCTTTTGGAATTCTGTCAATTTAGAACAGATTAGTTTGAATGAAATAAAAGTGTTTTTTTTTTTTTTAAATGTTGATATGCAAATATTCTCTGCTGTGTTCAGTACAAAGAAATTTAGCTGAACTAATCTTAAGTTTATTTTAAGACTAAAAATTGATTGTTTTCCCTCTGCCACCCCTAATTGCCAAAAAATAGGGGTGGCGTTTTTAAACAATTTCTTTTTGTAATTTAAGATAGACCATCCAAGGTAATTTTTTCCTTCTTTAATTCTGTCAATTTAGAACAGATTGAAAGAATAATTTTTTTATTTTTATGTTAAGTGTTGATATGCATATATTCTCTGCTTTGTTCAGCACAACAAAATTTCACTACTAATCCTTTAATTTAAGACTACAAAAATTGCTTGTTTGCCCTCTGCCACCCATAACTTGCTAAAAAATAGGGGCGGTGTTTTTAAGAAGTTCTTTTTAAAATTTTTAAAAATCTCTACACTTTGTAGAAATCGATGTAAAATGGTGTGGCAACCACTTTTGACTGTTGCTGTTGCGAACATGAAGCCCACCGCCCACAAGAGCTCCAGAATACAAAGTTGATATGTCTGTTTAAAACGAGTGTGCCAGGCAAGGCAAAGAAAATCCCAAAACACACAAACCAGGCAAGGCAAAGAAAATCCCAAACCACACAAAAAACATCAGTGAAAAACAGCAAAATAAAAGGAACCAACAATCTGAAAATGAAGAAGTGTTTTAATTCTGTTTTATAAGCGTACATGATACTAAACCCTGAGTGAGCCAGTCTTGCTTGCAAGTGTCGTGAGCAAAGATGCAATTTGAGTGATCTGTGCTTAAAATTTTAAACAAATTCCACCTGCCCCTCCCTTACAGTTTTCCACAAAAACTGCAAACAAGCAAGTTTTTTTTAGGCCTTGTGGCCTTATTACAAGAAGATCCACTCCCTTTCATAATGTTGTGGTCAAAAGGAGGTTTATTATATTTGTACGTTATTCTGTATTGGAAGGAAAACAAGTTCAAAGAAGTCTATTTTATGACAGTGTTGCAAGGGTAGTTTTCTGACTTACAAAAAAAGCTTTACAGGTGATGTAGCCCTTTAGTCTTATGCAGATCTGGGGAAAAAGCCTACCTTTCCGGCAGTTATAATCGTGGGGAAAAATGGAAATTCGCAGGAAAAAATTCTTTGCAGGAGAAAAATTTGATTTCTTGAGTAGGCAACAGTATATGTGGTAAATATGTGCTCTAAAAACGCCCTGTGTATTTGTGTGATAAAAAGTACATTAAATTACGAAAGAGTGAAGTATATAAAGATGTATTTATTACATTACTATTATTCCTGTCATGAATTTAGTTGGAAGATTTTGGACACCTTTATTCATAACCATTGGAAATTTTATAATTAATTCCAACTCTTTGAGTCTTGTGCTTTGTAATTGTTTAAACTGGTATGAATAAAAATACAGTTTTTTACTTCGCAGCTTCGATCCAAGCGAGGCGTCACCATCTGCACAAAACGGCCCGGTGTGAACACCAATCACTTAAACATCGCATCTCTCTTTCAAAAAGGAATGAGCCAATCAGCTTCTGTTGCTCTAAATGTGAAGTAAAAAATTCAGTTCATTCAAATCAAGCAAGAAAAGATGCACAAGTGAGTGCAAACACTCAGCGGAGCTCACGGTGGAACGGAAGCGGAAACACCAGCCTCCTTCGAACCAATACAGCCATCGATTCCTCGTCTTATAGTAGTTTTAAGGGATAGTTCCAATTCACCTACAATTGAGGAAAAAAAGTTGTAATCCTTAGCTGAGTGTGAAATATAGTGAACCTGATGATGGGATGAGATCTGAAGTAAATCAACGATGATGATAGGTATGGTTGCAGTCACTGTGGCGGCGCATATATGATTCTTTTCAACATTAATATTCTGGAGAAGCTTGTTCGGATATTGCACCAGCATATTATAAGTGTTTGTTGGTGGGTGAACAATGGCATGATGTAACATCCGAATTCCTCCCTGTTTCTGTTGGATTGACAGCTGTTGTCATATTTTGGCATTTCTTTCTGCATTGATAACACAATGCATTTTTGTACTTTGCGTTTTAATTCTCAGCTGCGGTGAAACGTGCAGTTTTGCGTAGCTTCACGTGTAGCAGTTTTAAACCCCTCAGGATGTCTAATTGTATGTACCCCTTATGTCCCATTTATTTGTATCTCCCTAAAGATTATGTTGTCGTGTAGTACTTGTAGCATTTAATTGTTTAGTTGCATTAGTTCGAAGTAGGAGTGTCTGTTCGTCGTAACGCTTGATCTGTTATTGTGTAGGCAGCTGGTTTTCAAACTCGCAAATTGAATCAATCTGGCGCATCTTAAAAGTCTTTCATTGTTTCAAGCCCTTTCCATTATCTAATTTGCTGCATTTGTTTTTATTTATTTGTTGTAAGACTTAAATCTGACCACAGAGGTATTAAAGGGGACATCAAGTCTGACCTAATCCTTACTTCATGCGATAGAATTAAAAATAAATTTTTCTGACTTAAGATGTTTCATGCCTCCCAAAGCAATCTAACACAATTTTCTTAATTAAATATCATCGTTATTAAAAAGTTTTAGCACTACTACTACTACAAAAGCTGCCAGTTTGATTTTAGAACATGCAGAAATGATGTCATCAAGCCAACAGGAATGGAATGCTTTGTATTTCTTTGTAATCTCAAGCTTTCTGGCTTATGAAAAAAGACATTTTTGTGTATGCATGAGATTATCGAAACATGCTGGTAAAACTTAGTGTCACATATTTTTGCAATAAAAACTTTAATACAATTTATAAAGAAATTATAATTCTTGTCCCTGTTGGGGAAATAGTTTCATCATGCACAAGATTTCAATATAGAATTGAACAAAATGCCAACCTCCATGTGTCAACTTCAAACTTGAGATTGGAGTAAGATTTTGACTTGTTATTTTTGGTAGTTGGTTTAGATTTTAAACCTCTTATTATATGGATTGTATCAGACTTTATGTCTCCTTTAAAGCTTTGTACCCTTTTATGCTTTTACAGATTATCAATTCATGGATAAAAATGAGTTTGCTTCGGACTGTTGCTGTACTGATCCTCAACAAACAAACAAACTAAGTAGAACAGCAGTATTATGTGTAGATCTCCTAAAAAGTGCATAAAAAAAAGAAGAAAAAAAGACATTTTAAGGTTTTTCCAAAGGAATGACTTCACTGCAATCCACTTCCTTTTTTTCCAGAATTAAAAAGAACACAGCCAAAATAAATATTTTCTTTTGGGCATCCGTGCAAATTTTCTCTTATAAGTGTTCGTATCTCACACTCAATGATTATTGATTATCATTATGCTGATTGCATTTGATTGGTCTTTTTCACATTACAAATTTAAAAGCAAAGAATTTTTAACAGGAGGGAAGCAATGGGCTATGTTAACGCTGGATTTTTTTAATAATATTTTCGTCAGAAACACATTCAGCACCATTAGGCCTGAAAATAAAATATTTGTTTGCTCTTTTTGTGCAAAATTGTAAAGGAGGGGCAGGCAGAAATTTGGACCTTTGTAGGATACCGTCTTCATCAACAAGTAAATGAAGAAGTTAATAGTAATTGCTGGACACAAGAACGCCGCTTTTTCTGGTTTATAAAGACCATTATCACACTGATAACCGACATCTTTTTGATTGAAATCTGATTAATGGCTGGCCGCGCTTTGAAAAGTTTGAAGCACATGGAGTAGCATGATCACCTGGTCAAATAAATTGTATCACGTGGCTCTTGTTTGTCAAAACAAGTATTGGTATGTAATATGGCAACGCAATAGATTTTTGAAAATTGAAAAAAGAAAAAAAAATTAAGATAACAAATTTAAGCGCCTCTGCTATTTTTCAGCAAGTTAGGGGTGGTGGAGGAGGGCAAACAAACAAATTTTGTATGCCTTATGTGCAAGAAATGCATGTAATAATTCTAGGGGGAAACCTACCATAGAAACCTACACAGACATTCCGTAATCTGTAATTGTTTCCTTGGTCGTGGTGTAGTTGGACACTTATTCTAACCATCAAAGCATGTTTGAGTTCCTCTTGTACCCTTACAAACCTTTGCTTTGTGAGGGAGGGAGGGCTGCCATAATAGGACCTGCAGAATTGTTGCAGATTCATGTCTAGCACAGTGACTTGCAAATCTTGGACTTCTTTTGCTTGATCCTTGTAAGACAGTGCTGGTAGTTTGTTATTTTTGTGTGAATGCTAACTTAGGAGAGGGCTTTAATTCCTATCCATGAAGTCCCTAGCAATGGGGTCCCTCCTGTGTGAATGCTAACTTAGGAGAGGGCTATGATTCTTATCCATGAAGTCCCTAGCAATGGGGTCCTCCTGTGTGAATGCTAACTTAGGAGAGGGCTATAATTCTTATCCATGAAGTCACTAGCAATGGGGTCCCTCCTGTGTGAATGCTAACTTAGGAGAGGGCTATAATTCTTATCCATGAAGTCCCTAGCAATGGGGTCCCTCCTGTGTGAATGGGGTCCCTCCTGTGTGAATGCTAACTTAGGAGAGGGCTATAATTCTTATCCATGAAGTCCCTAGCAATGGGGTCCCTCCTGTGTGAATGCTAACTTAGGAGAGGGCTACAATTCTTATCCATCCTCTTCTAACCAAGATGCATACTGTAAATTTCAAGGCAAAAAGTTTTTTTTAATTTGTTTATTTCTTAATTCCCACTAGAAAATGGAGGGGGAATTGTCTGCATATAAGTATGCCCCACACCCACCTCGAAATAGTTTTTGAGATATAATCCATCGAAATACTTCTTTTCTGTTTTTGATTTTATTGTTAATACATTAGGATGGATTAAACTGAAGTGTAAAAAGTCTGAGCGTCAACCTTTTGATCTTTCTTTACTTGCCTACTTTGTTGCATTTATTTCGCGGTTCACTCTTTCCCATCTCAAATTCCTTTTGAAATGATTCAATCTGAGCTTCCAATTTCAAGCTCAGTTCCATCAATAGTTAATGACTATGGAGATCAATAGTTAATGACTATGGAGATCAATAGTTAATGACTATGGAGATCAATAGTTAATGACTATGGAGATCAATACTTAATGACTATGGAGATCAATAGTTAATGACTATGGAGATCAATAGTTAATGACTATGGAGATCAATAGTTAATGACTATAGAGATCAATAGTTAATGACTATGGAGATCAATAGTTAATGACTAAGGAGATCAATAGTTAATGACTATGGAGATCAATAGTTAATGACTATGGAGATCAATAGTTAATGACTATAGAGATCAATAGTTAATGAGTATGGAGATCAATAGTTAATGACTATAGAGATCAATAGTTAATGACTATGGAGATCAATAGTTAATGACTATGGAGATCAATAGTTAATGACTATGGAGATCAATACTTAATGACTATGGAGATCAATAGTTAATGACTATGGAGATCAATAGTTAATGACTATGGAGATCAATAGTTAATGACTATGGAGATCAATAGTTAATGACTATGGAGATTTTTAAGATTGTATTATTCTTTTAAAATTAGTGGCAAACCTCACGCGCCACCTGATTGCTTTAAATTTCACTCGTATGTAAATGGCCTTTGTTTCCTCTGCCGTTAAGTTTGTTTATGCCTGCCTTAGCTTACAAGTGTGTAGTTCTTCTTGTGTCATGAAATGTCCTGTTTTTCAATTTAATTTTTTTAATTTTATATTTGGATGTTCCAATATAAGCCGTTGTGCATTCGATTCCAAAAGAACAGTGAGTTAAAGCTTCTGTGAAATAGACTCATATTTCTCATTAGCTTGGGTCATTTTTGTTACAACCTTAAGTTACTCCCAGGAGGGGGGCACTTCTATATGTGAGGTATATATACATGTTTTGCCCAAGCAGTTGCCTCTTTTCAGAATTTTCATAGTGCAGGTATAAAAATCCAATCTCTCATACTGCTGGTCTCAAAAATTTGCATATTTTCATACTGCAAGTATCAAAAATCACTAATTTTTATACTGCAGGTATCAAAAATAACCTATTATCGTACTGCAGGTATCAAAAATCACTTATTTTCATACTGCAGGTATCAAAATCATATACTGTCATACTGCAGTTACCAAAAAAATATCTCATACTGCAGTCCATTTTTGAAATTCTGGGCAGCACATACCTTCTACTTTAGTATGGAAGTGCCCCCTTTTCCATCTCTGAAGTTAATACATTCAGAGATATCTTTTATTGAAAATGCTGGGATTTGTTCTAATATCTCATGAGCATTCGTTTTGTGTATTGCTCTGTGTTGCGTATCTTTTGCCATTTGCATAATAAGGTACTTTAAAATAATATTGTATTGTTTTCGTATATTGGTATATATATTTGATTATGATACCGAGATATTTCCAATAAGTAATTCTTTTAAGTATTTGTAAACATGCAATATTTATATCTAAGCAGTGATTAGCAGCTTCCATTACTGTTAATAGCAGCATGCTTGATAAAGGAATTGAAACTTTTTTTTTATATTCTAATCGCATGTTTTATCCACTTTTTGGTCAGGAAAGCTGGGATGTTTGAAAGGGCAAAGAGCTCAAAATGGTTTTTTGTAGTTTTTGGAATTTTAGTCACAGAAAACTTTCCACTGATAAATTGATCTACTAACTATTTTTGTAACACAATTTTGGCCAATAAGATGAAAAACTCAAAAAGCTGTAAAAGGAGCAATTTTTAGATGAATTTGGAGGTTTTTCGTTATTTGCTTTTCGATAATGTTTCAATCAAATTGCCTAAAATTTTGTGTATCCAGACCCCTAGCTTTGCTGTTTTACAAACCTCCCTCCGTGGGCCCGCCCTACCCCCTGGGGGTCCGCCCAGCCTCTCGTGAGAAAAAATATATATAAATGGGTTTTTTTTTAAACTTAATAATCTTAATTAACCTTATAAATGAATACCTTACATGGATTCAGAACACAGAATGATAGCATAGTAAGCAATTGTCCTGTTTGACTCATGAATGGTCCTTATCAATCAGAATAGTTTCATTCTGAGGTATGATTATAGCAAAAATCCCGTAGCTTCTACACCATGGGATTCAGTTTAAGGGGGCCCTCGACTCCATGCCGAAAAGCAAAGCACTTCACACGCGCATTAATGTGCCCCCTCAACAAGTCTACCGCCTTTTTAAATCAAGCTAGGTATCTGTGTACCTACACATATACCCTTCAGAAGATTTCTTTTTGCTTTACGGGTTCGCTGTTTGATAATTCCCAAGCCAAATTTATTATAGGATAATGAAAACAGCCTACTTACCAATTTTTTGAAAAATGGTCTTAATGACACTTAGGTTTACAGATTAAGGTGTCTTTGTTGATCTAATGTGGAATAGAGCTGTCCTGTAGTTTCTGATTCCTATTCTTGTTTTTATTTCAAGCAGACTTAAGTATATATCAGATTGCTTCATTCAAAAGTAGCTGCAAGGTTTAATTGAAATGTGTTTTATTACTTTGTAGCATCGCATGACCACACATGCAGTTTTCTCAGGTTGACCGCACCATAAATGCATCGTTTTTTTAAGCTTCTTATTGATTTAGACATTATTTTTCTCCTTCAAAAATGTGCATGAGAGAAGATTTGTGGAGTGACACCTCCAGAAACATCAGCTAAAGATACCATTCTTTTTAAGTGTTAGAAAATTTATTTGAAGTAAATGGCGGTTATTCCTGATTATAATAATAATAATAACAATAATAATAACAGTTATTAGTGGTATTGACATTTTCTGTAAATTACTAATTAAAAAGAGAGATACTTTATTGTGGTCGATTATCTACATAAAATAAAGGTTAAAATGTTTCTAAAGTTTAAAAAGAAATGGATTTTTTTGAGCCAGACATCTTGTTTGGATTATTAGGGATATAAAGATAATGTCGGAGAGAAAAAATGGTGTAAATTTTTTCCCTGCTGTGTCAAATGCAAAATGAGAGAAACACATTCTTGACATTAAATTAGGAAATATTCAACCTTGGGAAACAGATGTGGAATGATGGAAGAAAACAAGAGGAAGTTCAACAACTTCATTGTAAAGTGTAATTGTTTTAAAACCATTGATTCCTGAATACATTGTTAACGGTTTGGGATTACAAGTGTGCCACCTTAAGAAATAAGTTTTGTAAATTATAACTTCCAGTTTACATGTCGTTTCATCTTAGTTCATAGGTATTTCTGTGTTTTATTTTTTTAAGTGATGCTCCTCAATCGTCAAGATTTTGAGAGAAAGGTAACATTTGTAAACAAAAAAGTATATTTCAGATTGTGGGGTGGATGTATTGATCAAACAATTTGCTAGTTATGTAGGGAGGTATTGAGGAATTGTTAATATTCTGTTTTAATTTAATCTTTCTCAAATGGGCACCTTTAAATAAAAAGTGTGTATGATTAGTGCCCTGTAATTATCATCTTCCAAATGAAGTGCACATATAACTCTCACTCATGTTTTTACGATGCAAATGTACGTAATAGACTTGAAGATGTTCAAATGTTACTTGTGTTTTTTTCTTTTTTGGTTAGCATGCAAAACATTATCCAAACCTATGTAATGGCGATTTCAGCCGGCTGTCCACAGTTTGGTCTGAAATTTTCTCAGAAATTTTAGTGTCTTTTTCTCTCCAGAATTCCTCAGGAAATGTTAAAAGTTTCTTCAGAGCTCTGAAAAAGTTAAACATTTCTTCAGATGTCATCATGGAAGGCTGGAATTACCTTACTAAATGTTAAAGTTTTTCAGAGACTTAACACATGTTGAAGACTAGTTTCCTTTAAAAAGTCTACAAAACATTTGATATTTCTTTTGAACATAACTGTTAAATGATATAATTTTCCAAAATTCTTCAGAGATCCTCAAGTGTCTCTCATAAAACCCTCTGTGACTCACACCTCTTCCCCATCTCCTCGAGGATGAGGATTTCATGTCAAACTTCAGTAATATCCTTATCAACATCGCCACCTGCTCAATTCCCAAAACCTCCAAACCCCCAAATCATCCTTCCAACCCTTGGTTCTCTGATGACTGCAAAACCGCCGTCAAGAACAGGAAAAGAGCCTCAGGAACTTTAAACTAACCCGACCACACATAACCTCAACCTCTTTCGCATCAGCCGTGCCAAGGCCAGACGCACTATCAATGACAGTAAAACCAACACTTGGAACTCTTCTCTCACCACCAACACCCCCACTAAAAAGATTTGGAGCATGGTTAACAGCTTCCACGGCAGAGTAGGCAAATCTCCCATCTCCCATCTCTCTTGAAATGGTGACCTTCTCATCGCAAAAAAGGACATCGTTAACCACCTTGCCGCCTCTTTTAGCAACATCTCGTCCTCAACCAACTACTCCAATGCTTTCAAAACCAAAAAAAGCTTGGGATGAAACCCGGAGAATCACTTTTCCCTCCGACAACTCCGAAAGCTACAACACCCCTCTCACCCTTTCTGAATTAAACCAAGCCATCCACGACGCTGGCTGCACCTTCAAGGTCCAAGATAACATTCCCTACCAGTTCCTGAAACACCTCTCCATCAAGGCCACCACTACCCTACTCACCATCTTTAACCACATTTAGTCCTCACACTCCTTTCCCCCTATCTGAAGGACAGCTATTGTCATCCCTGTCCTTAAACCGGGGAAGGACGGTACCGACCCCTCTAGCTACCGACCCATCGCCCTCACCTGCTGTCTCTGTAAAAATATGGGAAGGATCATTAATTAGAGACTAAACTGGTTCCTTGAGACCGACAGAATCCTCTCCCCTCACCAAAGCGGCTTCCGAAAATGTCGCAATACCCTAGACCAGTTAATTACGCTCGACACCGCTATCCGGGAATCCTTTACATAAAAGGAACACCTCATTGCCATATTTTTTGACCTCAAGAAAGCTTTCGACACTACTTGGAAATACGGCATTACCCGCAAACTTCACACCATCAGCCTTAAGAGGCCATCTCCACATCTTTATTCAAAACTTCCTCTCACCTAGGCAGTTTCAAGTTCGTATTGGCCACACCCTCTCCAACTCGTACCCCCAAGAAGTGTGCGTCCCCCTAGGCAGCATCCTCTCTCCCACTCTCTTCAACCTGAGCATTAATGACATCACGAATAACCTTGCTCCCAACATCAAACGTACCCTCTAACGTGGATGACTTCACCATCTTCTACTCCTCTCCTAGCTTTCCTATTGTTGATAATGGGCTCCAAATCAGCCTCAACCAGTTGCAAGTCTGGAGCAACAATAACGGTTTTAAATTCTCCAAAGACAAGACAGTCTGCATGCACTTTTGTCATTTAAACAACCTACACCCCAACCCGAACTTTGTGCTCAATGGTAATCGCATCACCAACCTGAAACAAAAATCCAATAGCTCCCTCAACTTCTCCGATTCCTCTCCAACACCACTTGGGGAGCGAACCGCAAAGCTCTCAAACTTTTCAGGCTCACCATTCGTGCCAAGCTTGACTATGGCAATATTGTCTACTGTGTCGCTCACAACTCGTACCTCAACCACATCAACACCATCCAAAATGAAGCCCTCAGGTTTTGTCTAGGTGCCTACAGGACCTCCCCAATCACCAGCCTTCATGTTGAAGCCAACGAACCCCCCTTTCTACCTAGATGTAGAAAGTTTAGCCTCTCCTATGCTTTTAGAGTCCTCACCAACACCGAGAACCCTGTTTACAGCCTCATTAGGTACCCCAATTTCTCCACCCTCTTTGATAGGACTAAAACCTTATCCCCTCCCTTCAGCTTACGCATTAAATCAGACCTCTTTTTTCTCGGCTTAACCCCGCCACTCTCGTCACCTACTCCTGGTCCACTTCTTATCCTTGGGCCACCCCCCTCCCTTCTGTCTACCTAGACCTCTCCACTCATCACAAAACTCAAACCCACCCTAACCTCTACATAAATCTCCACAACCAAATCAAAGACCAACTCTCAAATTACACCTCCATCTATACTGATAGCTCCAAGGAAGGCAACAAGACAGCTGCTGCTGTCGTCATCCAAGACATCACTCTCAGTAGCAGACTTCCTGACTCCTCATCCATCTTTTCAGCCGAGGCTAAGGCCATTCTCCTCGCCCTCAACTTTATTGAGTACTCTCCACTCAGCCACTTTGCCATTTTCTCCGACTCAAAAGCTGTTCTTACTTCATTACTCAATCTTAAACGGAATAACCTCACATACCACCATCTTTTCCGGAAACTCCTTTTTTCCACCCTCTGCAAGAAAAGTGTTCTTTTCTTCTGGATACCCAGCCATGTTGGCATCCCTGGCAATGACAGGGCTGATGCAGCCGCTAAGCTTGCCCTTAACCTCCTCCCTACATCTTTTCCGAAATTTCTCTCTGACATCGAACCGCTTATCGCTTCCCTTGTTCGTGACCGCTGGCAAACCTCATGGAACCCCCAAATTGAAAACAAACTCCATGTCATCCAGCCCACCATTCCGATTAAATCCACCATCAACAACCTCTCTCGTATCGACAACGTTCATATTACCCGTCTTAGAATTGGTCACACCCACCTCACTAACGCCCACCTCCTTATTAGCTCCCCCAACTCCTCTGCAACAAATGCCACTGCACCCTCACAATCTATCACTTCTCCTTGATTGCCCCCTGTACAACCTTCCCAGAGCTTCCCTCGCTCCCCACAACTCAATTGCTGAGTTCTTCCAGAAAAATCCTCCGGGTAAAATTATCTCCTTTCTTCATCATGCTTCCCTCTACAGCCATATTTAATATTCCTCTTTCACCCCTTCTCTACTTTGTTTTTGTTTCACCCATGCACCTCCTCTCTCTCGATCACAGCTTTCTGACTTTTTGTTCTTGAATTTCTCTCATTCTCCCCTGTTTCCTTTCTTTCCTACTTCTTGAATGATCTGACCTCTCAGGCACAATTTGACCCTCGTTGTCGTGGTGCCGTTAAGCCCTCATCGAACAAACAAAGTCATAACACTGGAGGTTTAAAAACCTTCAAAAAATGTGTGCACCAACGGCTGTATCAGGCATGATTATTAAGCACCGCCTTTAATATTGTTTACATTTGCATAAAGTTGCTAGTTTATGAACTGACAAGACTTTTTTCTTAATATGCTCAGTCAGGGAGTGTGACAGGATGTGACTGCATAAGGACATAGGGAGGGCTGCCATATGAAACATGGATGGAGGGCATGCAGGACATAGGGTAAAATATATACCATGTGGTATGCACCAAGGGCTATATCAGGCATGATTATTTGACTCGGCCTTTTTTTCTTATTCAACAATTCATTTGCATATAAGAGCCTATGGGATGTCATGTGGGACTTGGGGTGAGATGCCGTCTGGAACAGGGTGGGATGCCATGGGGACATGGGATGCCGGGTGGGATGCCATGGGGACATGGGGTGGGATGCTATGTGGGATGTCATGTGGGACATGGGGTGGATGCCATGTGGGACATGGGGTGGAATGCCATGCGGGACATTGGGTGGGATGCCATGGGAACATGGGATGGGATGCCATGAAGGACATGGGATGCCATGTGGGACATGGGTGGGATGCCATGTAGGATATTGGGTAGCCATGCAGGACATAGGGGGACATGGGATGTGATGACATGGGTTGGATGCCTTGTGGAACAGGGTGGGATGCCATGTAGGATATGTAGAATGCCATGCGGGACAAAGGTGGAGTACAATGGGATGGGATGTCATGTGGGACATGGGATGTCATGTGGGACAGGGGATGTCATGTGGGACAGGGGATGTCATGTGGGACAGGATGTCATGTGGGACATATGTTTAGATGACATGTGACATAGGGTAGGAGGCTTTGTAGGACAGGTAGGGGGACATTGGATGTGATGCCATTTGGGACATAATGTAGGATCTCATTGGGAGGGTTACCATGTGGAACATGGTGGGATATCAGGTGGGAATCCACTGGGACATGGGATGCCATGTGGAACTTAGTGTTAGATGTCATTTTATAATTGGCTGGGTCATGTGATATGGGTGTCAAATTTGCATGGGCATGAGAACCATGACAGTATTTACCCTTCTAGTTTTTGTATCTTAAACAAAGGAACTACAGTGGCTTGGTACGCGGGATGCTGTTTACAATCACAAATCACCACTGGGGATCACAAAAGTTAATGTGTGCATGTGTTAAGATTTGGGGCTGTGGTAAGCAGATGCAAAACACTTAGATTCCATTCCATCAACCATTTTTTATGGAGGGGGCTTATCCCCAAATAGCATCCCCTTCCCCAAACAGTGGCATAGATAAAAGTTTTTGCAGGGGGGAACCATACAAATTTCCAAATCCAAACCACCTCTTCCCATTACCGACAGTTTTGAGAGAAAAGTCAGATTTTTGAGGGAAAGTTGTGAGCCAAAAATCTTTGAGGAAAAAGTCAGATAATTTTGAGTAAAAATGTAAGAAATTTTGAGGAAAATGTGGGATACATTGAGCAAAAACAAAAATCAGAGATTTTGAGGAAAAATTGCAAATTTTGAGGCACATCCTCACCCATGCTCTTGCTGTCAAGATCCCCTGTGTGTCACCCCTGTTCTTATCAAATGTCCATCAGAGGTTTAAAATTTCATCTAAGTGATTCTACTGCTGATTTAATCAAAGTTATCTTTCGTTAAAATACCCAGAATTACAGCGGAACTTGCACACTTTGGACAGTTAGTACGCCAGCTGTTCTTATTAATCAGCACATCACCTACTCCTGACTTGTTTAACCCTTACTCTAACACGCGGCGATATTATCGCCGTTTTGGATGCCCCATCTTTGACCCCGTCTCCCAAGCGTGTTTTCAAAAAAATGCTGGTAGAGTAAGGGTTAATCAACCCGCGACAAGTGTGCCAACTCAAAAATATATGCAGCATGGTCCTGGTGGGCGGCTCACTGGGTCACTGAAGCGGAACGAGCCCGAATACTGCTCGGAAGACAAGAGGACCCTTCAATAATCAGCCTGTGCTCAACCCTTACTCTACCACACGGTGATATTATCACCGTTTTGGGTGCCCCATTTTTGACCCCACCTCGCAGGCGCAATAAAAAAAAAGTGCTGGTGGAGTAAGGCTTAAAGCACTTTTATTAGCTACTCAAAACGAAAAAACTCAGTAGCACGATATGTTTGAGAACGAGCAGTAGCGGTGTACCAGGCGCGTTAGTAAACTAAATTGACTGAAGGGCGTAAAATATCAGATTTACCAGCGGTCTTAAATAAGCATCCCATGCATATGAAGAAAAAATAACTGCCTCCCTGTAAAAAAAATTAATAATGAAAATCGGTTTATCACTTGGCAGTTTGGCTACAAACTGTCCGTCTTGTTTTGTATTCCATTTTTACCAACCTGATAACCGATTTACCGACTAATCTCTAATTTTAACGACTAGTCTCCAATTTACTGACGAGTCTCAAAATTTGGGGTGGTGTGACATCCCCACAACCCCGGTATTTTATCCCATGGGTGTGACGGCTCTCCCATACATAATTGATTACCATTTTGTATGACAGTTTGGGAATTTTTTGCTTCATGTTATCTTTTTTATTTTATTTTACGTTTTTAAGGAAGGAGGAGGGGGGTGGGGGCTTCTCAAAATTTTACTCATGCTGTGCTACTGTTGCAACTCGAATGTATTTGCTTTCCTGAAAGTCCCAGCTATGTGTAGATGGCATCCATGTCCCCAAAGGCAAACTCTGTCTACAATTGACATAGGCGGGAATAAGGCTACAAGGGGATGTTTTCCCAGTTTCGGTGGGCAGATCACGTTTATGTATGTCGCGACCCCTTGATACATTGCTCTGTGGTTTGCTGAAGCAGACGGAAATTCCGCTATAGTAGGCAAACAATTTTATGCACCTTTTTAGGATACTATGATTTTAACATCCTCACTTTTGAGGAATTTAGCGACCTTGCTCACATGCATTTCGTGTGATCAACAGGGGCACGATTTTGTCTGATACTTACAAACTGATACACCCACTCATTGGCGGATTTTGCCTACCGAAAGTGTGTGTGCGGCAGTGGCGTGGTGGGTCATGTTTCACCTGTAAGGATAGGGCATTTGGCCGCCCCAAAAAGAATTTTTTTAAAAATAATAATAAGTGTTTAAAAATAATAATAATGGTAATAAATAATAAATGCTCTAAGATTAAACGTTGGCTTGTTGGGGACAGAGATCTAAATTGCATGCAACGTTTAGATGGCACCGTTTAGGAAATTGCTTAAAATCGGTTTTTCAAATTTATGGGCGAAGCCATAGCCATAGTAGGGATCCAGTAGGCGGAAGCCCTGCATTTCATGCAATTTTTATCGCAGAATATTGCTGAATAATTGTGTCAAATCTAGGGTCTAAGCCTTTCGTTTCTCGTCATTTTGGAAGCAAAACATTGCTTTAAAATGTGTCAAATCTACGGACGAATCTGCTGGAAGCCCTGCATTTCTCGCGATTTGGAGAGCAGAAAAATGATTAATATTGTGTCAACTCTCAAGGTTGAAGCCCTCTTAGGGCTCCAAGGGACAATGCCCCGAAAGTCATGCTGTTCTCATGAGTTTGATAACATAAAATTGTTCAAACTCCTGTCGAAGCCCTGCACCTTTGATGATTTTGGTAGCAAAAAAAATGTGTCAAATCCTAGGGGGCGAAGTCCTGGAAGGGGCCCGGGGGGCAAAGTCCCGGAAGCCCTAGGTTTCACATGAATTGGATTGCCGAAAATTGCTTAAAATTGTGTCCAATCTAGGGACAGCCTCGTATGCCCTGCATTTCTCGTGAATTTGATAGCAAAGTCCCGGGAAGCCCTACGTTTCACGTGATATTGACAGCAAAATTGCTTTAAATTGTGTCTAATCTAGGGGATAAGCCCTCGTAAGCCCTACATTCACTCGTGATTTTTATTGCAGAATATTGTTTAATAATTGTGTCAAATCTAGGGTCTAAGCCCCACGTTTCACGTGATTTTTATTGCTTAAAATTGTGTCTTATCTATGGACTAAGCCCCCGTAAGCCCTACGCTTTTCGTGATTTTGGTAGCACAAAATTGCTTCAAACTTGTGTCAAATTTAGAGGCGACGTCCTTGTAGGGGGCCAAGCTCCTGGACGCCCTACGTTTCTTGTGATTTTGATAGCAGAAACTTGCTTCATTCAAATTGTGTCCAATCTAGGGTTAAGCCCCCATAAGCCCTACGTTTCTTGTGATTTTAATAGCGGAAAAATTGCTTAAAATTGTATCCAGTCTAGAGACTTAGCCCCCGTAAGCCCTACGCTTCTCGTGATTTCTGGTAATAGCACAAAATTGCTTTAAATCTAGGGGCGAAGTCCTGGTAGGGACCAGGGCGAAGTCCCCTAAAGCCCAACGTTTCACGTGATTTTGATTGCCGAAAATTGTGCCAATCTAGGGCTAAGCCCCGTAAGTCCTGCCCTTTGCGTGATTTTGGTAGCAAAAAATTGCTTCAAATTGTGTCAAATCTAGGGGCGAAGTCCTGGTAGGGGTCCACGTGGCGAAGCCCCAGGAAGCCCTACGATTCGTGGGATTTTGATAGCAGAAAATTGCTATAAATTGTGCCTATTTATGAATTAAACCCTGTAAGCCCTGCGCTTTTCGTGATTCTGATTGCACAAAATTGCTTTAAATTGTGTCAAATCTAGGAGCGAAGTTCTGGTAGGGGCCCAGGAGGGCCAAGCCCCCGAAAGCCCTACGTTTCACGTAATTTTGAGAGCTGAAAATTGTTTTTAACTTGAAAATGTGTCAAATCTGCGGGGCGAAGCCCTGCATTTCTCGCGATTTTGATAGCATAAAATTGCTTAATATTGAGTTAAAAAATCCAGGGTCAAAGTCCTGGTAGACGCCGTCGCCTCTGAGGCTTAGCATTTTTGTCGTGATTTTGGTATCATTATAAATTTATAAGTGATAAACTTTCCAAAAATTCCACACTAACCAGCTAACAGTAAGCAGGTACATTTTGGAACGAATATTTAAATGTAGGATCACATTGACTACAATACTGCAATACAAGGGCGTAGAAATCGGGAGGAGGGGGCTGGGGGAGCTTTAGCACACACCCCCGTCAAAATTCAGGGGGGGGCTAAAGTATGTTCTAGCCCCCCACTTCTCATATACGAAAAACCCCTTATAAGACTTATTTATACCCACTTTAAATAATATAAGTTTATAATATTATCATATGTTCTGCTTTCTTCAATTATGTTGAAAAAAAAGGTAATGCAATTTCGATGGAGACTTTATTACTGCTTAGCCCCCTCATAATCATTTTGAGCTGATCGAAGCTGTATTAAACATAACAATTGCGTGCTACCGCAGACTCTGAGTGGGGGCAGCATAATTATTTTTCCCAGGAGTGTTTGAATATAAATGTACATGTATAAAGAGAAAGAAATGCTTTTTCATAGAGAAAGAACTGTTTTGTTATATGCTGGACAACACTCCTTACTTAAATTGATCCCATGGGCTGACGGGATATACCTAAAAACAGCTTCCCTTATGCTCAGATATGTCAAAGAAGGTTGTTTTATAGATGTAAGCTTGGACATTTTGAATAAACATGTTTTACAGACTAACACGTGTCTTTTCTTTTTGCGTATCTGCCTGGTCCCTTTTCAGCTCCATGGCTTGGAGTCTACGATTGAATCCTTTTTGTAAAAAGTGATAGACCTATACAAACAAATTTATGTATTTGAAACGGCCTCTTATTGGCTTAGCTTGGGGACCCCAAGTTAACCACAACTTGTGCCTTTCATGATGACTGTTAGCAAGTCTGTTAGAGTTTAAAAAGAAGATAACAAGAATGTCACTTTTTCATTCTTCTTTGGAAAAAAGAAGAAAAAATGCCCAAAGCGCCAAACATGCCCATAAAACCATGCCAAAAACGAGGCTTGTGGGTGGAGATGGGGGTCGAGTTTTCTGAAGGAATAAAGCTTCAGCCCCCCAAGAAAAAAATTGTTCCTACGCCACTGCTGCAATATGTGTCTTTAATTGGGGTCCAGGAATAATTTCCAAATTTTTGATGGATAAGAATAAAGCTTTGGGGAGAAAATTTTTACAACGTTTGTTTTGTAATTATACAAATTGCTGAAGTTGAGATTGAAAAGTGTAAAAACATATCATCAGGACAATTTTGCGTCCATGTGAGCATTCCGCGCCCTCTCAGAAAACTTCACGCAGTTTTTCCCTGGTGTAGGGGATGGGGAGCAACTCGTGAAATGAAAGTTGCCTACCAAAAGTGGGAATAAAAAAATCACCCTAAAATAAGATAAAAAATCACCATATAACTTGTAAATATGTAGAAAAAGTGGAGGAAAATACCCCTCGCACAACCAAATCCCGCCGATGGATGTATGCTTGTGTACTTCTTTGCAGTTGGCTTAGTGGGAAACTACCCTCCCACTCCCTTCTCGTATGCCTGTAACCACGTAATGCTGTTCAAAGCTTTGTGCCATCAGGCCAGATCCTCCTTTCCGTTGTGAAAAATACCAATTGTAGGACACAATGACTGAATACATGAACATGTCACTTGGGGGTTGTTCACGTCCGTTTGTTTTACCACTTCTTCTCTCTTTGCCTAGTGATAAAATACACAAAAATAATCCCGTCAATGATCTACCATTGTGCTGACGATTTGACTGTCATTGTTGCATCTTTTCGCGACCATTTACTATCTGTATATTTAGGGAAAAGACCAGGACTGCAAACGCATTACGCAATCTAGCAATATGTGTTCACTTACAAGCTTGTAATGCGATCCCACAGTTGCATAGGTGGCTCACCATCATAGGCGGCGGAACCGGGGGCACAGTGACATGTATCCCCCCCTTCCCTTCCACCCCCACACACACACACTTTTCTCAAAAGTTTAAAAAGTGCCTTTTTCAGAGAGGAAAAGTGCCCTTTTCAGAGAGGAAAAATGCCCTTTTCAGAGAGGAAAAGTGCTCTTTTTCTGAGAGAAAAATGCCCTTTTCAGAAGGAAAAATGCCCTTTTTCAGAAGAAAAAATTCTCTTTCAAAGAGGACAAGTGCCTTTTAAAGAAAAAACATGCCTTTTTAACTGTTCAAACATTGAAAACCTTTTTTCTTCATATATATTGCCCTGAAACAGTGAAAGGACAATGTGAAATTTCTAAAAGGACAATGTGAAATTTCACTCGCTTCGCGCGCATACACTATTCTGAAAATTTCCCATAGAACAAAGTTGGGGCCCAACAACCCTATGCATATTGGACAATACTGTGGACTTTTTTATACTTAAAAAGCTTCCGCCTCTTCTTACCTTTGTTTTTTTTTAGCTTATCAGGGCCTTTTCAGAGTATGCGAACAAAGCTAAATTTCGTTAGTGGGCCATCTTTGAAATGGGCCATGCAGGGCAGAACCTTTTATTTCCCCCCGGGCCATTGTAATGACATAAACTGACGTGTCCTTTTCCCATGTTCTTTGTAAAGTTTAAATTTAAAGCTTTCATGCCTTTACAGACTGACAGAGATAAATAAAAAATAAATAAAAAAAGTGTTATTTAAAATATTAAAATATATTTAAGTCCCCTTTTTATAATTGACAGATTGAAGAGTTGGAGAAAATAACACAAACATCAAGCAAAATACCTTAAATTTCGCTCACAGAGCGCCAAGTTTAATTTGGGTTATAGAAAAAACATACAATGGGACACTTGCCACTGATTCACTGAAGACTGGGTGTGAATTTGGGCCATCTGATCTAATTTATACTAAAAATAGGTACATATTTTATTCACAGCAGCAAAAAGATGATGGCCTCCATAAGGACCCTTTTGCTTTTCACATTATTTTATACATTAAGTATTCTGATTCATGAACCATACAATGGCTAATCATGATCTATGAGTCTGAACTCCTTCCGATTGTAAGACTTATGATCTATACGTTTTCCAATTCAACAATTGTTGTAGATTTCAATAAAATTGTTATATTTTACCGAATTTTGGACCACAATATCTTGAATTTTTGAAGGTGTAAATAAAAAAAAGAAGGGAAAATGGGTTGCCAGTAATGTTCGAACCTATAAAAGTGTATCAATTTTCGGTGGGGAGGGGGGGGGGGTGACCATATAAAGCTATATTGCTGTGCTACATGCTTTGAAAATAAAATACGATAGTTGGAAAGTACCCCTTCAGATCCTGTGCTCCCCTGCCCCTCCCCTCCCTTCTTACACTTTAAAACATCTTCCGCCGCTTCTGCTCACCATAGGGGCAAGGGACATCCCCCTCCTCCCAAAGTTTTGCTAATCATTGGTTTTTGTTGAATCGTATTAAAAAACTGTTAATATTTTGACCCTCTCCCAATTATATTTCCCCCCAACTATCAGACTGATATCTCTTGATCTGTTTACAACCGCCTATGCATAGTTGTCTAACCATTATTAGTAAAAGATGATATTAGAATTGTACCGCACTGAGAAAAAATAATAACATGAATTAAAACGGGGAAAAATAAGGAATAATATTGACGCTTTGTTTCGCCTACATTAAGGATGGATCTAAGAGTGTGTATATATGGAAGGGGTGCATTAGAAATTATGTTTATGGGGCAAAGCACTAATGCAATGTGAGCTTTAAAAAAACAAATCTGTCGTAACATACAATTTTGAAATCAAGGATGAAGAACGAGGCAGGACCCTGCTTCATTTCATGCACCCCGCGAATCATTTTGGTTATTCTTCTGACCAGCTGGCCGAAATGCTGGACACGCGTCGTCATTTCATCTGTGTTCAGATAGATGATTTTCTTCAGCAAGTTTTCATTATCTTTAAGAACTGTCGAGAAAAAAAAACTCGAATAGCAAAACATCTGACACGTTATGCCATTGGTGTCTCCATAGTCTGATAGTCCGGGACGCCAAACATTTGACACCATGTTTTTTTGCTTTTAATTCTGTTTCGAAAATACCTTTTAAAGGTTTTAAGATACCTGACGAGTGGATAACTTCTACACAATCGCTTTTAAGTTGACATTTGCATATCATGTCGGGACCAGAATGAAATAAAAACAGGCTTGCTTCGACAGCACAATTTGCGGATAGGCAGATAGGTCAGTAGGTAATTGGCAATGACGTTTTGTACCAAAATGTTATGAAAATCAACCAATCGGGTAATTCTTGTCTCCCAGGCACGTATTGTCTGGCTTTAATACAAGTGTGTTAAAAGTTGAATGTGGGGAGTTATGCTGAAAAATCTGCCAATCTGGTAAAACCTTTTTGACTACCAGGCATGTATAGTCAAAGCTGGTTTTATAAGGGCACAAGTGTGTTAAAATTTGAATGTGGGGAATTATGCTGAAAATAAATAGGGCCTACAGCTTTGCATATTTTCATCGCCTCCCCGTCTACGTGCATGCTTTGCATCTGCGCATTTCAGAGTAATGTTTTCGGGACCTAACCCTGCACGTACGTTCATTCGGGAGCAAGTTAACAAATAAGATATATATATATATATATATATATAGGTTTCGAAATGTTTGTAAACTTGCTGCATTTTAAACATTTGATTTTAAGATGCAGATCTTGACTTTTCCCCCGATCCACTTGTGACCTCCGTCACCAGGCCACCCTTCCCCTACTTTGTGAATGACAATCACAACCCTAACACATGCCATAGCTTTTTAAAAGAAATTTGGAGGGGGGAGGGGTGTGGGGGTGGACATCATATATATTATCCTCTTTACACAATTTATAAAGTCAGCAGCGTAGAATTCTAGGCAGATATTTGACATGGATGCATGAGGGGCCGGGGAGCAAAATTTCATTTTCGTCTTAACAAACCTAGAAAATATACGAATCTCTTATGTCCAAATACCATTTATAAAGAGGAGGGGGGGGGGGCGTAAAATGATTAGAAATTTTGGCAACATTTCCAGAAAATTGAATAAAAAATCTAAGAAAAACGCGGAAATTGAAGAAAATTTTATGAAAATGTAGCAAGCTGAGGCAACAAAAATGAGGCAAATTTCCCCAAAATAAACAAGAATTCCTCGAAAAAAGACGAACATTTTCAAAAAATCTACCATTTTTCCAATTTTTTCCAATTCTTATATGCAAATTTTTCTAAAAAACGAAGGAAATTCCCCGAAAATTTAAAAAAACTTACAGAAAAATGAAAACAATTTCCAGAGCTTTAACGCAAATTTTACGAAAATAAAGAAACATTGAAGAAAATTTCCCAAAAATGAAGGCAAATTTAAGAAACTTTCCCGAAAATGAAGGAAATTTCACTAAATAAGCAAATTTTCCAAAAAAAGAAAGCAAATTTTTCAAGAAAGGAAGGAAATTCCCTGAAAATTGAAACAAAAACTTTCAGAAAATAAAGGAAATTTCCCGAGAATTAAAGCAAATTTCACTAAAATTGAAGAAATTTGATGGTTATTTTTCCAAAATGAAGGAAATTTCCCAAAAATGAAGGAAGTTTTCCGAAATTTAAAGGAGATTTCCCAAGTCTGTATGTTGAGTTGACGGTCTTAATTTATCATTTTAATATATCTATTTTAGGAGATGTTTTCCTAGGGTCAAAAACCTCACCCATGGGGAAGGGGGGTAATTCAAAGGAATAGGGGGAATTTTCTCCCATTTAGTTTGTTAAAAAAGGCTATGACCAGATGACACACGCAGTGCAAAGTTCACACCTCTTCAGGTTGTTGTGAGATCTCTGACTTAAGCTCTTAACGTAGTGACTGATTTACAGCGTACAAAAAGCACTTCGATCGATAACTTCAAAGACACCTCTTTGTGTCTCTCTCTATAGGGGCGCGTCAATACACAGCGAAGAGCTTTAAATAGATTGAACGGTCGCGTGTGAATTTTTTTAAACTATTTTCAAGGAGGTATAGTTTTTCTTTTAATAAACCTAAATCTTATCTGCTTATTCAGTAATTGCCTTCTTTTAGTTTTGATTCTATATATAGATATCAAAATTGCAAATAGACGACTGATTGATAAGTCTTTATTATAAGAGATGAATATTGAAATGATGAATAACATTTCTCAAAAATTGTTGGTTACGCTACAAGATACGCCCAGCTTTGAGTCATGGAGCTACGAGTCCACTACGTTGCTATGAAATTTATACAAGCCAAAATTTTCGTTAAACTTTAATCTGGACAACGTATTAAACTATTATTTTTCCAATATATACAAACAATACTTTGATCGTCATTATTAGTCTTTGTTGTTGATTATGTGCATCATCTGGAATCACCAAACAAACACTATATGAACTGTTTGTTTTGACTCTGATCGTGAACAACTCCAGCTCAAGCATCTTTTCTTGGACTTTTACCTTATTGGACTGTATTTTTGTGGAATAAAAAAAAAAGAAAGGATAAGTCACTTGTAATTTGGTTGCGGATGTGTATAAGACGAAATATTCAAAGGATTATCAGCGCCCTTTAATTGATTAATGAATAACACCTTTGATTTTAATTGCGGATATAACTTTTAAGTCTATGACTTTCGAACGTCGTTCATTCTTTTAAAATGGAAGTTTATAAAACATCAAGTGAGCCAGATTTTGCCCACATATCGTCTGAAAACCTTACAAATTGGAAAAGTCTTCCAAAATCCCTCGATTTAGATAGGAATGATAATTACATCGTTCCTCCTTTAGTTGACAAACCGGTGTTAGAGGAAAATACTGAAAGTGTTTTGGATGTAGAGAACACAGAAGAAAGATATTATGATTACTCCAAGAACTCAATTGAAATTACGACAAAGCAAGTGAATCTGAAGCAGAAACTTGACGAGATTCGTTCTGAATTGGTAAGCATAACCTGTTAAAGATTTGATATTGTTCATCTTAACCCACTGAGGGTGCATCGGGCAGTTGGGTGCCCGGACATCCCTAAACGCGGTCAAGAAAAATCGGGAGTGACTATTTGATATAACATAAGAAGATGACGGGCTAAGAAGGGTTAGTCATACCATAAATATCCCAAAACAACACCATCACCATGTATGTATGTATGCATGTGTGTATGTATGTATGTAGGTAGGTAGGTATGTATGTATGTATGTATGTATGTATTTATGTATGTATGTATGTATGTATGTATGTATGTATGTGTGTGTGTATGTATGTATGTATGTATGTATGTATGTATGTATGTATGTATGTATGTATGTATGTATGTATGTATGTATGTATGTATGTGTGTATTCATTTATTTATCATTTATTTCGGACTATTAAACCTTCGGACTAATGGGCCTTCGAACCAGTAGGCGGACACCATATTGATCATGTTAACTCAAATATTCTATACATTTACAAGTTCGATACGTTCGATACGGCTGGTATATAGGAAAATACGGTGCCTCAGTGTTTTGGTAAATCTTTAGTGTACACCAAGCTAAAAGACCTTTCCCGATCTTACTAAGCACCCTGTTCTATATTTTAAAATTTTGATTCACGCAATTGTTTTCTTTGCAGGTGCATTCCTCAAAGGCAGAAAGGGTCCGCAAATATTTTTTCTATCGTTTTAGTAACAGGGTGACTGGGTTCAAACACTACCGAGGATGATAAAATCCACAGACAAACAAACATTAAGATGGGAAACAACTCCACAATGGGCGCAAGGCAAAGAGCAGGAAGAGGGAGGAAAGGAAAAAAAAGCTCGGAAGGGCGGACAGGGGTGAGGGGAAGCAGGAGGGGCCGGTGTGGAGGTCCAGCAGAACCTTTTGCGTTGATTATCGTCACTGACAAAAAACCTGTCTCTGTGGAATTTGAGGCCCCTGCGATAAGTTCTGCATTTAAAAAATGTATGGCTGTATGGGGACCGAATGACGAAGACCAAACCCATTCGGGCCACAAAGATCCCTATTTCTTAACTGTTTACACTGCAGCAGCAGAACGGGTTATTTATAACATGAATTTATTGTTTTAATTCACAGGCAGAGATCCATAAACAAGATCAAATTCTTTTGCGGAAGTTTCTTCGCAATTACGAAGTCATCAATGAAATTGTAAGACAAATTAATTGTCAGTATTTACCATCGTCGAGGGAGCATCACATTAATAACAACGTCAGTCGCTTTCTACGGGATCTATACGATCAGCCAGGGGACTTAGACATTGGTCACGTTGTCAGGTACCTGGTTCCGCCACGCAAGAGGAAGACCAGCGAGCCAATCATACTCGAGTACCAGGACTCATTTGAATATGTTCCCGGAGAAGGGGAAGACGGCGAGTGTAACATTTCTGGTAAGCCATCTTTATGGAATTGTTTTTATGTTTCGATTGACCAGTGGTATAGATTGTGTAGGGTGCATGGCATTTTTAATATGCATGGCCCCAGCCAACCATCTGACCATTTGGCCCCTATAGTGGCCCTCAGTCTGGTCCCCAGAGTGGATCTTTTGTATATCGGTTTGTGTTCTGGACTGGAAAAGTTATTGCCAGAGGGACTTCCTCCACTTCCAGTCAGAATTTTAAAAAGTTTTTGAAAATGTTGTCACTCACTTTGTGGAAAACAGACGCCTCACCGATATTTGTTATACTTGACACGTGACTTGTTTTGCTCTGCGGAGCCAACAGGCCAAGGCCAGGGGTAATAGCTCTCTTGTTGACGGGCCTTGCCTCCCCATTTACAGCCAGCTGCCTATCTAAAACTGCTTACCATCACATGGTTGTAGCATGCCCCACCCCTTAGCATGGCTTCACCTCCCCTCCGCCCTATGTCAGAATGTGACCCCCCTAACAATTTATTGATAAACAGTTGTATCTAAAGTTGGTACTTAGATTTTTGCGGGGAGCAAGTTTCATCAATTGTTGGACACTGCCCATCTGGCTACGTCACTGCCTTAAGCCTCAAATTTACGTGACTGATCCCCATCCTTGCCTAAAATATTACAGGTTTTGTAGGCATATAGTTTTCATTCAATTGGTAAAATTTAAGAAGAAAAAAACAGGAGTACCAAATAAATTTTAAAACTGTCAAAATGTATTGTACATATACTATATGCTGATAAGTGTGCTCTAAATCAAAGTTTATTGGTCTCTGTATTTTAAAGGAGACATAAAGTCTGGCTTTTTCTTCATTTAATATGATAGAAATAATAATTATAAATCATCTGAAGAAAGTTCACATTGTGCAGAATAATTAAGCATATATTTAATATAATTTATTCAAACATTAATTATGTCGATGTAAACTTACATGAGAGCTTCCATTTTGTTCATACGCCCTCTAAAAAATAATGCCACCACACCCAGTACAGATAAGAATATTCATGTACTTCTTGATAATCTATTTAAGATTTTCTTAACTTCTAAGAAATATTTTTTTCCCTTGCATGGGTCTATGAATTTTTATATTTATATGATATTAATGATTCAAGCCTTTAAAACTTCATGTCAAAGCATTTTGGAAAGAAAATACATTATGAGTGTTAGCATATTGGGTGGATAATGTCATCATTGGCATAATTTCGACACAACATTAGACAAAATGGCAGCGTCCATGCATGTTACAACTTTACTTGGATAAATTAAGAATGGAATGATATTTTATAAGATTATTGGTTTATTTTTCAAATCTCTATCATATATGAAAGGAATGCATCGTCCCACATATACATTCAGTGAACGCCGCCGTGCTGGGAACGTTACTTCCGGTTTCAATTTTCCTATTGATCGCGAGAAATCTGCGATCTTATCGATCAGTTATCCGCTGGATCGAACATAGAAACCCACATGTGTTATCGATAACATCACAGATATTTCGCAATCAATAAGGAAAACTTGCAAACCAGAAGTGACGTTACCACCACGGCGGCGTACACTTCTGAATTTATTTATGGGACGGTACCTTTCCTTTAAGCTAGAATATTTGACTTGATGTCGCCTTTTAAGTATTACACTCCTTGCAAAAGACATGACATGAAAAGGACGAGGATAATGTTAATATAATTAACGCTGTGATATTCATTCCCAGGATGAATAGGATATTTCTAATTAAGTCTTCGTTTCTCCTCATCTGCAGATCCGTTAAGTGTTTCCTCGCCGGTCTTCATGTGACGCTGATGCAGTTATAGTTCCTAACAGGTGCACATCTGTTTCATCCGAGCGTAAGCATTACATCTTGATTAAGATCTCATGTTGCCAGCTGCGTCTAAATCTTCTCGTTCTCCGTCGCTTTTGGATGCATTTAATACCCCATCGGCGGACATGTAAAGCGATCTTTTAGAGGGATTACATGAAAAGCACAACAAAAGTACTTGACATTTCAGATCATACAAGAAAATGACACCGACGACAGTGCAAGACAGAGAAAGGAAAATGACCGGAAAACTATGAAGAAAAACTACTACCCGAAAGGTGGAAAAGCTACAACTACTAGGCACTGTAGACAAGAACAAATTGCACTAAAATTACGCCAAGCAGCTAAGTAACATCAAAGAGCTTGTGTGGAAACTCTTTGGCAACATGTTCCATACCATACGCAATTTATTCGTGATGAAACCTAACTATAATGCACTACTGGCAAAGCCATGGACAATTAGTCAATTGCTATCACATGCAAATTAATTAAAGGTTAAACTATAATTTTATATGCAAGGTTAATCCAGGGGATTAACCATAGAACGGGGGTAAGTGCAAGCGATTCACTCGGGCGTTCACGGGGGCGTAGCCGGAGTGCACCCATCGTTAAATGCGTAAGGAAAGTTTACAAGTGTATATACATTTCTGAACAATTGGATTGGGAAAGACCCCTTCCTTCCCGTTAAATAAATCGTCGTTGAAGAGTATAACAGTATAAGTATATAACCTACAGGCTGCTAAAGGACGGGACACAAGAATAGGAAGGGTGCATAGGTAGAACCCGGCCCGAGCAAAATCCATATTTTTGGTCCGGAGCAATAAGCGATATACTTTTTTTTATAAGTCCCAAAATTCTCGGGCCTTATTTACCCCCCACAGTTTTATCACTGCAGGCATGTAACGGTTGATATTATGAAAAATACAAAGTTTGTTTGTTTGTTTGTTTGTTGAGGGCTTAACGGCACCACGACAGCAAGGGTCAAATTGTGCATGAGAGGTTAGATTATTCCAGAGGTAGGAAGAAAAGAAAATAGGAGGAGTCTGAGAGAAGAACGGGGGCTAAGAGCCAGGAGGCTGGGATCGAAAGAGGAAGTGTAGGCGTGTAAAGAAGGTAAAAGTAGGTGGAGGGATGGAAGAGGAGGACTAAATATGGTTGTATAGGAAGATGAAGATAATTTTATCCTGTTTTTTTCCTTTCTGAAAGAGCTCGGCTATGGAGTTCTGAGGGATGAGGGAAGCTCTGGGGAGGTTGTACAGGGGCAGGCAAGAAGGACATGGTGGATTGTCAGGGGGCAATGACAATTGTTGCAGAGAGGTGGGGAGCAAATAAGGAGGTGGGAGTGAGTGAGGTGGGTGTGACCTATTCTAAGGCGGGTAATGTGGACGTTGTCGATACGGGAGAGATTGTGAATGGTGGGTTTGGTGAGCTGGATGTCGTTGAGTTTGTTATCAATTTGGGAGTACCATGCGGTCACAAACAAGGGAAGTGATAAGCGGTTTGATGCAGAAAGGGTTTTGGGAAAGGAGGTAGGGGGAGGTTGAGGGCAAGTTTAGCGGCTGAATCAGCTTCACCATTGCCGGGGGTGCCAGCATTGCTGGCTATCCAGAAGAAAATAATACTTTTTATGCACAGCGAGGAGGGAGGGGAAGGGGAAGGGAAGGGGTTTACGGAGGAGGAAGTGGGACGTAGGGTTATCCCAATTAAGGTTGAGTAAAGAAGTAAGGACAGACTTGGAGTCTCAGAACATGGCAGGCAAAGTGGCTGAGCGGAGAGTATAGTTGACAGCTAGCAGGATAGACTTGGCCTCCGTCGAAAAGATGGATGAGTAGTTGGGAAGTCTGCTTCTGAGGGTGATGTCTTGGATGACGACAGCATCAGCTGTCTTGTCTCCTTCCTTAGAGCCACCAGTATAGATGGAGAGTGGTTGGTCTTTGATTTGATTGTAGATGTTGATGAAGAGGTTAGGTTGGGTTTTGTGATGATTGGAGCGGAGGCCCAGGTGGATAGAAGGGAGGGGGGGCCCAGGGAGGAAAAGGGGCCAGAAGGTGCAAAGAGTGGCGGGGTTGATGCCGAGATGGTGGAGGTCGTGTTTGATGCGTACGATGAAGGGAGGATAGGGTTTTAATTTCATCAAAGAGGGTGGAGAAATTGGGATACCTAATTTGGTTGTAGACAAGATTTTAGGTGTTGGTGATGGTTCTAAAGCGTAGGAAAGGCTAAGCTTTCTACACCTTAGCACGAAGGGGGGTTCGTTGGCTTTAATGTAAAGGCTGGTGATAAGGAGGTCCTGTAGGTACTTAGGCAAAGCCTGAGAACTTAATTTTGAATAATGTTAATGTCGTTGAGGTAAGAGTTGTGAGCGGCACAGTAGACACTATTTCCATATTCGAGCTTAGCACGAATGGTAAGCTTGAAGATGTTGAGGAGAGCGTGGGGGTTCGCAATCCAAGTGGTGTTGGAGAGGAGGCGGAGAAATTTGAGGGAGCTGTTGCAGTTGGTGATGTGTTGCTTGTAGGAGAACTTGGGTTCTAGGGTAAAACCCAGGAGCTTAGTGTGGTCAACTTTAGGGATGCGATTGCCGTTGAGCACGAGGTTCAGGTTGGAGGGAGGTTGTTGAAATGACAGAATATGCATGTAAACTGTCTTTTCTTTGGCAATTTAGAGAATTTAAAACCTTTATTGTTGAACCAGTCTTGCAGCCGGTTGAGTCTAAGTTGATGCCTATTTTCGACGACAGAAAAGCTAGGGGAGGAGTAGAAGATGGTGAAGTCGTCCACGTAGAAGGCACATTTGGTGTTGGGGCCATGGTTGTCCGCGATGTTGTTAATGCTCAGGTTGAAGAGGGTAGGGTAGAGGATACTGCCTTGGGGGCCGCCCTCTTTTTGGGGGTAGGGGTTGGAGAGGGTGTGGCCAATACGAATTTGAAAGTGCCTTGGTGAGAGGATGTTTTAATCAAGATGGGGAGGTGGCCTCTGAGGCCGATGGTGTGAAGGTTGCGGTAATGCCGTATTTCCATGTAGTGTCGAAAGCTTTCCCGAGGTCGAAAAAGATGGCAATAAGGTGTTCCTTTTTACAAAGGGTTCCCGGATAGAGGTGTCGAGCGTTATTAACTGGTCTAAGGTATTGCAACGTTTCCGCAAGCCGCTTTGGTGAAGGGAAGAATATTCCGCAGTTGAGAGCAATGGTTCGGTAGCTGGAGAGGTTGGTGTTGTCCTCCTTCCTTGGTATGGGAAAGGGGGTGGTGATAGCTGTCCTCCATATAGGGGAAAGAAGTGTGAGTTCCAAATATGGTTGGGGATGATGAGAAGGGTAGCGGTGGCCTTGTTGAGGAGGTGTTTCAGGAACTGGTAGGGGTGTTATCTGGGTCCTTGGAGGTACAGCCAGCGTTGTGGATAGCTTGCTTTAATTCAGATAGGGTGAGAGGGGTGTTGTAGCTCTCGGTGTTGTCGGATGAAAAGGTAATATTCCGGGTTTCGTCGGGAGCTTTTTGGCTTTGAACATTGGAGTACTTAGCAGAGGACGAGATGTTGCTGAAAAATGCGGCGAGGCGGTTAGCGATATCCTTTTTCCCGGTGAGAAGATTACCATTCCAGGAGAGACGGGAAATGGGAGACTTAACCATCCTGCCGTAGAAGCTGTTTATCATACTCCAAATCGTCTTGGTGGGGGTGTTTGTGGTTGAGGACTCGCCGATAATTTAACCAGGGACATCTTACTTGACAATGTCATGATATGACCAATTAACCAAAGTATTTATTTGTTTTATGCTTTTGGATAATTATACAAAGTCACTATAAAGATGACCAGCCCGTAAAACATCCTTTGCAACTGTTGCGATTGAGAAGAAATGCGCGGCCTTGTCACCGTCTATTAATTAAGATAGTCTTTGGCATGTGAAAACAATGAACAAAGGAACTTAAACTTATGAAAGGCTCACAACAGTATAAAAGAGATTTAATTGAATAGAGATTTACAGGTTGTGGGTAGAGTCAAGATATATATATTTTTTTATTTAAAAGTTAATTAGATTAATTAAATATGACATTTTAACAACATAAGCATGTGCACACTATCTAACAACATAAGCATGCCACATAAGAAACAAAACTGGCATTCACTTGTAAAGATTTGAAAAGTTCAAGATTTTTGCACTAAGCCCCACTCACTCATTAAATGCATGGTATCGACACCAAAAACAATTGAGATCATATTTGAGTAATGATTAATCAATGTGCCAAATTTGACATGCCACTGATGTATGGTTCTCGAGATACTGTGTTTACAAACTGTTTCAGCAAAACCACATTATGCCCCACTCACAACTCATATCAGTGATTTTAAAATATTTTGATAAGATGAATATCTGCACTAACCCTAACACCTTATTTACGCCAAGAAGATGCAAAACAGATATATGGTTATCAAAATATGAGCATTTTAAGACTTCTACATTTTGCCATGCTCACTCTTTAATTTGCACGATATCAAAATATGAGCATTTTAAGACTTCTACATTTTGCCATGCTCACTCTTTAATTTGCACGATATCGATACTAAAAAAAATAGGGACCATCTATGGTTATGATGCATCTATGTGCCAAATATGACATAGCACAAATGTATTGTTCAGGAGATATTGTGTTTACAAGCAAAGCGTCACACACGCGCACACACACACATGTATACATTTTGGCAGACGACTGATAATATCTGAACCAAACATTTTCGTAATATCGAATCCGATAGGATCGAATCCGTTATTACGGAACCAAACAATAAATTTCGTAATTACGGATCGAATCCGTAATTACGGATCGAATTTGTTATTACGGATCGAATCCGTAATTACGGATCGAATCCGTAATTACGGATCGAATATGGATTCAATCCGTAACGGATTCAATCCGTAATTACGGATTCAATCCGTAATTACGGATTCAATCATGCAAATTACGGATTCAATCCAATTGCAGATTGGATGAGCACCTTATAGTTTTTTACCCGGATTGAATGGGCCACCTCATAGTTTGTTACCCTAATGGGCCACCGTAATTTTAACTATAGCTTGTATAAGTAGGGATGCATAAAACATTGCTAGATGGCAGATGGTATCATGAAGCGATTTATTCATTTCAAAAAATCATACTGAAACATACTTAACGTACTTTCGTGTCAGAATTATCCTGTTCAGGAAAATTCTATCAACGTCAGGGCCGGATTTAGCAATGAATAACGTTGCCCATGGGTCAGTTGCCCATGAAAAAAATTGGGGAAAAATGTCTAGCAACCAATTGCCCATGGGTCTCCACATTTTTTCATGAAAAAAAATTGTGTAAGGGAAAAAATGTGGTAGCAACCTGTTAATTTGCATTGGTAGGAGTGATAGCAATCTGTTCATTTGTACTGAAAATTGGGCAGGTAAACAGGCTTACAAAATAAAAATTCTTGAACATAAATTTACTTAAAAAATCACAAAATACTGCACCATTTTGCATCTAAGCACCCTTAATTATTCCAAAAAATTCCAAAGGGGGTACACCCCCCCTTAGACCCCTCCCACATGACGGCGGTCATTAAAGTAGTGTGAGGCCTCCACTCCTGAAGTTGCCCATGGGCCTCCACATGTCGAAATCCGGCCCTGATCACTGTGATCGGTTCTTTCCAAGCATCCCATACTCTATAGCAGTTTAGTATTTAGGAAATACATTTTGTCCACCATTATATAAATACAATGCGTAGTTAAGCAGTCAGGTATGCGTGTATAAGCTTTGAGAAATGTAGGACTATAACCATTACTTCTAACCTGCTTTAAAAAAATATAAATCTATAGACATGATTCGTCGATTAAAATGCCCTCTTCTTTTTGGCCTTCTGTTATTATTCCTCTCATTGGGTCTACTACTATGCAACAATGATCTTGCAATTACTTTGTTTCATTACTATCTATAAATTACATACACAGCAAATGATTTGCGAGAACAATGACAAGTTTTGGGTCCAAATTTTTCAAGATCGGGAAAAGATAAAATATTTGATTTTTCAGTAGCTGGTACAATTTGCATTCCATCTCCCTCGGGCCGTATTTCCTGGAGGACAGGGGGCACGTACCCCGCCCATACACACATGCAGGCAAAATTATAAAACAATACATTATTTTCTCACTTGAAAGAAACCTGCAGCCATGTTGTCTTATTCCCATACTTTCTCGGCCCTCTTCTCAGATTCTCCAGTTCTGGAGAAGAATATTACTAAAGATAATATATATTTTTCTTTCGGTACTGAGGTATTGATTGATTTATATTATTATTTCACTATATATTTAATGAGGGGGGAGGGGGGGGGGCTGGGTAATTATAGCAAATTCATCAACAATAAATGCCCCCACCCCCATATATACATGTCCCTGTCTATGCAAGTCTTATATATAAGCATAAAGATTCCATAAATAATAGTGCATAAAGGCTATCACATGGACATCACTAGAACGCGATTATATGATTAATTCATTGTACACAATATACATCTAGCATATAGGCTGATTGACATGTAGTCATAATCTCAGGCAAAACAATATTATTTATTATTACACGAATCGAAGTACAAAAGAATGATAACCCTCTCGGTTATAAGGCAAGAAACGCAGAAAACACGATTTAAAATCAAGAGTAGGTGCTATTTTTTTTATAAAGTTCGTGCATCATAGTTTTCCGCTCTGCTGAAAAACCGTAAACAGGTGCTTGGAATAAGTAAAAGCAAAACGTCTGAAACGTAAAAATATGTTCTTGATTATTTTCCTTACCTTCATTACTTTTTAGTGGAAGATATGCAGGGCCGTCATTCCCCTTTACAAAAGGTGGCACGGAAGTGTGGACCATTGGGCCACACTTACCATCCACACTGGTGCATGGGAGGACAATTCTTTTCCAAAACCTTTTGTGTTTTACTTTAATTCTGCCGGGAAGTCCTCCCTGTCCCTACCCTAAGTTGGAAAATACAGCCTTGAAGACAGTTCAGGAGAATGCAAAGATGAAATTCTCGGCGGAGAAATGTTCGCCCAATTGATGCTTCATTCAAGTAAGTTTTAAAAGTTTTTAAAAATTCTAAAATTACATTGTACGTACTGGTTGTAAATTGTTTTTAATCTAAGTGCGTATTTCTCTGTCTGTGTATGTACAGTGATTGGTTGGTTGTCGGTATTTTTGTATGACCAATCAGATACGTTGACTTTAACTGTCCATGTTACACGATATCTGACCTTCATGTTCTATGGACACGTAGCAATTTCTATATTGATTACAAGAGCTTTAAAATCTTAGCAAAACAGTTTATAGATAACAGGATATTTAGTCACCAGTAAGATGTAATGTATCTCTTTCCAATCACATAAACAATTTGCATACAAATTTGCATATTGCGGTTTTCAAATTTGAAAAGATTTATAGCGATTAGCCAAATTGCATAGCAAGCTTTGACGTCCCAAAGCACCTAGTGCTGGACATTATATAAAGACAGCCAAAGCAATTTATTATTCACTGGTTGCGGACCCACCGGGAGTCGAACCCGGGACGTGCAGGTGAGAGGACAAAGAGAGGACAAAGCACTAACCAC
Source organism: Chiridota heheva (assembly GCA_020152595.1). Taxonomy (NCBI): domain Eukaryota; kingdom Metazoa; phylum Echinodermata; class Holothuroidea; order Apodida; family Chiridotidae; genus Chiridota; species Chiridota heheva. Next base: position 348,213 of record JAIGNY010001654.1, on the reverse strand, counting down.
TACACCACGGAGGTCTGTTGTTGCTATGCATGTTGCTTCTATACATCCACAGCTCTCAACATGTAGATGCATTGATATTGAACTTCTTGATTGAACTCACTTGTTTGTGTATTGTAACTGATGGGCAGGTATCGATATATCCGAGGCGAACTTTAAAAAAATAACTCCTTACTCGAATCATAACGGTTGATTCATATTTTTTTATCTATAGGATTGTTTGCAGAAAAAACCGACATAATTGCAAACCGGTTTTCCATTTCGATTAAACTGGACCGATCCGGACGATTAAATCGTGGTTTTCGTTTGAAATATCTCGGTTTTGACAATTCTCTCTTCCTTACTGGATTTTTCTGCATACTATTATATAATCTCGAACTAACGGATTTGTATTCCATCGCTTCGACGCCTATTCTTTGTCTTAGTTTTCTAATTTTACTTTTAACCAATGGCCGTGGTCTACTTGACTTTCAGTGGCGCGATTGGATATAGATAAAGCAGGAATAAATACTTTGTCATTTGTTTTGATAGGTTGTCCCTCCACTTGAAGAAAACTTAAAGGTTCTTTTTTTACATTTACATTTGAAACGACCTCAGCGTTGCCATTCTTTGTGACTAGACGTTTTTCTGGGATGGTCGGAAGCATATTATCCGGCTTTTCCTGACTGACATGAAACTTTTCTGCGCATGACTGTTCCAAAGAATTCATCCCAAGTTTAGGGTGACGAAAGCGACCAATGACTGCAGGCCTACAATCATCTAACAGTTTGGTTAGTTCTTCCATTTCTTTTTGTGCATCTGGGATGGCGACATTCTGAAATCGCGAATGACTTTTCAGCGATTGTTGAAACGCATGTGCATCCTGGTTAAGATGTACGCGGAGGTAATCTTGAGAAACTGTTGATGGAATATAAACAAAACGAAAGTAAGTGGAATGTATTGCAATTTTCTCACATTTCTTGGCTGTCAAATATTAGCCTCATGGCTTAGTCGGGTTGAATGCATCTTTTGTCCAAAGATACGATCAGCGGTCAACACTTTAGCGAATGACAATTTAGCAAATGCAAATGGGAGAAGCCAGAGGTAATGCAATTATATCCCCCCTCGCCCCCTCGCTTCTCGCCCCCTTGCCCCCTCGCCCCCTCCATCGCCCCCCCCCCACACACACACTTTTGGTTTTGACTCCAACCTTTCGAGCAAACCCACTAAACATTCAAGCAAAATCACCATACAAATACTAAAAGGAAGAAGAAAAAATATTTGGTACACTCAATGACAATCAAAGCAATAAAGCGATTAAGCATAACAGCCAGGCTCACCGAGAGCTTGGACGGAGCTCACCGAGAGCTTGGACGGAGCTCACCGAGAGCTTGGACGGAGCTCACCGAGAGCTTGGACGGGCTCGTATGCAGGTAAACGTACAACGAAAAATAAATAAAAATAGGTATCAATTTGCTAGTAACTCAGACAATTTTCATTGCTTTCGAATAAATTGGCCTATTGACACCAATATATACATATATATATATATGTATATATATATATATATATATATATATATATATATATATATATATATATATATATATATATATATATATATATATATATATATATATATATATATATATATATATATATATATATATATATATATATATATATATATATATATATATATATATATATATATATATATATATATATATATATATATATATATATATATATATATATATATATATATATATATATATATATATATATATATATATATATATATATATATATACATATATATATATATATATATATATATATATATATATATATATATATATATATATATATATATATATATATATATATATATATATATATATATATATATATATATATATATATATATATATATATATATATATATATATATATATATATATATATATATATATATATATATATATATATATATGTAATTCCTATATGTATTTCCGACGGTGGAACGGCAGCTGGTAAACTCAAGATAAGGAAAATCACATTTTGGAAAGCAAATAATTATCTTAAGTTTCTTTGAACAGTGGATACATTTTGGAAGACGAAATTGAACACTTACGAGAAAATTTGTCATCGATATCAATGCCACGACGCCGAAATCCGTCTTGAGTTTTATAACGGAAGCGGAAAACAACTTCATAAAGGTCTGCCCTGGATGAATAACACAGTAAAGTTTGCAAGAAGTGAAGACTATTTTCTGCTAATAATTTCTGTTTCTGAAGGAGGTTTAGGAAACTTCTGCCATTCATAACTCTGTCAAGATGATGTGATGGGTGGATATGTTCTGTTAGTAAAATAAATATGGAGATATGTTATCATGATAATATTGATGGTGATGAGGAGGAGGGGGAATGATGATGATGACGAGGAGGAGGAGGAGGAATGATGATGATGATGCAACGATAATGATGATGATTATGATGATCGTCGTCGTCGTCACCGTCGCCGTCGCCGTCGTCACCGTCGCCGTCGTTATCGTCGTTGTCATTATCATTATCATCATCATCATCATCATCATCATCATCATCATCATCATCATCATCATCATCATCATCATCATCATCATCATCATCATCATCATCATCATCATCATCATCATCATCATCATCATCATCATCATCATCATCATCATCATCATCATCATCATCATCATCATCATCATCATCATCATCATCATCATCATCATCATCATCATCATCATCATCATCATCATCATCATCATCATCATCATCATCATCATCGTCATCGTCATCGTCATCGTCATCATCATCATCATCATCATCATCATCATCATCATCATCATCATCATCATCATCATCATCATCATCATCATCATCATCATCATCATCATCGTCATCATAATTATCATCATCATCATCATCATCATCATCATCATCATCATCATCATCATCATCATCATCATCATCATCATCATCATCATCATCATCATCATCATCATCATCATTATCATCATCATCATTATCATAATCATGATCATAGCACCTAATTTTTTGTTCAACTAGACTGCTAGACTTAAGGTGGATGATTTCGATGAATATATGCAAATCGATCCCTTTATAAATCACGAAGTTATATTAAGACAATTATAATTATGATAACAGCAAGTTTCATTGATGGGATATTTGGGTCAAAAATCTTCCTTTACCCACTTGTAGCGCCGCCACTGGGCCCGGTCACCTTTCTGTAAAGGATATATCCTCTGCATTTGCTTTTTGGGATCGATGAGTAAAGGATCCCTTTAATATTAAATGTTATATACCTCCCCCGCACTATCAGTGACGTGGTGGCATGGGAGACGGGGGAAACCGCCCGCCTCCCCCCAGCAAAGCTCTCTGAGAGGGCACCGAGTGCTTAAGGGGGCGCCAAAATCGTCCTGAAAATATATCTTTTCAGGCCCTGGGAAAATGTATATGTTGATCAATAACTTCTTCTTATATACTATTTTCACGTAATATTCCATTTTTGTCGTCCAAAAGAGCATACATTTTCCACAGAAAGGACGAAATTTCCGGGGACTTCACTCCGAACGCAACTATTGGCACTCGGGCGGGCCTCTGGATTTCGCGCCTGTACAATAAAAGATGCATGGAGATAACTCGTCAGCATTATTTGATATCTGCCCATATCATAAAGGGCAGCAATTTGATTGAATACAGCTGGTAGAAGCTTTTTCGAGACGGCGCCGAATGCTCACAGGGGCGCAAAAATTGTCTTGAGAATATATTCTTATAAACTTTTATTCTCAACTCTGTAAATGTTTTCTCTTAAAGCTTTATTCTTACATCAAAAACATAAAAACCATCCCTAATCCAACTAAAGATACATATTGTGGTCAATGGGATTCTACATTTGAACATTCGTTCCAAAATATATATTCCTTTTAACAAATTCAGTGTGAAATTGACACGATCTTAAGCAATTCTCTGCTACGAAAATCAAGCCAAAAAACGCCTACCAGGACGTCAACCCTGGATTAAGCAATTTTTGTTATCCCCAGCGCCTCTACCTGAAGCTTCGCTCCATAGATGTGACACATTTTGAAGCCCTTTTCTGCTATCAAAACCACCAAAAACGGTAGGCCTGGGTTTTCCGGAAAACCCTTAGGTCCCCACCGGTTCTTTGCAGCCTTTTCCTATATCATGCCTATAGAGTTAATACAATCTTAAGCAAGTACTAGTAAAATTTCCTTAATTTTCAGGAAAATTTGCTTCCATTTTCGTGAAATTTCTATTATTTTCGGAAATTTTCTTCAATATTTGCTTCCAATTTTTAAACATTTTTGATATTTTCTTCATTTTCAGAAAATAAACATTCTTTCATTTTAGGGAAAATTTGCATTCAATTTTTTTCATTTTGGGGATATTTATTTCAATATTTAATCAATTTTCTTAAATTGTTGGAAATTTGTCTTCATTCTGCAGAAGTTTTCTTCAAGATTTATTTTCAAATTTTGGGAAATTTTCGTCATTTTGGGTAAATTTTTTTTTAATTTTCGTGAAATTTCCGTCCATTTCCGGCATTTTGGATAATTTTTCTTCAATTTTGGGAAAATTTCTTCATTCTGCGGAAGTTTCCTTCATTTTCGGGAAATTTTCTTTGTCCATAGACTTGAAACACTGATTTGATGCAATTTTCTAAACAGTGCCATATAAACGGTGCATGCCAATTTAGATCGATGTGCACGTTTTACTTAAGAGCATTTATTATTACGGGGAGGGGGCGGTGGCGCCAAAATGTCATTTCCCCCATTGAAACATGACCCACCACGCCACTTTTCCCTATGCACACATACGGGATTATTGTAATTACCTTTGGCAAGAAACCTGAGGTCATCGACGTTTTCCTTGGTAAGGCTTCTTCCAATAAAATCCACCATCCTTTTGTATGCCACCTCCCTCCTAGTTCTCTTCTGTTTCTCCCGTTCCTCCTCGGCACGTGACAAGGCACTCCCGATGGAGGAGACGGCATTGGCGGATATGGACGGGGTGGACAATGGGGGCAAGAAGTGAACAGCCTTATTTGGCTGATAGTACATGTACCGTCCTTGGTGGTATATCCGAAGTTGGGGCATTATGGTGCTTTCAGTAAGCCGACGTCACGGAACTTTCATCCTGCTCTTGACTGCTTGAGGAGACGTAAAAAGAAAAACGTAGTTTAAAGGTATAAATCAGTGGCGTGGCTAGGGGTTTATACGGGGTTGGGGAGGAGAAAGGAGGGGGTGAGCCATAACAATTCTGAATCCAAGCTGCCCCCCCCTTCTCCCATCCTCCTTCGGAAATTTACTAAAAAAACTAAAGTTTTAAAAAAAACAACTTTGAGGAAAAACTTTTGAGAGAAAAACCGGATATTTTGAGGAAAACTTTTTTTAGATAAAGATATTTTGAGGAAAAACTTTTTTGAGTATAAAAGTACAAACGAAATTGGCTAAATTGCTTTAAAATCGATTTAGATATTAATCTACCATAGCAGCAAAAATTTCATTAAAATCAGTTCAACATTGACCATTTTACAACTTTTTTTAAGTCTCAGACATCAATTTGCATATTTTCTGCATATTTTGTGACGTTTTACATTGCGATCTTGGTATTTTTTTCTTCTGTTAAGCCTTTGTGTTTTAAATGGCTGTACACTTGTGTCTATCACAAATTCTTTGAAATGGTGCAGTAAATTGCGACCTAAAGTGTTTAAGTCTTTGTCAACCCCCAATCAAATTTAAGCAGAAATAGACTTTCAACTCATACTAAGACTAACTAATTAAGGAAAAAAATTTCAAAAATTACATCAACTGATCAAGGTTTTGAACTGTCTGCCCAGACATATACGTTTTTTTTAAAATTCAAAAGCGGATCTGCTCAGAATTTAATAGGCTCATTCAACTGTTCAACCAAGATAGAATTTGCTACATGTCCAGTCCTTTACGGGGAGCGCAGCATTCCAAATATTGGGGGAGGGGGAGCTAATAAGGTCAGGTGACATGTGATTACAATATTGGGGGAAAATTAGGTCGAGTAACGTGATAACACATGTTTATCTAATCTTATAGGGGCTGAAGCCCCCTGGCTTCGCCGTCCCTGTTTTAACTTTCTTTAAACTGTTAAATTTTACCGCTTATATAAATTGTATAATTGGGGTTCTTCAAGTTTAGAGCTCCAAGAGACATGTACAAATAAAAGGCTAAATGTGTCACCTCATAATGCACCACATGCTTATATTTCATTCTTTATGTATCTTATTCAAAGGTATTGTCGTTTTATGGCAATAAAAAATATGCTGTAATTACAGTATTCACCTCCAGCGAACGTTACATCTTAGAAAAAGGTGAAACTATAAGATGTCCAAATGCAACATATTGTCTGAAAATATATTGAACTGTTGAATATTAGAAAAAAATGCATAAGCTACCATCAGCATCTGGTGATAAGTTTAACCTGGTTTGAATGGTAGGCATTTTTACAGGATCGCGTGGGAACAGTTGCGAGAGAAGAAAACATTCGCCCACTGATTTTGTAGGGTGGGACGAATATCCATGTTCCCTAATCATTTCTTTAAAAATGAGATTTCATATATCATTTTGGACTTGTAAATTCACAAGTAGTTGCAGCCTACATTCGCTCGGGGCTGCCGGCTTATGGTGAAAATTTGGGGATAAATTTGGGGAGTGGGAGGACCAATGTGAGTGGCAATTGCCAATCTGGTGAAGAGGTAATGACCTTCTAAAGTCGAAAATAAGTTATTTGAAAATTACTGGGGGCCATGTGTCGGAGCCCGCAGTGTGTGGAAATATCAAACTTGTTGTCAGTTACTTTGTTATCGTTTAACCCGCTATCAAACTTACAGTGATCAGATTGACAAATACAATATTCACCCAAAGATTATGCCGCTCTCTTGAAGAAATACCGTCTCCCTTTACTGCGGAATTATAGTGAATCGCTTTCGAATATAGTCCATAGCATAATATTGGACATCACTGCTTGGACCAGGACTTTAATTATCCTCCACAAAGGTGGGGACGGGGATCCGGGACAAATGTTCAAAATTTTCGCATTTGTTGCAACTTCAATTATGAGATTGGGGACAAGTCTCTTAGTCCTCATGAATAACGTATTCTCTTTGTCCTCATGAATAACGGTATGTTCTCTTCACAAAGGAGATGGGGGTGGAAGGGGGGGGATTATCTCCGAAACTAGTTTTCTTCAACCGTCACTTGAAAATGGAGGGAGAAGGACCTCTTGTATTTTGAACAAAAATGTTCTGGTCTCACAGTTACCCCTCCCTCATTCAATGGAGTCCCTAAGCAAAATAAATGTCACATGTATAAAATTTTCTCTTGGGGCCAATTATATTGTTTTAAAACTATTCATCAACACTGAAGAGGGAAGCAGGGTGTGCCATGTGCATTAAAGTATGATTTAGTCTTATGGTGGGGATGGGGCATCATTGTCATGGGGGTCGGGGTAGTGACAGGGAATCAAGTATGGTGGGTACATGTTTGGGAGGTTCTTTTTTAATTTTATATGATATGATATAATATATGGAATTTATATGGCGCATTTTCTAGTTGAAAAAACTATTCAAATGCGCTCTACAACTAACAGACTATTCTCCAGCTGCCTATGGGCGCACATGAACTCAGTATTTAAAAGAGAAAGTGAATAAACACTGCGTTTTCACGCTTCTTTTCTCAAATAGTGTTCAGAGAGCCAGGAAGGGGTGACTCTCCTGCCGTCGGGACCGATAGCGTAACACCCCCTTCGAAGGACGGTGTGCGCCATTCAACCATTGTCACTTTTCACAACAGCTGAATGAGGAGTAGGAGTTGCAGGGGAAATGTTTCCGCTTTGATGTTCGGCGTATCTGTCTGCATAACTGTGGCAAGATCGAGTTCATTCCAATATAATTGTTCTTGTTCCTATAATATTTTGCAAATGTATTTATATTATGTAAAGGGGACTTTATGTTTAACAAGTTTTCTGAACTTTCTTTAGACTCTCCTCAACCTTTTCTTTTGATCAACGTATATGTCTTTATTTTCTGTAAAATACCTAAACTTGTATTATCTATCACTCTGTAAAACTATTCTGAATATTAATTGAATTGGTTGCAAACAAAGTGAAGAAACTAACAAAAGCTTCTCCATAAGTTATCCGTATGTATACCCCGTATGTTTTCAGCTAGACATGACAATACTGACCGCGAACAGAAGATAAGGCTACACCTTTCACAAATCGCCGTATGATTTCTTTCTAATTAATCCAACCTACTTTCAGAAGTAATCCTGTGTATGGCAAAATAATACAGAAAGATTGAATAATCCATAGTGTCAATACAACTCCTCCGCAATATTCCTTGGTTTAATACGTTCAAATTACGCCATAATTACATACTTTACTTCAGTGAAATGGCTATAGTACAGTTATTTTCTTGCACATTTTTTCTCGACAAACAAATCGAAGTTTTCTTCAAAGACTGGCCTTCAAAGACTATACTTTATTGTTGAATAACAAGGAGCTTCATTGATACCTGAGGCCTCATACCTGCCTACAAGGGCTAGCCGAGCCTCCTTAACATTATCCACTCTACGAAAAGAATATTGATTCCTTCTAATGTGTGAACGGTGCTAGAAATTATGTAATCTTTCAACACTGCGCAGGATTAAAGGTTAAAGAGATGTCTCAAATGTTGTCATGTCAACAAAGTACTAAAATTTCTTCGACTGGAAATGGTGGGAATAATTTGTATGTATATCTATATATATATATATATATATATATATATATATATATATATATATATATATATATATATATATATATATATATATATATATATATATATATATATATATATATATATATATATATATATATATATATATATATATATATATATATACATATATATATATATATATATATATATATATATATATATATATATATAATATTTACATATATATATATATATATATATAAATATATATATATATATATATATATATATATATATATATATATACATATATATATATATATATATATATATATATATATATATATATATATATATATATATATATATATATATATATATATATATATATATATATATATATATATATATATATATATATATATATATATATATATATATATATATATATATATATATATATATATATATATATATATATATATATATACATATATATATATATATATATATATTAGAAACAAAAACAATATATAATGCATATATATATATATATATATATATATATATATATATATATATATATATATATATATATATATATATATATATATATATATATATATATATATATATATATATATATATATATATATATATATATATATACAGAAATATATATACAGAAATATATGTACAGAAATATATATACAGAAATATACATACAGATACAGATATAATTTATTCCATAGCAAAAAACATTTTGATACATTTTGAGAGCCTTTATTGAAGGTAAGGTTCATTCGTATTGATCGGTTTTCTTGTTTGCAGACATGAATAAAGGATCACATTCTTATTCATATCAGCCATGAATAAAGGTCACCGTCTAACTGCTCACGAAACAATAACGTTTTCCTGGCAAAACAAGTTGTACTTTTCAGTAGCCTCCTCAATCTATCAACAAAGGCACCTTATACAAAATATACTCGAAAAATCATTTGAATATTGAGCCCCTTAGTTCACGAACTTTTCTGTTTCCCACTAGTAGCACGGTAGCAAATTTACTGGATGACTACGGCCTAATTGTCTGGGGGGTTGAGGGGTATGGCAAATTTTCTAGGAAATCAAGGCCGGGGGCCAAAACCTACTGGAGTAGGGGGGTGGAGGGTGGGGTGCAACATCTACTTTTACACTGGGCAGGTAAACTACTTGATAATGTAGTTTTGCCATAAGTTAATGGAAAATAAACTTAGGAAACTTGGAATTTACCGTACTGAGTGTCAATTTATCCTTCAAAAGTTGTGTTTGACATGCAGAATATAAATGCAAAGAAAATACAAATTGAGTTGTAATTGAGGGTTGTATTTTCAAATATTTAGTTGGTGTTTAAACTATGTTTCACATCATTGTAGAATAAAAACTTTACCAAAAGTAAAAAGAAAAACATTAAAATACTTATGTTGGAGAAATTGTGTCATCATGCACAAGATTTCAATACAGAACTAAACAAAATTGCAAGCTTCCATGTGTCGACTTAAAAAATGAATAACTTGAGATAGGAATACGATTTTGACATACTGTATTTGGGAGTTAGTTTAGATTTTAATCTTCTTTCATATAAAATAAAGATTGTATCAGACTTTATGTCTTCTTTAACATGACCATGCAGTAAGAGTATACACTAGTGGAGGAGTTGAGAGGTATATACCCAAGCTCCTTCCAAGCGGTTAAAACTACCTAATTATAACATCAAAATGAAAGATTGTAGATAGTATTTGAAAGATGAAAAATAATGTAAAATTCCATTTAAAATTTCCAATAATTGTTCCGTCTTACAACAATAATCTCCAGTTTGACGTAGTTATGGCTGCAATTTTATATGACAACCTTCCATCATGCAAAACTTCCATCATTACAAATTTGACATAGGCCTAACTTCAATAGAAATTAAAACTTTGAAGCTGACAAAAGTATAACGTGCCTTTTACATGAAATTTCAAAACTATAGGCCTATATAAAAAATAGAAAAGAACAATTATGAAAAATAGCATATTCAAATTTTGGGTTATGCATGTATTGTTCAAGAAAAAATATGACAGGATCAATGGCTGAAAGTGAACCCAGTACCATAGGAACAGTGGCGTGGTAGCAGGGGACCAGGAGGGGGGAATTGTCCTGAGAATATATTTTGTATATACCTTTTATTCTTAACTTCTGCAATATGTATTATTTACAAAACAAATGTTGTAAATATTTTCCCTCAAAGCTTTATTCTTACATCAAAAATATGAAAATCATCTTGAAGCAATTTTCTGATACCAAAATAGAACACCAAAACAATTTAAGCTTCAGGGGCTCAGAGTTTACCCCCTAGGGGTCTACCAAGACTTGGACTTTGGATTTGATACATTATTAAGCGATTTTCTGCTATCAAAATTGCAAGAAATGCAGAGCTTTCGGGAGTTTTGCACCTAGATTTTACACATCTTAAAGCAATTTTCTGCTATAAAAATCACAAAAAACGTATGGTTTCCCGGGACTTCGGCCCCTGGTCCCTACCAGCTGACCAGCGCTTCGTCTTATAATTGATTTGACACATTTTTTGCTACAAAAATAACGAGAAGCGCAGAGCTTCCGGGGGCTTCCCCTATAGATTTCACACAATTTAAAGCAACTTTCTGCTATAAAAATTACGAGAAACATAAGGCTTAGACCCTGGATTTGACACAATATTGAGTATTATTCTGCAATCAAAATCACGTGAAACACAGAAATTCCGCCCCTTGGATCCCTCCCTACCAGGATGCCAGGGCTTCGCCCTTAGAATTAAAACATCGATTTTAACTAACTTTCTGCTCCCAAAATCACGAGAAACGTAGGGCTTCGCTCTTGGATTTGATACGATTTTAAGCAATTGTCTGCTACAAACTGACCCAAATAACCAGATAACGAGAAACACAGAGCTTCCCGGAAGCCCCTATAATGGCTGCCTGCCTATAAGGGAAATTTGAAGATAAAACTTCGGAAATTTTAAATTTTGAGAAAAATATCAGATACTTTGAAAAAGTCCCTCAAATATCTTGAAACTTTTGAGGAAAAAGTCATATATTTTGTGAAAAAACGTGGGGTAATTTGAAGAACAAATCGGAAATTTTGTGGAAAAACTGTTGAGCAAAACATTAGGGGCCTACTTCGAATATATTGTGAAAAATTAGGATATTCGGAAATTTTTGGGAAAATGTCTTGTATCCTTAGAAAAAACTTCGGGAATTTTGAGAAAATTGGGGCCTACTTTAAATATTTGGAGGAAAAATTCGGATATTTTGAGGAAAATCTTCGGAACTTTTGAGGAAAAAGTAAATATATTTTAAAAAAACACTTCGGGATTTTTGAGAAATAAGTCGAAAATTTGCTAACTCTAAACTGTTGAAGGAAAGGTAACAAATTAAGAAGTAAACGCCACCGTGCTGGCCTGGTAACATTACTTCCGGTTTTCTATTTTTCCTATAGATCGCGAGAAATCTGCGATGTTATTGATCATATGTACATCATCCGGACCGAAAATATAATTCATTCACTTTGCAATCAAATTTACAATAGGCCTATATAAATCTACAAAATGTTGATGTAAAAAAAAAAAATCAAACTGAAATCAAACAAAAAAGTGATAAGAAAAATTTGCACAAGCGAATAAATTGGTCTGCATGGCGGCGAAGACGAAAAAAAAAGCATTACCCAAAGTTTAACCCAAGTTTAAGCCAACTGGGGATGAATTTATTTCCATAGTGGTCCTGATCATAAGTATAAAATGACGCTGGAAAACAGGAATAAAATTGCAGCTATGAAATAAGGATAATAAAAATGGTTTACAACAGTAACAATAGAATAAAAACTAAAAGGAAAGAAAGAAGGAAAAGAGGGGCATGAAAAAGCTAATTTAATTCAAAATTTGACTTATCAGAGTTGTAACCAAGTTATATCTTGGCAAGTTAAATCAAGTCACAAGTCACTTGTTGGCAAGTCAAGTTCACGTCACAAGTCATTTGCTCGCAAGTCAGTTCACAAGTCATTAGCTCGCAAGTCAAGTCAAGTCACAAGTAATTTTTCGGCAAGTCAAGTCAAGTCACACTGAGTCAAACTTTAAAAAATTGCGTTGCGATTTTCTGATGTGGTACAGACAAGTCTATACAACGATTACAGAAGGAAAATATGTAGATTACAAATGAACTTATATGTAAAGGTCGATGGAAATATATTATACAATTTATATGGAGTTTTTGCATTATTATGACCCCTGCATTAAATCCCGTTAATGCACGACCATTATTATTTGGTTTATTCCATTTTCAAAATGGTAATTTTTGATAAAGCGATTAAAAATATGTAAACTTCTCTTGCTTTTCATTCTTTTTAGTTGTTTTTATGCATTTTAAACAATCTAACACAAAAATTGTATAAGAAAGATGTTTTGGCATCGCGTTTACTGGTTTATATGCGTAATTACCGCATCGCTCAAGGGACTTTGCACTCACGAATGACCCTCCTGAAGTCGGGCCATTCTACTCTGGCAAAAGTCCTTTGCCCCGTGCATTAAATACGAAAATAAACGCTCTTCCTAAGCATTCATCTTTAAGTATAAAACTCTGAACAGATCAGTTTTGAAGTTTGAATTTTTTTATAATAATTTCATGCAATATGTGTGATGTATGACTGTATGACTGGACATACAGCTAAATATCTTTATTTAAATCTTTAAATTTCATTCCTTAATTTTAGTCACTGAAATAATGGGGAAGTCTATTCCTACTAGAATTCTATTAGGGCATTAAAAACTGAGACTTTAAAAGTTTTAGTCAGGATTTCATGCACCACTTTAAATAATTATGATGGACATTTAAAGACAATAAAGAAAATAAGTTGCTCTGTAATACATCCCAAAATTTACATAAAATATTCAAATTGAGATTTAAAAATGCTGTAAAATGGTGAAAGTTTAGCCGATTTTGATGAAATGTTTTGTTAAATGTTGTTAATAGATTTTATAGCAATTTAGCTATAACGGGGTTTCTGTTGGCCGACAAGTTTCAGGACATTTGACAAAATCCTGGGTAATTCATAACGTAAATGTTTTAGAACAAATGTCAGTCCTTGTGGAGGATCGTTTTTAACCAGTTGACGTACGCCGTAGACGATCATCCAGTGTTAACGGATTAGTTCAGGGTCAAGAAAGTTGATCTTATATAAAAGAGGATTTCAAAAGAAACAAAAGGGTGAAGAATAGAAGAAAGCTTTCAAGAATCTTATTCCGTTAAGGAGATATTAAAGTTTAGAGCTCTGTCCTGTGTAGAAGTGACTGGTGTAGTAAGTCTAATATGGAAGGTTGGCGCCCTTATCCTCACATTCTTATCAATTGTTAATGTATTTAAAAAAAAAATTATTTCACGTTTTTACTATTTGAATTATTTTCCCTCGAACTTTCTTCAGGTGGTATATTTGCTTTTACTGACATATCCACTTGTTTCTAAGCCACAAAATCGCAGTAAAAAAATATGATAGAATACATAAAGAATATGAGGATTCTGAGGCTGTGACATCACAATAGTCTGATTTCAGCCGTTTCTACAGAATTGATACCAAGATTTAAACTTAAATATCTCCTTAACGAAATAAGATTTTTGAATGCTTTTTCACCAATTCGTTTACTTTAAAGTCATCTTTCGTATAAGATGGATTTGCTTGACCCTGAACTAATCAGAAGAAGTGAGAAGAAGTCTTGTATAGTTGAAGGTGAGCTCTTATATAACCAGTCATTAAGAAAGCCATAAACTGAATTCTTGTTTACTACTAAGCTACATGTTGCAAAATATAAAAGTAAAACATACAAGTCATACCTTACTTAGATCTATTTCATTAAAAACCTATACGTCTAATCTGTTTAAGCATTCTTGCTTTGAACTCTCCATTTGCATAATATTAGATCCATCTGTGGTCTATACTGAAAACAGCGTCTATGATGTAATGGCGTACGATATACGGTAAAAATGTATTAAGATAGAAGAAAATAGTAAAGGAAAACAAAAACGAATTAGTCACCGTGGTGAAGGATATAATATTTTCTCCCAAAACTGGGGGCACAAAAATATATTGTAGACAGTGGCGAAGCTAGTATTTTAGGCTTAAGGGGGAAAAATCAGTCAAATTGATAGTTTTTAACTTCATAAACATGAATTGATATGCTAGAGAGCAAAAAGGTTGTCGGCACAATTAAAAAAAACAAATGTGGTGCTTTTAAACATGTTTCTGTACACTCTATTATTGTAAACTCTCAATCCTTTATTTTGTTAAGATGTTATTTGTGACAAGGACCAGAGGTTTAGTTTCAATACAAAATTAATTGAATTGAATTGAATCTGTACACATGCCCGAAAATAACCCATTTTTGTATTAAAAAAGCGGAGCCGAAAAGGGGGCCATTTTCCATCGTGGGGATCTGGTGGAACTGTTCCCCCATTTTCTTTACCCTTTCGTGCCGCCACTTCTTATATGACATACAAACTGCTGCATTTAAATAAATTTGTCAGCATCTTGCCGTTCGCATATGATAATGCATCCATGAGGTATAATTTCCTTGATACCCCTAGCTATATAGTTTGTATACCATGTACCGTACCTTACTATCTCAACATCATACCTTCACTACGGGGACAAGTAAGACAAGTGAAATGATTGGGGAGTGCTATTTTCTCTTAGTTTTCATTCCGTAAAAGATCTTAATTCTTACCTGTAGATTAAGAAAAGCATGTGGTTTCAACCAGGGGTAGGGCGGGGCTTGAAAGGAGAGGAGAGGGGGGGGGGGTCGGGGAGGTCCTCCAGCGATTTTTCCGATGATACTTTTTTTACAATGAGATAATGGTTAATCACGGTTTATG
>JAIGNY010001654.1:275000-327500 GCA_020152595.1 Chiridota heheva | reverse complement strand
GCTAGATAAGACAAGTCTTTAAATCCACGCTAAGCATTTAGTGATAACATTAGGCCTTGAGTTAATGATATGAATTTGGTTGTTTAGACTTGAATTATCTTTGTACCAATGATACCTAAAATAAACCGTAAGCTTCTTTGATTTACACGTGTGTTGCACGATATTCTTCGTCAATCTCATTTCTTCGACCGCATTAGATTAACAAAATTTTAAGTGTTAAAAACCTTCAGGGTTTAGCCTCATCCGGGAACTTTATTTCTGAGATATTTATTAGGGGGCTATCGCAAAACTATTTACAGTCAGTTTCTTTACCATGGTAGCTGCTAGTAATAAGAAATCAGCCATGTACCACGATGGCTGTGTGCAGTTGAAGGTATGGGAATTTGCATAGATTTCCAGGGAGGGGGAAGGGGTGGAGAAGGGGTGTTTAGGGCATAGTTAAATAAGTATTAGGTATCGTGACATATAAAAACATTTTTTTTGGCAAAGATGTTTCATACATGTATTTATTGCACTAAGACGTTTAATTATGGCTCAAAGATTAATCTTGGTGTATGAAAGAAAAGTCCTTGTTGTACCTTCAGCGTAGGTTTTACATGGAATGCACCCTGGAAATGATTTCTTGAACCATGCATGGACGACGTTAGTGAACATACTCTATTGAGTCACATTTGGAATATATGCTGATGCTGTTAGCATACACACATTCTCGTGACTTCTTTAACTGTCTTGTTCCCACATTCATGCGATCGAGTGTGTAAAGTTAGTTGTTTGCAGGAATTCAAGCTGTTGCCAAATATGGACCCAAAACTCAGGAAAAATACCACTTTCTAGTGTTTATTTGATTGTTAGTTCAATGAAAAGATATATTAATCTGATTCGTGAATGTTTCCTCAATACTTAGGAAAACACAATATTCTGTTTTTTACCATAAGGAGAGAAATAGACAGCCATCGGAAGTAACAGTTTGGTGTTTCAATGCTGTTGCAACTTGGATTGCATTGCATGTGTATTGAGATACTAGTACTGACCTGACCTTCCACTCAAAATCAAATTTGTTGGTTTTATGCATTGGAAATTTTGTATTTACATTTTAAGATCCAATTGTGTTCATATCATGATTTTCGTTACCTTTGGTTCTAAGACATGGGACATTTTCAACCTCGGCTTAATTTTTAGATCGTAAATTACTTTCCAAAACATGTCTATGGATAATTTTGAAACAATTGCAAATTAGCATTATGGGAAATTTGCACAAAAAATAGAGAATAACTCTGTAAAAAATACATGTAACAAAAAAAAAAGTCAAAACTGTTAGAATTTTTTTATTTGATCCATTGTATTGCAAGAACTTTATTTATCATTCTGCAAAATGGTCTATCAAAACAAAGCAATTTGAACATACTTGTTCAAAGCTCTGATATTCACCATTTTAAGACAGCCAGTGGAGGCTGGAAGCAAAAATATTTAGAAAGTTTGGTACAGTAAGTTTCTTTCTGTATCTTACATGTGTGTTTTACATTGTAATACTAAAATATGAGGAAATCTGGGCCACTCTTATTAATTTTTGTCCTCTCAGTACTGAACTTCATGTATTAGTGATTGTGCTGCTTTATGGAATGCCCTACTTCCAGCTAAGCTCTCAAACTTGAAACAAGCACATGTATGTAAGTCAAGTGTTTTTATTTTTACTATAGCTTTACTGCAGATCACTGTAATATTTCCAGAAGATTTTGATACACAATGCCGTCAGCTGGAGCTGTTTCAGCACCTACTATAATTCCACTTCGTGTTCCAGTAGCTGGCAAGACTGCAAATCAGATTGACACCAACACCCTCATCGAAATTAAATCAGGTTGGTATATTTTTTTCTTTTACAGCTTGCCAATGTTTACATTTACTCCTTTTCAATATTCAATATTTGATTGTGGATGAGGACTGGGGTGCGATGGGAGTACCTTGATTTCTAGTACAATTGAAATGAAATGTTAGGTGATAGTATTCCATACCATTCATCTTGTTCCGTTTTTTAACAAAGCCTCTAGGATTATGCTTATAAGATTTTGGAGCTCCTTGCTTGTGATATTGGTTACTTGGTCTTATCTGTGATTTTAGCATCCTTCTTGAAGTATTAGAGGCCACATGTTAGGTTTGCTTATTTGTCTGATAAACGATATGAATGAATACTGTATTTGACGTAATAAGTGCCCCGGGCGCTTACGAAAATAGAATTGCAACACTTTTTAGGCCTGAAGTGGCTTCCTGATGAAAGCGCTCATGCCCCGGCGCCACGTACAGTGTGCTTTATGAATAGCATTGGGTGAACACTAACCACCACAAAAATATCGTGAGGGTCAGACGCAAAATAAGCAAATAATGTAACATAACTTATTTTAAGTCTTCAAAATTAATCTAATAAATGATGTTATCAGTCAAAAAAATGTTGGGTGGACGCTTATTAGTGCAGGGGCGGTTAATACATCGAATACGGTATAGCTTTGTTAACTGCTACTAGTCCAAACAGTAATTTGAAGGTATTTAACAATCATTAGAAAGATCTTTACCCCATAAATTTTTCAATGCGAATGATTTCTATTCATACTTTCAAGAATTGATGTGGATTATTACACTATTTTTATATTGTCCTTTGACATGCAGGGACACCAGGGGCTATCGTATATTTTTCATCAAATGGCAACAAACCGGATCCTTTTAAGAAGCATGATAAGAGCACCATCAAATACAAAGGACCATTCCTGCTGAACGATGGAAAGCGCACCATTAAGTCCATTGCTGTATCAAGGTATGGGCTTAAAATGAATATACATGATTTGAGTGCGCATGAGCTTTAAATGAATATGCATGGTTCAAAAAATGTCTAAAAGACTTCTAACACCTGGAGGCAATTCAATTGTTTTGAAACAAATGTATGTCATGAAGAATAGGAGAATAGGTAGCTTAGTTGGCAGAACGCTTGACTGAGATGCTGGAGGTCTGGGTTCAAGCCTTGGTCAGGTCTAACTCAATTTTTCTATTAGTCTGGTTGCAAATGGCCAAAAAATGACAAGTGCTAAACATTTTGGGTACAAGTCGGGAAATGATTTTAATTAATAGTTTAGGTGTATAAGAGTCTAAAAAAACCTGTTTCCACCAAAAAAAAATATTGAGGTGGCCGCCATTTCTAATTTCAAAATGGCCGCCAAATAGAGCATATTTTATAGAAATATGAGTATTTTGGCATGTTTTAGGTAAGGTTCACATTGAATAACTGCTAGAAATGTTGATCTTATATAGAATAAAAAGTCTTAACAAGAATATATATGTTCAGCAGTTGGCAGCCATCTTGAAATTCAAAATGGCTGCCATTTTCCAGATAATTTAAACAGAACATATTTTCACAGTAACTTTTAAGTTTAAAGATGATGATAGATAATAGTTCATTCACAGCTGTTACGAAATAAAATATAGAGCGTGTATCATTCAGAATTTTTTTGGAAACCTCGTCATCTTTGTTTTCAAAATGGCCCCTAAAGGTTTGTTTCTACTTCGAACTTTAGACAAAACATCAAAAAGTTGTTCCATTCAGTATATCTTGAACTTCTCAGTATATTGAAAGAAAATTAAGGTGGGTGTATGTAAATTTGATTCAAAGTAAAATAAAACCTGGTGATTTAATTATTCGGATAAATTTGATGTTGGTGGCCATTTTTAGTTCCAAAATGGCGGAATGGCGGCCATATTTGATTTTGAAATGGATAGCTTTCATAAATTATTTCCCAAACACCATTGCTGGAAGCTGACTTCAACTGTTCAACTTGAGATTATTTAAAGGAAAACATGGCTTGCTACGATATGAAAACAAAAACTCATACAAGGTATATTTGAGAAATGACTGCATCATAGTATATTAAAAGGCAAAGATTGTGGATTTCGCAGTACTCTGTGCATGAACATCCTCGAGTGCAGGAACTTTCATGGAAGTACACTTGCATCTGCGTGTTGCACACCGCAAACCCTGGAGAGGACAACTGCATGCTATAAGTTCTGGCCACGTTTCTAGCATTGAGTCCACTGTGAGAAGGCGCGGTTTCAAGATTCCATCTGTACTAAGAAACCAGCCGCTCTCCTCTGGAGATGGTAGTGATGGATTTTGTTCAAGAGCCATCTTCCATACACATGTCTGGTAATGGGCTCTTCTAATGTGCAGATGTAGAGCATCTGCAGTAGGTGGTAGTGTCTCAACATTTTTTTCACCTTGTGAAAAAATGCACTTCTGATTTCTTGTATTTTACTTGATTCAGTAGATGGATCATACAATTTGCAAACAAATGCTTCCGCATCAGACATAGCCTTTTTATCAGGAACTTGAGCTTCACCTAACCGCTCAAGCAGTTGTGGGTGCTTTACAAATTCCTTCCACGCCGATTTTTGCCTATTCCAGCAAATTGGCTTGTTGTGTCACTGCCTGTAAGGGCATGAAATGCAAGCAATGATGCTCTTGCCTTGTCATCAATTTGGATATGATGAACAGGAATGAAAGATTGTTTTTTTGCTGTCCCCCCTTGCATCCACACTTGTTGACATAGGTTGGGCATATGATATACAAGAAGCACCAACACATCAGTATCACGGCATACAATATTAAGTAGTTGAAATCCTGAGTTCTTTGCATCTTGAGCATGAAGTAGGATACGCGTGGTTTGATCGCAGATTTGACACATCTCTGCCAGACGAAGACCATGCCTCATCTGAGTTTGAGAAACCACCGCCAAGAACCAGCTCCTTGTTAGGATCTTCACGGATGATTTATCATTTGTGTGCAGAGAAAGTTTGCTAGACTTTCTTTGTTTTTCCCTAGTGTAATGAATCTTTCCCAGCTGCCAATTTTCTGATCTCTGCTGGTTACTCTGGTTTCTATCCCCTTGTTTTTCCACTTGCACGCTTGTTTCGTGTACCACCTTTAATGGAGTTGTCAGATATTGATCAAAAACAATGTCCACCCTGTTGCATGTCTCAGAAAAATGTTTGTAAATTGACTTTTGAAAGTTGTCACACCATTCACCAAAGGTTTTTGCTCCTATATAATTGCCAAGAGACTGAATTACTGCCATAGCATCCACAATAGTACATGTAGGACTGTTGCTGACTGGTGGTAGATTCTGTGCTTTACCTTGATCTAGAATTTTGCCTAAATCTGATTTACTTGATGGATATCGCAGCTTTTCATCAACAGTTGCTATTGATAAAGGCACAGGTGAGAGTTCACGTTCCAGCAACCCATCTATATCAACTTCACGTCCAGCATCTAATGCAACAATCACTTGACGTAAAAGATTGATCGTGCCTTGGTAGTGGTTGTTTTTACTTTATCCACATTTACAGTATGACTGTACATTGTACCAAACGTGTTAAGTTTCTGTCTTTTGATTTTATCATGGAACTTTGTTGTCTTTTTGATGAGTCTGTCATTCACAAAGTCGTGTATTAACTTCTTTCCTGTTTTCTCTGCTTTCACAAAGTCATTCTTCACATCAGTACTAGCAACATCTCCTGTGGTGATTGATATCAGGTCTGACGAATCATTGGAAAATACATCAAAGCGTTCAAATTCTTGAACAAGTTTTGTGATATCTTTCTGATCTCTTTCCATTCGCTTAGGTCCCAGATCTTTATGTTGCAAATCCGTCTCACTCGTCACATGATACATTTTCTTTGTGTCTTGGCGAGCTGAGCCCGTTCATTGTATGTAAGACACCAACGTTCTCGTGCTGAATCTGTGCGGGTAATGCCAACTAAACCACCGCAACTTTGCCCGTTTGTTGATATGCTCAAGTGCTTGGTCATCAGGGATTTGATTGAATCTTTGTGAAGTTTCTTTAGTACCGAAGTCACCATCTGCAAAGCCTTGGTAAACCTCTGGTGCTGTCTCCTGTAGCATCTTCATATCTGCTAGAAAAATTATACCTCACCTGGTGTAATTAACATGGTCAAAGAGAGCAAACCAGGGTAACATTTCAGCTAGCGATGAAAGGTACAGCGCCCAGTCTCCATCTCGAAGAGCACGGGTAAATCTCAGAAGAATAGTAACAAGATGCATATACTTCCTCCAAAATTGGAATGTTGTTAGGTCCTTGTGGTCAGCATCAAATTCATCAAGAAGTGTTAATATGGGTACAATATCTTCAATGAATAATGCCAGTGTCGATTCTATCTGCTCATCATCATCTTTGGAAAACCCTTCAATAATCTTCCCTGCTGTTTCTCTCAACTTGCTTCCTAACTCCTTCTCATTCTCTTGTGCCCAAACAATAAACTTTGGCCAAAGAATTGTCCAAAGTGCTTCAAGTGTAAGTTTATGTGCACGTATAACTTTGTTCCACACCTTTCCTTTGAGAATATTCTCTGCTGTGTTTTCTCCAAATACTCCACTCTCTACCCATATATCATTGAGACCAGCTCCTTGCATGAACTGACCAATCACTTTTGAAAAATCCATCTGTGTGTGAAGCCTCCTAACATGATAACAAAATCTTTGCAATCTTCCAACTTCTCCCATTGAAGCATTTTAGCTTTGTTGTAGAGTGCTTCATCAAAGGTAATTACTGTGTATGTTGCATTTAGCTTCTTTGTCATTGCTTGACAATTTTTCATCACTGTCCAAATCGTGTCATAATCATGAGCAGGAGCATTGATTATTGGAAAAGGCCCAACTTCAGTTTGTGGCAAATCATTCTTTGACACTTTCTGGTTGAATCCACTCCAGGCAGGTACTTGTTGCTTTTCCTGATTTTCTTGTCGCAAAAGAATCCATGTCATGTCCATGCAGAATGCTTTGGCTATCATTTCCTTGTCTGGGTCGTACCAAGTGAGCTGTACATCTTTCGGCATCACTGGTTCTAGTTTGGCTGCAAGCATGTTTGAGTTTTGAAGCTCACTCATTTCTGATGGAAGACTTGTTTTGGATCTGTTGGATCTTAGCTTAACATTTATTTCTCTTTTGGCTCATTTGGTGCTTTTTTTGCGAAGAGCCACATATTGTGTTGCATGAAAAGTGTCCATACCACTGAGTGTTTCTTCATTGATATCGATATTGTCGTCTGCATAACGGACATATCCACAATTTTCCCAAGTGGTAAAATTACGTGGTATCATCACTTTTCCATGGTCATTGTAACGCTGAAGAGCATCATCGGCAATGGCTTTGTCAATCTGAATAACATGCTCATAGCTGATAGAATGACCTGCTGCATGGAGAAGTTTTATGAGCCCTTTTGACCTCGTGGCCTGGTGAATAGTAACGCCAAGACCAATATGCTTTGGTGTTAGTTTCTGTCCTCCAGAAGCAAGAAAAATGATGTCTTGACAAATACTGAGAATTTTCGTTCTAAGAGCATTCTCCTTTTGACTCTCATTTTCAACATCAAATACATCTTCATTGCAGAGAAGACGAATAAGAAAGTAAAGATTATCTGGCACTACCATCTGCGCATGTTCCTCATCAATTCCTCCAACGAAGTCATGACTAGCTGTAGCTTCAATGTCCCGACGTAGTTTTACAGCCACTTTAAAAATCCCGCTTAAAATATCAGTGTCGTCATTTTCTACTTGGTTACTCATAGAAGCCTCACAAATATCTATTCCTTGCACCTCTGTCATATCTTCTACAAATTTTTCCATAGCCATATCTTGAGCCACAGAAGGACATACTAGCTGCGGATCTGTAGTACACAAGGGTTGAACAAAAATCACATTATCACCAAGATACCTCTGTATTTTCTCCTTGAACCTATTACTTCTGTAAACCCCTGAAACCATTGCAAAATCTGTGAGAAGCATATTAGAATATTGTTCCCAAATGCTTGTTAATGTATAAATGTGTCCTTCAGCAACACCTTTTTCAAGATCAGCCATTACATTTTCAAAGCAAATTGTTTCTGGAATGTTATCTTGGTTTTCTTTAAGCTTACTGTACTTCTTCAAAAAACATGTATAACATTTCAAATGATACTTGGCCTCTGCAGCTATAAGATCATGTACTCCAGCTAATCTGTGTCTCATTACGCTATCAAACTGAGCGAGGGTCAGGACTTTTTCTGATGTTGGGAAAGTCTGAACTTGACGTAAATGAGAGTAAGGTATATCATCCTGGCAGTACATGCACTTGTTCCAGTCTACCGAAGGCAGCGATGATCTTCTCGATCTTGATGAATTTTTCAGATTAGTTTCATCTTCCAGGGGAGTTGACTCTCTAGATGAAATGGTAATATTTCGCTGACCTTTGCTTTTGAGACGATTTATGTGAGCTTGGTTTGTAAATACGCTATAGCAGGGTCTATGCCAAAGAACATTTTTGTCAGTTTCCCGTAGGTTGACTATTTTCAAACGGTCTAGTGCGTCTATAAACTTAGTGTCATTGTATTTCTCTCTTTCCAGGGCACTTTCAATTACTCGGGCAATTCCTTCTGGTGTAGCCGACGACAAAAGATGTTTTTTCTTAGGGAACCTAACCTCTTGACACAAGATGCAATTTCCCCACTCAATTTCAGACTCTGTCACTCTTTTTCTGATTAAAGCTGCAGACTCCATCTTGATAATCTTGGAGGGAAAGTTAAAAGATGTTTTACTCCCTTTGTAAGAAACCAAACTGATGTATTTTGTCAAATGTAGGATATATATGCAATCATAAGATTTAACAAGGCACTGGTCCATGGGTTAAACCAATACAAAATTGAGTGGTATTAAAAGGATTTTGAAAAGCTCATTAGAACAAAAATTAAAAGGAGGACAGGGATACAAATTTCAGACAAATACAAGTTGTTATTGCCCAGTCGTACCTCTATCTATAACATACACTCAGTCCTTCCCCTCCATGAAGCTTTTGTTAAAGTAAGATACTAACCAAATGTCAGGTATTTTGAAAACATGTTCAAACAAACGGCCATGTACAATTTCTAAGGTGTATACTCATTGCTGGAAGTTTGCTAGTAAATCTAACATTGTCAGATTGAATTGAATTGTAGTTAGGTCTCGGATTATTATCTTAAGGTAACGTCAGGCATGCATTTGATGGTAATCTCCTACTTAATGCAAATTTATATGAATACAATTATATTCTTAAGTATTTTACATTTGTCGTAGAACTGATATATGTAGGTACAACAGTAACACTGAACATGATGTTTTACCTTGTTAGCGGATAATTTCGATCTGAACATACATAGCACATATTTTCTATATTCATTTGACATGTTTAATAAACCTAGCCTTGCACCTATCTTTAAAAATGCAGATATCTTACCTCTATTTTGCATTAATCTTGAGAGCACATGCGTGTGACATATATTACTGCAGCAGTGCTAAAATTTCTGTCACATGGTTGCCAGATGCATCTGATATAAAACTATCAAAATGTTGCAAACTTAGGAGTTAATCAAATTGTTTGCAAAATTGTTCAGTTAGAAGTAAAATTTAAAAATATATTATTTTTGACAATTTATTATAGCGGCCATTTTGATTTTCTTAATCGCCATTTTGTTTTTTAGCTGATTGCCATTTTTAGATAAATGAGAAACATCTAAAATTGTCTTATAAAGTCATCTACCATAAAAAAGCTAACATAATACCTACAATAGTCCTGTATCTAACATAAAAGTTGAGATAATTTATATATACTATGTTCAATAAGGCGACCATTTTGAAATTCAAAATGGCGGCCAAAAAAAGAAAAGAAAAATTGGAAACAGGTATTTTTGTTATCTCCTATACCTATTTTATCTATATGGACCTGTTTCCAGCTTGTACCCAACATGTTTAGCAAATCGATTTAGAAGCATCTTTTTGCTATTTGCAACCAGACTATATGGCTATGCAGACAGATACGCCGAATATCAAAGCGGAAGCATTTTGTCTGCAGCTCCTACTCCTCATTCAGCTGTTGAGAGAAGTGACATTGGTTGAATGGCACCCATCGTCCTTCGGAGGGGACGTTAAGCTGCCGGTCCCGACGGCAGGAGAGTCACCCCTGCCTGGTTATCTGAACCCTATTCGAGAAGAGAAGCATGAAAATGCAGTGTTTATTCACTTCCCATCCCAGCCCTGTCAGGTCAAAGTTCATGTGCACCGATTCGTTGGCAGCCGGAGAACTTGACTGGAGGCGCTGTGGTCTTAATGGAATGGCATCTTTATTAAAGTAGCAAAAATAGATTTTCATCATAATTGGTTAATAAATGGACAGTTTCATAGCTCATGTTGTATCCAATTATTCAAGAAGATTATTATCAATTTGTGATGACAGTACTGAAACAGCTCTCTATTTTTAATCCTCTGTCAGTATAGTTTGTAGGAAAATTGCTGACATAGACAGAAAATGTATTTGAAAATTGATCTATCAACACTTTGTAGCAACAAAAGACATTTGAAACAAAATTAAATTTATGATCTTGAGCTGTCTTTTTTTTTAAAATTGTTTTCTAATAAATGTTTTTGATAATTGAAAAGTTTTAGAACTTATAAAGTTTTAGAACTTATAAAGTTTTAGAACTTTAAAAGTTTTAGAACTTTAGAAAGTTTTTAAACTTTTAGAACGTAGATAAACTGGAAGACCTACATATTCTCGGCAGAAAAATTATTCCTTTTGCTAACAAGCAACTGCACCAAGGAGTCACTATTATTCTTCTCAGCTGAGGCCAAGGCCATCCTCCTTGCCCTCAACTTTATTGAGTACTCCCCTCTCAGCCACTTTGCCATTTTCTCCGATTCTAAGGCTATCCTTACTTCTTTACTCAATCTTAAATGGGATAACCCCACATCCCACTTCCTCCAACGTAAACTCCTTTCGCCCACCCTCTGCAGGAATTTTGTTTTCTTTCTTTTGGATACCCAGCCATGTTGGTATCCCTGGGTATGACAGGGCCGATGCAGCTGTAAGCTTGCTCTCAACCTCCCCCTACCCCATTTCCAATAACCCTTTCTGACATCAAACTGCTTATCGCTTCCCTTGTTCGTGACCGCTGGCAAACCTCATGGGACTCCCAAATTGATAACAAACTCCACGTTATCCAGCCCACCATTCCGATCAAACCCACCATCCACAACCTCTCCCGTGTCGACAACGTTCACATTACCCATCTTAGAATAGGTCACACCCACCTCACGCTCTCCCATCTCCTTATTGGCGCCACCCAACCCCTCTGCAATAATTGCCATTGCACCCTCACAGTCCATCACGTTCTCCTTGCTTGCCCTTTGTACAACCTTCCCAGAGCTTCCCTCGCTTCCCACAACTCATTAGCCGAGCTCTTCCGGAAAAACCCTTCGGATCAAATTATCTCCTTCCTTCATCATGCTTCCCTCTACAACCATATTTAGTCCTCCTCTCCCACCCCCCTCTCTCTACTTTGTTTTTTTTCACCCATGCACCTCCTCTCTCGATTCCAGCTTTCTATTTTTTAGTTCTTGTGTTTCTCTCAATCTCTCCCTGTTTTCTTTCCTTTCTACCTCTGGAATGATCTGACCTCTCAGGCACAATTTGACCCACACTGTCGTGGTGCCTTTAGGCCCCCATCAAACAAAAAACAAACAAAAAAACAAAGGGGGATATTGTATGGGGGGTATTGCATGAAGGGGATATTGCATGAAGGGGGATACTACATGAAGGGGGATATTGCATGAAGGGGATACTGCATGAAGGGGATACTGCATGAAGGGGATACTGCATGAAGGGGGATACTGCATGAAGGGGGATATACAAACTTTTATTTGAAAGGTTATTGAAAGTAAGTTCATATAAAATTGTACTAAAAAGTGAATGTTTTGAAATTTCAGGAACTGATTAGATCATATTGCATGTTACTTTGTAGCATGAAATCAAGTTTGTTCGATTTAGCTGTATTTTTGAGAGTTTAAATGATGATTTATTTTTCCAGCAGGAAAAATTGAATTCTAGTGAAAATGATAATTAGAGGAATATCTTAGTATGGAGGCAATAAATATACACACTTGTAGGTTCACTTTGTATCCCATTAATCTATCATTTTGTTTTGGGAAATGATAGCGTAGAAATTGAGAAGTTAAGGAGGGCTTGATGTTGGTTCATAACATGTTTTCTCCCAGATGAGTTTCATCATTTCCTATGAGAGCTCATTTGTATTCTTTTTGGAAATCATAGGAAAAAGTTAATAAAATTCTAAATGAAAAAATTAAAGGGCCTCTAGCATGATATGTCCTCTTTTGTGTAAGTATGATCATGAATTTTTACAGCTTTTTGTCATTTTAAGTATCAGTAAATAACCCATTAGAGGTGCTGTGGCTCTGTGGTTAAGGAGTCATGCTCGTATTCAAGAGGTACCGAGTTCAATTCCCGTCGCGAGCACTGCATTGTGTCCTTGAGCAAGACACTTTACTCTACTTGCTTTAGTCCACTCAGCTATAAAATGAGTACCAACATTACTGGGGAGTTAATCTGCGATGGACTGGCATGTTTAGTATCAGTGAATAACCCCTTAAAGGTGCTGTGGCTCAGTGGTTAAGGAGTCATGCACGTATTCGAGAGGTACTGAGTTCGATTCCCGTCGCGAGCACTGCATAGTGTCCTTGAGCAAGACACTTTACTTTACTTGCTTTAGTCCACTCAGCTGTAAAATAAGTACCAACACTGCTGGGGAGTTAATCTGCGATGGACTGGCATGTTCAGGGGGAGTAATATACTCTCATCCGCTTGCACCATGGAAACCGGGGATAAGCATCAGCTCAATGAGCCTAATGGCACGAATGGATTTAGTTTAGCATAAATAACTCATAAGTGGAAGAAAAAAAAAAGTCCTCTGTTGTTGTGATATAGTCACCAAGAACAAACCCTTATTCTTGTTTAAAAACAAAAAATTGAACAAGGAAGGAATAATCAAAATGTATGTTTTGCGATCTTTCAGAGATGGACAAAGAGAAAGCATGACAGTCAGTAAAACATTCCTGGTGGAGTGGGCACCACCCGAGGCTGGTGATGACAATGACGATGACGACCAAAGCTTCATCATGGATACCAGGAGATCAAAGAGTTCCATGAGGGTGGGGTGTTTTATTTTCTTCTTGCTTGCCCCCTGTACAACCTCCCCAGAGCTTCCCTCGCTCCCTACAACTCAATTGATGAGTTCTTCCAGAAAAACCCTCAGGATAAAATTATCTCCTTCCTTCATCATGCCTCCCTCTACGACCATATTTAATTCTCCTCTTCCACCCCCTCTCTACTTTGTTTTTGTTTCAACCATGCACCTCCCCTCACAATCACAGCTTTCTAACCTTTTGTCCTTAAATTTCTCTCATTCTCCCCCTGTTTCCTTTACTTCCTACCTCTAGAATGATCTGACCTCTCAGGCACAATTTGACCTTAGTTGTTGTGGTGCCGTTAAGCCATCATCAAACAAACAAACAAACTTTGTATACACTATCTTCTTGGTACCCATATGATAAGAGGCATGCTCTGCCTTCATACCAGCAGTCATAAGAAGTTTGCTCTCCTACCCAACCCTCTGGTCTAAGTATACTTTTATACTTTCACCCAACTAAATATTATTATACAGGGGTCAAAATTTGAATTTTTTTGCCACTGTTCTACAAAACAATACTTTTTTAAATAATACTGTTTGGATCAGATTTCACTATTCCAACTTTTTTATCTGATAACAGAACAAATTCCTTTCTTCAAAATGGGCTTAATTTACAACTGCTTTTATTGTTCAATATGTGCAAACAAATATGTATGTCAATTATAAGTATTGTATGTACATGATGTAGCATCTAGTTGCATACAGTCATAGCTACACGTACAAGCAGCCTTGCATATGTGTATTCATGATTCATTGTGCTGTCAATTGCAGGCAAGGTAGGAAAGTTTTTCTTTTATGATAATCTTGTTTGACAACATGCACTTTTTTGAGCAGAAATCAAATTATTGAA
The DNA here is from genome assembly GCA_020152595.1 of Chiridota heheva. NCBI lineage: Eukaryota > Metazoa > Echinodermata > Holothuroidea > Apodida > Chiridotidae > Chiridota > Chiridota heheva. Next base: position 313,550 of record JAIGNY010001654.1, on the reverse strand, counting down.
CATTGATGCCACATGCATGTGACAAGAACACTGTTCCACTGGAACAGTGATGTTTGAAAAATTCACTGTCCCTGCATAAAAAACAAACACTATTCTCGGAACAGCAGAACAGTGGCAAATTGACCCCTGTTATAAATTCCTCTCTTTCTTCCATAACTTTATCTAACAATGAATAATCCTGCTTTTACCACCATAATCTATGTCAGTCACCCACATTTCAATATCAGTGTGCCTACTCTTGGCACATATCGTCCCTCTTTCCGCATAGTGACGAATGTATGAACACGTAATTTTGAGAAAATTGATGTCAAAGATTGATTAATTTTCCAATTTACTTTTCATTGTGATTCTGAGGGGTAAAATAGTACATTTATATCTTATTGAAGGGGGCAAAAGATCAAAGGTGTGAAAATAATTACAAAATGTATTCATCAGTTCTCTTTTACGTTTTTATTAATCACAAAGACATTCTTCAGTATGCGGAATTGATATACAAAGGTAATACAAACTGATATTTGTCACTATGCGAAAAGAGAGATGATATGACTGTTCCAGTAAAGGTGCTTGTAAACAAAAACAACCAGAGGTTTTGTTGGAAAATGAGTGGATTGGGAATGAAGGAGGACTACTTGTAAGGAGGGTAGTGCAAGGGGATGAACATGGTGAAACTACATAAAGTTGTTCAAGATGGTAAGGGTTGAGAGAGAGGATATTGCATGAAAAATGGCATGTTATATGACAAAAAATGTGTTTGTTGTCTGATTAACAGAATTTGTGGATACAGTTTTTTTGGATAAATTTGGAAGTTGGGATTAATGTGTTACCCTTATAGCAGCGATTTTTAATAGGCGGTCGCCAGACAATCCAATCTAGCCCGCGAACAATAGTCATTATATAATGCAATACAGTGCAAAGACTAATCCGAATGAGATCTGTAAAATCGCAAAATACTCATTTATTTTGGTTCTTTCCTAGGCAGGTCAGCTCACTAAAACATCACGGCTTATCAAATGAAATGTTATCTTTAGTTTCGCTATAAATTGGGCTTGTGGCTTGTCAAATGAAGGTGGATAAGTGAACCACCGACATCTGGTGTACAACCTTTTAATCGCACAGGCTCTCAACTTGTTTGTATTTAGGGATTAGTTTTGACAGGTTTTGTTTGTCACATGACGCTGGTTTTGCCATGCTATCGGCCTGAAGCTGTTGTGAAATGATGGCCCTTCAAAAAATATCATTAAGAACCCTTGCCTCAAAGGATAGTTAGAGATAAAGTTCAAGCATAATTTAAAGCAAAATGAACATTCGAATGAATTCTTGATGTTCTTTTTGATTCTTTCTTTGTATGTTTCAGTCATCCTTTGCTGATGTGGAGGGCTTCATTGATGCAACAAGAGCATCCACTGCCATGGGCCTTACAAGAAGCTACGTAAGTTTTCGAAACTTTTTGTGAAAGATTTGAAGTCAGCGATATTTAGAAACTATTGAAGAAACACAATATCTGCTGTAAATGTTAGTTAAGAAGAAATTTGTTTAAATGTTTTTATCAAATTTTGAAGTCAGTTTTTTTTTATGAGTTACCTACTTACTAGAATTAAACTATTTATGATGTTGTGTTGTTTGTGCATATTACTTTAAATATGAAAATTCTTGCAGTCTTTACTTACTTTAACCAAAGACATACCTTATTTAAGAATTAAAAATATATTTTGAAATATGGTTTAGTTTGCAGAGAAGGAAGTCTAGAAAATGTTCTGCCGCATGGGATAATGCTATAGTGATAATGATGAGAACTAACTTTCTGTAACATTTCTCATGGTAACATCTAAGCAGCTTTTACGATTATGATCTTTATATTTGTAATGTGGAAAATGAAAAACCATTTCAAATATATGACCATGTAAATTCATGTGTTGTTCTTTGTATCATAGCCCAATTTACGGAGTTCGATGCCCACAGGGCCGTATCAAGCATGGCCCCAGCAGCCGGTAACAACACTCCAGCAGTCCCCAGATTATCTCTTTCAGTAAGCTTTTCTATTTCAAATATTCTTTTTTTTTGTGTGAGAAAAAAAAAACACTCTGAAAAATTAGTCCTCCTATTGAGGTTTTACAGTATTTTTGTAAATAATGTTTCCATGTAAGGTTTGTAAAACTATCGCTATTAAACAAAAGCAGGGATAGCGGAGATGGGGGGCTGGGGCTTCTGTCCCCCCCCCCCAATTTTTTTAGAAGAACGTGTTATCATGTTTCCTGACCTAATTAGCCCCGATTGACTCCCCCCCAATATTGTTATCACATGTCACCTAACCTCATTAGCCCCCCCCCCCTAATTATTTGAACACTTTGCTGTCCCTGTAATTGCCATGAATAAAAAAGCTAAAAAATAAGGAATCGTTCTTCTTTCTTGGTTTGACCACGCTTAATAAGAGTACATGGTGACAGGATTGAGGCTTTTAATTCTTCTCTGTTCATAATTCTCTTACTTCCTGCATGTTTCAGCTCATTTTTATGTGACACCTACCTGGTAACATTTTGAAGTTGACCGAAGAGTTAAGAATTTTAGCTTTTCTCAAAGGGTCATCAATGAGTGGGATGGTTAGCTCTGAGCTCTGATTCTGTTCACAAAGTCAATAGTAGTTTTTCTGTATTTCACTTTTGTGGTGGTGTCAGTTTGGGCTTTTTCGTGGGGTGATTGACCCTCCTAAGCCCATTATCTCGTTATGTTATGTTTTTTGTATTCGCAAGAATTTGAAATTGTCTTTCTGCAAAGATCACTGACAAAATCATATTTCCTCAAATAATTTTTCATATAGAGGTACTTTTGTATAAAGTGCTTTTCGGACTAATTAAAAAAGTTACTGGTAAGAAAAGTCCTATGGCTATATTTCGTGAAGTATTTTTTGAATGTATCTGCTAGAATTATTGACATTGATGGTGTATAGGTACCACAGAACTAATTAGGTATTACTCCTCCAGCCCAAAATAGGAACCCCCAGAGAAAAGGCTAATAGAAATATTTTTGAGAGGTCCCATATTATGGGACAAGGAGCTGAGAAGTTGAAAATTTCAGGAATGGTAGAGCAAGGATAGGTCTTTACTATGTTTGTCCAAACTTGACAAGATCTGTTTCAGAAAATGTTTCATGGGGAACTACTTTACCATGGACCTATACCAAAATTTGAGTTATTTGGTGAGGGTTTATAACACCTCTTCACTTCAGCCTAAAAAAGGGCAAAACCTCAGGTGGTAACCTATTGAACATACCATCATCCAAAAGATATTAGATGGTACTTTTCAAAAAACATTGCAAAAGTTTGCGAAACTTCCCATTTCTGGTACAAAAAAGACCCAAAACTTGACTTTTTTATCATAGGTTTCAATTCAAGTATTCGATCATCTTGGCATTTTGAATATCCGGGACTCTTTGTCGGTGAAAACGTGCTACGATTTGTGCACAAGTAAATACCACGCTTTATTCTACGTATGCACGATACATATATTTTAAACTTCAAAATAATCTTATCTACTATATTTCCACCACATTTGCAACAATTTCCTGTTGAATTACCAAAGCGAACATAGAGATTTAGGCCTCTAAAGGTGACCGATTTCACACTGGCTGTAATGGTGTAATGCTTCTGTTTTCACTGACAAACTAGTTGTTCAGATTTACGGACGTTATTGTGAAGTCATTCCGAATACTTGAATAGGGCAAATAGTTAGTTGTGTGATACTTGTAATGGTTCATAATGGTTTCGTGTATGGTGATAACAATGGTAATGACTGGAGAGTGTTCATTACAATGATAATGGTAGAGGCAAGGATAAGGTTCAAGGTGATTATAGTGGTTGATAATGATAATTTTGGTGATAGAGAGAACATTGGTAACAATTGGTTAATGATACTTTGAACGACCGTGGTAGAGGTGATGAAAAAGTGACCGTGGTAGAGGTGATGAAAAAGTGACCGTGGCAGAGGTGATGAAGTAGTGACCGTGGTAGAGGTGATGAAATAGTGACCGTGATAGAGGTGATGAAAAAGTGACCGTGGTAGAGATGATGAAAAAGTGACCATGGCAGAGGTGATGAAAAAGTGATTGTGGCAGAGGTGATGAAAAAGTGACCGTGGTAGAGGTGATGAAAAAGTGACCGTGGTAGAGGTGATGAAAAAGTGACCGTGGTAGAGGTGATGAAAAAGTGACCGTGGTAGAGGTGATGAAAAAGTGACCGTGGTAGAGGTGATGAAAAAGTGACCGTGGTAGAGGTGATGAAAAAGTGACGGTGGTAGAGGTGATGAAAAAGTGACGGTGGTAGAGGTGATGAAAAAGTGACCGTGGTAGAGGTGATGAAAAAGTGACCGTGGTAGAGGTGATGAAAAAGTGACCGTGGTAGAGGTGATGAAAAAGTGACCGTGGTAGAGGTGATGAAAAAGTGACAGTGGTAGAGGTGATGAAAAAGTGACCGTGGTAGAGGTGATGAAAAAGTGACCGTGGTAGAGGTGATGAAAAGTGACCGTGGTAGAAGTGATGAAAAAGTGACCGTGGTAGAGGTGATGAAAAAGTGACCGTGGTAGAGGTGATGAAAAGTGACCGTGGTAGAGGTGATGAAAAAGTGACCGTGGTAGAGGTGATGAAAAAGTGACCGTGGTAGAGGTGATGAAAAAGTGACCGTGGTAGAGGTGATGAAAAAGTGACCGTGGTAGAGGTGATGAAAAGTGACCGTGGTAGAGGTGATGAAAAAGTGACCGTGGTAGAGGTGATGAAAAAGTGACCGTGGTAGAGGTGATGAAAAAGTGACAGTGGTAGAGGTGATGAAAAAGTGACCGTGGTAGAGGTGATGAAAAAGTGACCGTGGTAGAGGTGATGAAAAAGTGACCGTGGTAAAGGTGATGAAAAAGTTACAGGTGATAATAGTTTTAGAGACAATAGGGAACAATAGGGAACTTAAAATAGAACACACCTTTTGTAAGCTGTTGAGATATCGTATTAGATAATTTGTATATTGTGCATGTTTCAAGAGCTGTTATCATGGCTTTGGATATCTGTATCTATATTATTTATGTTTGTAAAATAACTGCTGATGAAATTGACTTATTTTCAGCTACCACATGCATGAAGTGAGTCCAAGAAGCCGCCCCCAGCCCCAGCCCCAGCATCAACAAATGATACAGCAGGCACCGGTCACAGTATCAGTAAGTTTTCCAAAGTACCAGGGACACTTTCAGGAAGATTATCTTAGATTGCCTGATTCAAATGTTTTCTCAGATTGCTCATGTTTTCAGACATAATTAATTGAAACAAACATGAAGCAACATCTTTCCTTAGGAGAAATGGTCTGTCAATCATTCACACATCACCTCAGGCATATAATACACAGCTATTTTTATCACCAATTTTTAAACAAATTTCTCCCACTAAGATACTTAATACGGATGATTAATTTCAATCACAAAGATGCCCCGATTACTCAGCACTGGCTTTCTGTAATCTTATGCACACAAATAGCCTTGGGCTACTTGACTGTGGCATGTATGGGGTATGGCAGATAAACTATCATTGTTTGGAGTGGAAACAATACACTGAACAGGAAGTTTTCAGGATTAACTCAGGTGTGAGAAACTTTTTGGCATGAAAGCAAGTTTGATGAAAATTTGGTAGGAATCATCTAATTAATTTTTGTATGTAAATTTGCTTTCTGTTGCACCTTTTGTCATACTGTCTGAAAGAAAAGGAAATAAAATTGGTGAAAATTGACTTCACCTCCAACCATTGTTACACCAAGAGAGGTAGAATCAATGCTATACATTTTTGAATTTTAAGAAAGAAATGAAAATGCGTGAGTTAACCCCTACTCTACCACGCGGCGATATTATCGCCGTTTTGGGTGCCCCGTCTTTGGCCCCACCTCCCGAGCGCATTTTCAAAAAGGTGCTGGTAGAGTGAGGTTAATCAACCCGCGACATATCGCCAACCGAAAATATAGGCAGCATGATCGGTGGGGCGGCCAGCGGGTCCCGAAGCGGAAGAGGCCAGACTTTTCTGCCTGGAAGACAGAGGACCCTTCAATAATCACGCCTTGATTAACCCTTACTCTACCACGCGGCGATATTATCACCGTTTTGGGTGCCCCGTCTTTGGCTCCGCCTCCCGAGCGCATTTTTAAAAAGGTGCTGGTAGAGTAAGGGTTAAACGTCTTCTGCCATATCACATGTTTTGCACATATTAAAATATATTTTAAACGTTGATTCTTGCTGTCTTGTAAGTTAATAAACATTTGACAAAATTGCAGAAGTCAAAATTGTTTCATCTAATCTTACACACCTCTTTCTTTTCACCTAAATTGTTCTCCCACATTCAGCTTTTCCCCTTTATCTCCCTTACAAACCTTCCATCTCCTCACTATCCTTACTCTTACACCATTATCTATTATCACCCTCTTGTCACATTTGACTCTGACTGTCGCGGTGCTGTTAAACATCAACAAACCAAACCTGTTTCTAAAAGACATTCAAACAAAATAGGTTTTATACTTTCAGTATTAACTTAAAAGCTAATAGATATTTCATTTGGCGTCCATCAATATATTCTTTGGAATAATAGACGTATAATATTTTCCACAGTTCTGAATAAAAGTGTCAAAAATCTTCACACGAAAAATTGCGACAGAAATAATATCAATGTAGTAAATACATATTTATATACTTCCCTGTTTTGCATTCACTGTGCTTTTCATCACACAATTACATGGGGACATTTTTAGAGCAAATAAAAAAAAAAAATTAAAAAATTCTTCCCCAAATTCCCAATTTTATTACGTGTATAACAGCCGGATGTTTTTTCTTCATTTTTTTGCAGCCAATCATCTACGGTGATCAGAATGGGTGGAACCCAATACAAGTCCCCCTCCCTGCATTTTTAAACCAGAGCATAGGAACGCAAACCGTCGGTCTCTTCTACCCGACCCACGAACAGCTCACCCGCCAAGACAGAGATGTACAGGAAGTGAAGATGTTGCGGGAGTCGGCTCAGCAGACAAGTGAGAAACCGACCCTGATGGACACCAGCCCAGGGAAGGGCTATTGGAAGCGGCAGATTGCTCATATCTGTGCCCATATGGAAGCATTTACACAGAAAGATGCAGAGTTCAGGGCTGAGGTTGGGAAACCAAAAATGGGCAAGGTAAGTTATGGATAATTTGATTCTCTGATATATTATGAATAGTTTTGGCTGCTGTTTTACATAAGGCCTAAAAAAGAAAAAAAACATCAACATCTTCATCAACAAGCAAATAAAGAAGTGTATAGCAATCGCTTGTTACAAGAATACCACTTTTTCTGGTCTATAAAGACCGTTATCACACTAATGAACACCATCTTTTCTCTTCGATTGAAATCCCATCAAGGCTGGCCATGCATTGAAAAGTTTGAAGCACATGGAGCAACACGGGGACAGAGTGATCACTTGATTGAACAAATTGTATCACATGGCTCGTCTTTGCAAAACAGTTCCTACACGTAGGGTATTGATATGTAATATGGCAAAGCAAAAGTGGTTGCCACGCCATTTTTACAAAGGGTAGAATTTTTGTAAATAATTTTGGGAGTTAGGGACGGCGGCAGAGGGTAAACATACAACTTTTTTTTAGGCCTTATTATGATCCGCGTCTAGATCTTGATTCCAAATGCCTGTTGTAACTCTGATACTGTTTATTTGGTATTTAAAGGATTAGGTTAGTGGTCAAGCAGGTTGATTTTAATAGAAACAACATGAAGAAACTTATTCCATTAAGGATATATTCAAGTTTAAATCCTGTCTGATCTGTGTAGAAATGACTGGTGTAATAAGTCTACTATGGAAGGATGACGCCCTATTCCTCACATTCTGACAATTCTTAATGTATTTTAAAGATTCACAGCTTGCAGTGTTGAGAGCAACGTGACTTCCTTTCTGTTCTCTCAAACATCCTTTTACTTGTGTTTAACATTAAACCTGAAAAGCTTCCAAACCTATGTAAAATTGTCTACTTCATGTTTTGGATTGTTCCATAATTCCATTAAAGGATTAGTTCAGGGGTCAAGCAAGTCTTTTATCTTATATGAAAGAAGACTTTAAAATAATCAAAATGTTGAAGAAAAAGAAAATCTTATTCCGTTAAGGAGATATTCAAGTTTAATTAAAGCTCTTGTTTTTAAGCCACAAAATTGCAGGACAAAATATGATAGAATACATAAATAGGCCTAGACTTTGAGGAATCTGAGGCTGTGACATCACAACTAGTCTGATTTCAGTCCTTTTCACACAAATGATACCAAACTTTAAACTTAAATATCTCCTTTAATGGAATAAGATTTTTCAATGCTTTTTCACCATTTTGTTTCTTATGAAGTTCTCTTTCATATTGCTTTAACCACTAAACTAATTCTTTAAACTTAAATATCCATTAAGAAGATATTCAAACCTAAAACTCTGTCTGATCTGTGTAGAAATGACTGGTGTAGTAAGTCTACTATGAAAGGATGATGCCTATTCCTCACATTCTTGTCAATTGTTAATGTATTTTAAAGATTTACAGCATGCAGTGTTGAGAGAAACGGTGACTTCCTTTCTGTTCTCTCAAACTTTCCTCTTTCATATAAGATGGACTTGCTTGATCAATGAAATGATCCTTTAAGGATCTACAAAAAGTAGTAACATTTTACACTTTACTTTTCTGACACTGAAGATATCAAATGTGCTTTTTTCAATATCTTATAATTAAATTAGATATCATTATTTGTTTATGCAAATGTTCCCTATTTTTTATCTTTCAAAGCGTAATTTTCACCTATAGGTATCTCCTAGGGTGTTTAGCTGACATCACAAGGTCACATGACTTTGTTGACATCGCCATTTTGTTGAGAAAAATTATGTCGTCTGCTGTACACTTAATTAGACTTATGTATGTTTGCATGTTGTTATATAAGATTATTTTTGTAAGATGATTATGCCAGAATCTTGCTGTGCCATTGGTTGCACTAATAGATGTGTGCAGAGGAATAAAAAGACATTTTCTTGATTTCCATCTGATCTTGAATTGACTTCAAAGTCGGTTTCTGCTATACAGTTGTCAACCTATGGTACACACTAGGATTTGCAGAGAGCACTTTATATCATGTATGTAGGCTTTGTCTGAGTATAACGAACAATTTGAAAATACTCTTCGTATACCAGGTGAATATATAAAACTTAAGGAAAATAAAGAGCAAAATTGGAAGCAAACAAAAAGTGCAATGAGTAAAATTAATTGAATTGGTACTGGTAGGTTAGCATGTAGTATGTTTGTAGTATGTGTGATGTGACTGAGCTGTGTGAAGATGCGTGATACGTAATGACGCCAATGCTCTGCAAAATGGAGTCCAGTTGAGTCACGTGATGAAATCCTTCTATAGCAAAATTTTCTGCCTATAAATTGAGTGACTAAGACCAAAAGACATTTGTAATGTTTGATTTGAGTAGTCTGTTCTGACTTGTATTTTCTTTATGTATGTGACCAGATAACATCAGCTGAAATTGAGGACGATGGAGTGGACGTCACAGTGACCATTAGCTTTGAGTCAAAGAGTGATACATCCCCGGCCGTCAGACCAAACAGAGCATCTGTTGCCAGACAAGGTAATGAATCCTGTTACTGTTTAAATGCCCAGGAATTTTATAGAGTTTGGAAGTTGTATGTCTGATCAATGCTTTGTATTAGGCAAATTATGTTACTTTGTAACTTTTTCAGGATTGATTAAAGTTAGATAGCCTCAGCCAAACCTTTCTCATCCACTCTCACATACCTTCCAGCTCCCCTGCTCCTCTCTGCCCTACATGCAACACTGATCTCTTGATCAAGCATATCCTCTTAACCTGTCCCTTATTCCTAAACTCCAGATTACACCTCTTCCCTTCCATCTCAATTTCTGATCTTTTCAAGAACAATGATGCCTCCAACTTCATCACCTTTCTCCGCAACAGCAATTTATTCCACCTGATCTAAGCTTCCTTGTTCTTCCCTTCTCTGCCTTACCTTCCCCATGTTCTTTTTATTACCTTAACTTCTTTCCCTGATCCACCTTCTCTCCCTCCTTCCCTCTATCCCACTTCTCTTTCCTCTCTTGTCCCAACTCAAGCACCTTAGTTTTGAACACCCTCTTGGCACATTTGACTCTAACTACCACGGTGGCGTTAAACATCAAGAAACCAAACCTAAGATAGAGGTCTATAAAAAGTAACTGGTGTTGATCTTTAAAAACAATTACGGCCTTTTTTCTGATGCCAAAGTGGCTGGAAATATTATGATATATTCATATTTGAATGAATGAAATGGTATCTTTTATAAACATGAATGCCAGAAAAATATTAAAGGAATATTCCCATGGTTTTTTTGTAAAATTTTATTTGAAAAAGCATTCTTTTAGAGCCAATTTGGTACAAAAATCAGGTTGATATCATATTCCGTTCAGGAGATACAGCTTTTTTGAATATTTCCCAATTGCATTTTAAAGTTTTTGTACAGTATGATGAATTTATGTTTGATGGTGTCATAGAGACAATTCCATTCCAAATGTGTATTTATTTCTTTGAATGTTAATTGGTTGTTTCTGTATGATTATAATTTTTTTCCCAAAAGTTATTTAAGTAGGGTATATTTGCCAATGTATATAACTATCTAACATTCATCAATTTATTTTTCTAGCAGGTTTTACTAATAAAAAATGATGATAGATTTTAATGAAATACATTAACTTTGTGGGAGAATGGTGTTGCTGTGATGTCATACTGAGCCTTTTCCAATTCGTTTATTGCCATTTTTTGTGAATATCTGAAAATCTGCATATCTTCTGGTAGGAATAACATATCAACATGATTTTTGTACTAAATTGTTTCTAAAACTTTTCTCTTATGAAAAGCTAAAAAAAAAAAAAACAGGAATATTCCTTTAAGTAGGATCATACTTCTTTTAAATCTGTTCATTGCAAACATTTCTGCATTGTAAAGATTGAATGGTAATTGTGTGAAAATGTCTTGGAAGTGTTTTGCCAAATTAATATAAACATCTCAACTTCTCAAGAATTGTGAAAAAATTAGTGTTTGAATTTTGAAAATAATACTTTTAGTTTTTGTGTTATAGCTGATCAAAGGTTGATCAGTTTTTTAGTTTTTGTGTTATAGCTGATCAAAGGTTGATCAGTTTTTTAGTTTTTGTATTATAGCTGATCAAAGGTTTATCATTTTTTTAGTTTTTGTGTTATAACTGATCAAGGGTTAATCAGTCTTTTAGTTTTTGTGTTATAGCTGATCAAAGGTTGATCAGTTTTTTTAGTTTTTGTGTTATAGTTGATCAAAGGTTGATCAGTTTTTTAGTTTTTGTGTTATAGCTGATCAAAGGTTGATCAGTTTTGAATTCATGCAAAATTTGTGGTGTATAGCCGGCAAGGCAGCTCAAAATCTTTAAATCTTCATAATTCTTTACTAAATCTTAGTCACTAAAAATGTTGGGAAAGTCTATTACTACTAGAATGTTATTGGGAGGGAGGGAAGGGGAAAGGGGGTGGGGGAGGGGAATAGTAAAGACTCAAACACTTTTAATCAGAATTTGCTGCACCATTTCAAAGAATGTTGACATACATTTAAAACACAAAGGATTAACAAAAGAAAATATCAAGGTTGCCCTTTAATACATCACAAAATTTGCATAAAAACTTGATGCCTGAGATTTAAAATGCTATAAATGGTCAGTGTGTAAACAATTTTGATGAATTGTTTTGCTGCTATGTAGTGTGTAAATAATTTTAAAGCTATTTAGCTAATGTTGCCTCTACAAGGTTATAGACCATAGTTCTTATTTTTCAGACAATATTAAGAGTAGATATCTTCCTTGTATTTAATCATTTTTGGTTCCGATGTGATAGCACCAGGTCAACCACATGTGTGTGAGGGTGTGCCCGCGTGTGTGTGTATGTGACGGCCAGCTCGTAAACATGATATCTCAAAACCGGTACAATAGATTTATGTCATTTGTGGTATACAAATGATCCGTAGATGTGCCCTATTATTTTTGGTGGTGATGTCATGCATATTAATGAGTAGGCAATGCTTAATGTGAAAATCTTGAAATGCTCATCTTTTAACAACTGCATATCTGTTTTGTTTCATATTTGGTACAGTTATGATGTTAACTAGTGTATACATGTTCATGGTATGAAAACGTTGATTTTCATTAATATGCATAGTGGGTGGGGCTTAACATGATTTTACTGAAAAGAGCTTGTAAACACAATATCTAAAGAACGATAAACTGGATTCAAGTCATATGTGGTACACAGATAGCTCATGGTCTGTAGATTTGCCCTATTGTTTTTGGTGGTATCATACATATTAATTAGTAGGTGGGGCTTAATGTAAAAATCATGAAATGCCTATATTTTGATAACCATATATATGTTTTGTATCATATTTGGTACAATTATTCTGTTTGCTAGTGTGTACATGTTCATAGTATAAAAGTTTGAATTTTATTAATATGCATAGTGGGTGGGGCTTAATATGATTTTGCTGAAAAGAACTTGTAAACACAATATCTAAAGAACGATAAACTGGATTCAAGTCATATGTCATACACAGATTGCCCATGGTCCGTAGATTTGCCCTATTGTTTTTGGTGGTGATGTCATACATAGTCATGAGTAGGCGGGGTTTAATGTAACATTTTTGAAATGCTCATATTATAACAACCACATGTATGTTTTGTTTCATATTTGGTACAGTTATGATGTTTGCTAATGTGTACATGTTCATGGTATAAAAATGTTGAATTTCATCAGTATGCATAGTGGGCAGGGCTTAATATGATTTTGCTGAAAAAAGCTTGTAAACCCGATATCTAAAGAATGATAAACTGGTATCAAGTCATATGTGATACACAGATAGCCCATGGTCTGTGGATGTGCCTTGTTGGTTTTGGTGGTGATACCATGCATATTAATGAGTAGACAGGGCTTAACCTAAAATTCTTCAAATATGATACATGAGCAACCGTATGTCTGTTTTGCATCATACTTGCTATGATAATGTTCTTAATTATTGTGCACATGCTAGTGATGTCAATAGGTATGTCTTAGTTTATTGATCTGCATTATGCATGATGGTCGTGGCTTATGAATAAATATCCTGGAACAATTATTTCATGATATGCAATAACATGACAGTTAATACAAAACTTGCAAATCAATCAGCATATGAAAAAAAGCATCAGAACTATAATACCTGTTGGTTCTGGCTCTCTTTTCAGGTGCAATCTCGATGAAGCAAATGACAAAGGGGGCAGATGAAGGTATGGTTTCAAACTACCGATATTTCTGTTTTGTAAAATTGTAAGATAATTATTGTTCCTGTTAATACCAAGAAGGAATTGTGGGTAGCGGTGCATTGTGTAATGCTTGCTTATCTTCATGCATTATTATTCTTGTTAATACCAGGAAGGAATTGTGGGTAGCGGTGGGGTGTATAATGCTTGCTTATTTTCGTGCTTTGGATAACACAACAATTTAATTGTTTTGATTTTCTGAGAAATTCTAAGTTGAATCCTTTCTTTCTCTGTTACAATTGTGGGGAAATTACTGAAATCCACAAAATTACTTCTTAGTTTAAAAGTCTAATAAACTTCACCTAAATGCTAAAAAATTTACCACCAATATTTTTCATCCTAAACAAAAACAAATTATATCTTCCGATCTTGACATTATCATTGATAACACGCTTGTTCCTCTCTCATTCTACAAAATTTCTTGGTGTTACCCTAGACCATAATTTTACTTGGATTCCACATATTCAGAATATCTGTAATAAAGTCTCTGAAGCCTTTGGTATATAATTCATTACCTAAAGAACATTGTTCCCATTAAAACATTTTACTTCAATATAATATTCTTATTTTACCTTTCTTATCTTATTGTTGTATTGTTTGGGGTTATACTTACTCTACTCATATTAATCAGCTTCACAATTAACAAAACAAAGTGCTGCGTGCAATATATGGTATTCCCTACAATAGTCATTCTAACCCTCTCTTCCGTGACAGTGATGTAATTACCATCTTTGAACTAGTCAAGTACAACATCCTTATCTTTGTATTCAACTACTTTCATGATAATCTATCACGTAACTTCTTCAATTTTTTTCTGTCAAATTTTTTCTTCTCATGATTACCATACTCGCCATGCTAAATTACTTTACATTCCCCATTTCTCTCTAACAAGTAGTCAACATTATGTTAAATATTCTGCTATTGCAAATTGGAATTCCCTACCCATTTCATTTAATTCTATTAAAAACTTATCCTCATTCAAACATAAAGTATAACAGTACTGTCTTTGTAACAGAATTCTGTAAGTTGTTTTTCTGATGTATCATCGGGCGGTATCTATGTAATATTTTCTTTTCTATTCCCTTTTTTTTTGTCGGGGGGAATTTTTTTCTTTTTCACACTTGTATTATTTTTCTGTCTAATTTGTAAAGGGATAACCTCTCTTACAAGTTCTTTTGAGCTTTTCAAGGATCCCCTCAACCATATAAAGCGTTATCTGTATTTATTTGTATTCTGTAAGTAATAGAAATGGTTGAAATAAAGCTGTACAAACAAAGAAACAAAATTAATTTCTAAACATTTTGACATTCATGTTTCCACTTACCCCCTCCCCTCCCCTTATCACCCCTGCCCTGTCCATCTTAAATTAGTTTTCTGATACTCATAGCATGGTATGGACAGTTCAGATTGACTGACAGTTTTGGTATCAAAGAGTGATGTGAAGGAACTTGGAAGATTGGCAAGATTCACCAATGCCTTTCTGTTGGGATTAGTTTTATTCTACAATCTTGAACAAAATTGTTGTCGAACCTCCTCTGTACCCCCCCCTCCCCCCCCCACATTTTATTATTGCTTGAAAGGAAAGTGTCCTGGGATAATCCTTTTCAACTCCAACATTGAGGCAGGGTACAAGGGACATAAAAACGTGACAAGTAATTTTGTCCAAGATTGTAGCTACATAGATCACCAAGAAAAATGCCGTTTAGAAAAAATAAGATATAGATATTGCACATATCCATTTCATCTATATCTTCATTGAATATTTTCTTGTCCGTGTTTTGTTATTGTAGATTCTCCATATGGGAAAAGGAAGAAAAAACCTCTCGCTAAAAAGCTTGCAGCCAAGAAGAAATCAGAGGATGAGAAGCTCACTGTAAGTGGTCAGGGGTACCCATAATGGCCTTCTTTTTTGATGGGGGAAAGGGGAAGAGCATTGTCATTTTATATTGACACTAAGATTGATATTTTGTTATGATTGATAAATTTGTTCATTTCAACCACTCTGTTTTATAATTATTGTAAGTACTTTGTGGCATAGGCTTGTAATCACAGTATCTAAAGAATGATACACTGGATTCAAATCATATGTGCTACACAGATAGCCCATGGTCTGTGGATGTGCCTCACTGGTTTTGGTGGTGATACCTTGCATGTTAATGAGTAGGCGGGGCTTAACCTAAAATTCTTCAAATATGATACATGAGCAACCGTATGTCTGTTTTGCATCATACTTGCTATGATAATCTTGTTAATTATTGTGCACTATTGGTCTAGCTCATTTGTACTTCAAATGAATATCCATTTAAAATCTATATCATATAAGAGAGTAGAATATAAAGTGGCAAGCCAAAATGCATGAAATGCTAATGGAAGGAATGAGAATGGATTTTTATCATCTAGATTTTATTACTTTTGGTCATTGCCTTAATTCTGCAGTCATAAATTGGATTTAAGCCCTCTAATGGGCCATCATTTTTTCAGTTGGCAGTTCGTAAGGTCAAACTTAAGATAAAGTTACAAGCTGTTCTTTTAAAGGTCTTTCAGACCATCACAGTTGCTTCCTATCCTTTTGATTGAAGAATGATGACTAAAACTGTTTTTCTTTTTTGCAGCCTGAAGATAAAGCTCTGTTCAAGGAAGTTGGTCCTAGAGGAGAGGGCAACCCAGACACTGTGCAAGACTTACTTGATGATGTAAGTTTCATAAAACCATCCATTATTTTACCAAATGTTTAACAATTAGCTTGATCAACTGGATCCATTAATTATCTACTGCAAATTCTAGCTTTTTTCTACAACTTACTGGATACTATAGATATGCTACTACAACTATAGAGTTGGAATCACTTATAAAATTTCCCACGGTTCTGAATAAAGGTGTCGAAAATCTTCCCACGAAAAATCATGTCAGAAGTGATATAAATGTAGTGCATACATCTTTATTGCTTTATTTATTTGGTTCTTCACAACATATTTACATATAACAATATACAACATATACAGATATACAATTGAGTTTACAAATATTTGAATTGTTGAAATACAGTTATCAACATATAGAAATGTGGATAGGTGTAGGATATAATAATATACAATATGTATGTGAAAGGAAGTCTTGCAAAAAAACTCTGGAGAGCTTAACTAAGTACAACACTCCCTGGTTACAAAGTAAGTTAATTTTAGCATAAACTACCCACCCCACCCCTTCGAAGTTACTACACCTCCCCCCCAAAAAAATTTACCAGCCCCTACCAAAAATACCAGACCCTATTCCCCACCCATCCCTACCCCTAAGGTTACGGATATATTATAACAAGTAGTAATAGAGTATTTAGTAATTTTTACACAATTTTGTCTAATGATTTTCCAAAGCTGGCAAGAGAATTACAAGTTTGTATGTCACAAGGAATGGAATTCCAAAAATCAATGGCTCGATTACAAGTATTAAATCTAATCAGATTAGTGCGACATGGAGGACAATGAATGTTATTTGATTGACGGGTATTATATGAATGAAAGTCATTGTTTGTCTTAAATAGATTAACTAAAGGAAATGGGAGGTCATTATGTGTTGCACGATAAACAATAGTTGCAAGATTGATTTGGATGATGTCAGGCAATTTCAGAAGATTAAGCGACAGAAAAAGCTTGCTGGTACTTTCACGATAATGAGCATTGGTAATATGTCGAATAGCCTGTTTTTGTAAGACAATTAATTTATTTAAAGTGGTTTTAGTTGCACTTGACCAAACACTGCAACAATAAGACAAATGAGGCAAAATAAGAGTTTGATACAAGCACCTTAGAATATTTCTTGGAATATAATATTTTAATTTAGAAAGGATACCAACAGATCTAGAAATTTTGTTACAAATTGAATAAATATGGTCTGACCAGGAAAGATTGGAGTCGATGGTCACCCCTAAAAATTTGGTTGAGGTTACCTTATGGACTATTATACCATTCAAATTGATAGTGACATTCCAATTTTTACTAAGAGTACCAAAAACAATATAATTAGTTTTAGCTGCATTTAAAGAGAGCTTATTAGCACAGAACCAGTCATGATAACATAATAAATCAGAGCAGATAATGTCTTGTAACTCATAAGCGTTACTACCTTGATAAAAATATTTGTGTCATCTGCAAATAAAATTAAAGATGATTTTGAAGACACATTACTTATATCGTTAGTATATAAAATAAATAGAAGTGGTCCTAATATAGAGCCTTGAGGACTCCACACTTAACACGAGAAAGATCAGAACTGCAATTATTATAATACACATACTGATGCCTATTAGAAAGGTAGCTATAAAACCAATCAAGAGCTTTACCTCTTATGCCATAAAATGATAACTTTTTTAATAAAATATGATGATCAATGGTATCAAAGGCCTTAGACAGGTCAAGGAAGATTCCAACTGCTGAATCTTTTTGTTCAAGAGCTTTATATAATTTATTCATTGCAGAGATAAGTGCCGATTCCGTAGAATGACCTGGTCTAAATCCATACTGATCATCAAATAAAATGTTGTGTTTGTCAAGGAAAGCTAGGATACGATTAAACATCAACCTTTCAATAATTTTAGATATACATGGTAAGATAGATATAGGGCAGTAGTTTTCATAAACATGAGGATCATCTTTCTTATAGATGGGGACAACTTTAGCAATTTTTAGTCTGTTAGGAAAAATACCTGTGATGAATGATAAGTTGGAAATGTGAGTTAAAGGTTGAAGAATGTGATGAATTACTAACCTGATTATACCAGGTTTGAGGTTGTCAGAACCAGCAGACTTATTAGATTTAAGACACGAATAAGCTACTTTAAAAACTTCGTTAATTGTTACAGGATTAAGGAACAAAGAACTTAAAATGCTCTTGTTTGGCTCTAAGTACTCATCAAAGGATTTGTTACCATTTATATTGTTAGCAAGAGTAGGGCCTATATTGACAAAAAGTCATTAAAATTATTGGCAATTGTTTTGGGGTCAGTGACTGGATTGTCTCCATCACTGAATGAGGATACCAATTACTTGACCTTTTATTTAAAAGTTCATTTATTATACTCCAAGTACTTTTGGCATTATTTTTACAATTGTTAAATTTTTCATTAAAGTAGTTCTTTTTGAAAAGCGAATAACATGATTTAATTTATTTCTATATTTCTTGTAGTTGGTTTTGTTTTCACTAGATGGATTTCTTAGAAACCTTCTATATAATTTATTTTTAACTTTGATTGACTTAAGAATTCCAGAAGTTATCCATGGATGCCGTTTACGATTAGTTTTAGTATTTATAGTTATATGTGGAAAACAATTATCATAAATATGATCAATGGTATTTACAAATGAATCATAAGCTGCGTTGGCGTCTTTGAGTGCCAAAATAAAACTCCAGTCTACTGCACCAACTCTACTGACAAAATTATCAACATTACACTTAGAATAATTACGTATATATATGATAGCTTTGTTTTTAACTCTGTTAGTACAAACATTAACTTGGTGAAAAATTGGAAAATGATCACTGATGTCAGTGACTAAAACTCCTGAGATACAGTCATCAAAATTAGTATTGCTAAGAATGTTATCAATTAAACTTACAGAATTACAAGTTACCCTAGTGGGTATACTTATTAAAGGACAATACCCATAAGAAGACAATATGTTATGAAAATCAAAGGATATATCTTTTGCAAAGTCAATATTAAAATCACCCATAATGTAACAGTTTTTATGCTCATTTGAAATTTTTGAGAGGATTAACTCTAGTGTATCATAAAAGAATTTACTGAGGATTGCGGAGGTCTATAAATAACAGAAACTAAGATAGTGATGGATTCAAAATTTAGTTCAACAAAGATACTTTCAATGTCAGCGTTAAAAATAGATAGGTCATGACGAATAACTGCAGGAAACTTATTATGTATTATATTATTATATGCTGCCCTCTTTATAATCATTGTACTTTGCATCGCAAAAAGACGCGTTTTAGAACACATATTTACATGTACTGTTGTTTACTCAAGAAATCCCCAAAAAAAAAAAAAAAAATGTATATATTTATATATATATATATATATATATATATATACACATATATATATATATATATTATATATATATAATATATATATATATACATATAAAAAAAATAATATATATATATATATATGTGTATATATATATGTATATATATCTATATATATATATATATATATATATAGATATATATATATATAGATATATATATATATAGATATATAGATATATATATATATATATATATATATATATATATATATATATATATATATATATATATATATATATATATATATATATATATATATATATATATATATATATATATATATATATATATATATATATATAGATATATATATATATATATATATATATATATATATATATATATATATATATATATATATATATATATTTATATTTCTTTTAATGCCAATTTTTTTTTCTTCCCATGAATTCCTGATTTTCCTGCGGTTGTAACCGCTGGAACCATAGATTTTTTGCAACTCTGGATATGTCTTTGCAAAAATAGAAATGAAACAAGTCAGTTCTCAACCAGGAGTCACGAGGCCATCTATGTACCTCATGTTATGATCCTTTCTTACTTATTGCATTTCAGGGCGCCAACCCAAGTGCTGAAAACAAAGATGGTGTACCAGTATTGATGGTGGCCGCCATGAACAATCACATTGAAGCTGTGCCTGTGTTGCTTGATGAGGGAGCTGCAATTAATGCTAAAACTAGTAGCAGGTTAGCAAACAAAATATCAATTGTTTATTACTGGTGTATGTTGTAGTACTGTTGTGAAATCTAGGAATGATAAGTAGTTTTTCAAATGTTATTTTAATTTGATGTATGGAATTATTTGTGTGCTTTTTGTGATTTAAATGCATTTATATTTGCAGTATTCTTAAATATTATTTCTTTTTTGTTTACATTGTTTTGCATTAATTGTTGTGCAATAACAACAGAGCATCACTGTTTGATGGATACTAGACAAAAAGTGTTCATTATTATTATTATTATAAACATTTGCCTACTTTTCAATAGTTGTTCATTAAATAGAATGTTTCAAAAATAGCCTGAATTTGATTTTTCTGATTCTTTGTTGTGGTTTTGATCGTTTGCTCTTTGAGCCTGTGAGTAAAGCTATATGCAATAACAACAGTATCTCACTGATTGTAAAACATAACACAAAATAGTTTAAATAGTCTAAAATTAGCCAAAATATTTGAAACCTTTTTAATCAATGCAATATTTTTATGAGACCATTTTATTATTTAATGTTTTTGTTTTATTTTGTCACTTTTCAGAATAAGAGTACACCAGAAGAATGATACAGTTTCTAATAATCTAGCTGTCATATATATGATGCCAAACACTTTTGGTTTTCAGTATTGACATCATGTTACATCAATTGTATTATTTGTTGAAGTTATTTCTAAATTAGGTAAAGGAGTATTCCCGTGAATTATCATTTTTGTATATATGATACAGGACTGACTATGAAAGAAAGAACTTGGTCTTAAAATCATGTGGATATCTTTTTTCATTTAAGAGGTTTTGCATTTCAAAGATTGCATGAGTGTGTTGAAAAGTGACCTCACAGTGTAAAATGTGATGTCATAAATTCAGATCCAAGATAATATTGTATGCATTTTAAGATATAATAAACTTTTTACTGTGTAAGGTACATGAGCAGAACATGTTCTTGTAAAGTGTGTGTTGTACCCCCATCTCAACAATTAAATAAAAACTGTTTCCAACAATTTAGAAAGTGGTAATCAATTTTCAAAGAAATACATCACAATTGTTTTGGATCTGCAATTATGACATCACAATGTACACTGCAAGGTCACTTTTCAACCTCTGAGATGCAATAACTCCTCAACGAAATAAGGTATCAACATGGTTTTTACACCAAATTGTTTCTTTAATAGTTCTCTATCATATATATGGAAATGAAATTTCACGGAAATATTCCTTTAAGAAAAAGGTCATAAGGATGTAAAATATTCAAAGATTACTGTTTCTTATTTTTAAAGGAGGGGGAACACAGCTCTTCATGAATCTGTCCTTATGGGTCCAGAAGGCCAGGAGATGATCGAGCTTCTCCTTGAATGTGAAGCAAATCCTAAAGTTAAAAACAACAAAGGTGAAACTCCCTATGACTTAGCGGTCAAAAATGGGTATCAGTCCATCACAGCCTTATTCACTCAGAGTATGGGGCAGGACATGCTGAACAAGATGTCCAAGTCAAAGAAAGGGAAAGGGGGGAAGAAGAAACCCAAGGAGGAGAGCGAGGAGGATGAGGAGGAGGAAGAAGAAGAGGAAGATTCACCGAGACCCAAGAAGTACAAGGAGAAGTTACCCAAGGTAAGATGCGGATATGTTCCTTCCGGGAATACATTGTTGTGGTTTCCTCATATTCATATACTTTATGTATAAAACCATTATTTCACCATTATAATGTGTGTATGTAAATGACTTGTGCTATTGCAGCATAATTGCAAAATATTTTCAAGACTTTCTATTGTCCCACAAAGTCAAATATTTTTTCACCCCTGGTCTTGCCTAAGAACACAAAGGGAATCGAACCCAGTACCTTTGGGATACAGGTTTGAATCTCTACTATGAAGCACTGCTCTTCTCTATCCTAGGTCTGTGATAACTATTCTCCAGTTGTAGTTTCATATTTCAATATTTACTGATGGTTAGGTAAATAAACTTGTTAAGTGTCTATGACAAAACTAGAGATGTTATTATTGACTCTTTTTGAGGACAAAGGCACGTTGACTCCAGCTCAGAAGTTTGATGCTCAAGGTGATGCCGAGAGGTTAAGGAAGGCTATGAAGGGATTTGGTGAGTATGGACCTCTGCTGCCTGGGCTCTGTCTTCTTTTGGTTATCTTCATACATATGAAATGACCATTTCAATGCTTTGTTTGATATATAAGTGGTGAATGATGTCATTGATTTTGGGAATCCCCTCAAATAATTGCAATGGATCTACAAATCTAATATCATAGACCTTTTCAAACCGAGATTAGCTGAACGAGATTTCTTTAGTACTTTGACCATCAACTACTGGGGTAATTTTCCCTTTGTTTCCCGACCAATCAGGTGCAGGTTTGAGCAAAAAAATGTAAGCAGCAATACGCGCGCTTATTACCTTCATGTATAACACACGTATGATAAAAAAAAAAATTATACGCTTGGTCCCATACCATGCGTGAATTGTGCAGACGGTCAGGATTCCCCCAGTGTTTGATTGGTCAATAAGATTGCCCTAGTTAATGATTATGAACATGTGAATCTCAGTCATGAGACATTATTTAGATAAGTTATCCGGAAATTGCTGATTCAGATTTCAAAAGGTCTATAGCACCATGTTAAAAGCTTAAACATCTGGCGTAAATGAAAATTTCATCTTGAAAGAGCATTAACAAATTTAGTCATTTGATTAACAATTGTTGTTGTGTATTCCTTCTTTAAAGATACAATTGTTTATAT
This sequence comes from Chiridota heheva, assembly GCA_020152595.1. NCBI lineage: Eukaryota > Metazoa > Echinodermata > Holothuroidea > Apodida > Chiridotidae > Chiridota > Chiridota heheva. The sequence goes on along the minus strand of JAIGNY010001654.1, from coordinate 290,598 downwards.
TTGCAGACAAAAGACTTTATTGGTCACTGTGAAATCAGTGAAACATCCAATTATATCTTCTTTAAAGATGCTCATTTAAGAAAAGACAAAAAAGATTAATGGTTTACCAGTGCTTCCACAAATCCAACTTGGTTTCCTGAATTGTGGTCACAAATTTCCTGATATAAGACAATTATTTCCCCGAAATAAATGTCACCCCCCACTCCTCTCCAGAATATATGTATTTGCTGTTTTTGAAGAAACTTTGTTAATTCACTGTAATTATTTGAATAAAAAACTAAATGTTACTGAAGTTACGTAGGCCTATTAAATGAAATATCTAAATAAAAGATAAACAGATAGTGTTGTGCAATGTCAATTGAAGTGATTGAGATAGTAAGAGTAATGTTTTCATTTGTTCATTATTTGCAGCTGAAACACAAAGAAAACCATGCAATATAATTCATTTTTCACTTAAATTACAGGATTGCAAAATTTGCATACAATATGCAAATTGATGTGTGAGATTTTCAAATGCTGTTAAATGGTCAATGTTTAACCGATTTTGATGATATTTTTTGCTAAAATGATAGTTTTAATCGATTTTAAAGCAATGTAGCTACTGTTTGCCTCTACACATCTACATACCTTTAATGTTCTAAGGTCCTATCCTTTGTTTGCAGGCACTGATGAGAAAACCATCATTGAGATCCTTGGACAGCGATCAAACTTTCAGCGACAGAAAATTGCTAAGCAATTTAAGCAAATGTTTGGAAAGGTATGATACCAATGACAGAGCTGATTCAGCCGCTAAGCTTGTCCTCAACCTCACCCTACCCCCTTTCTTAAAACCCTTTCTGACATCAAACTGCTTATCGCTTCCCTTGTTCATGACCGCTGGCAAACCTTATAGGACTCCCAAATTGATAACAAACTCCATGACATCCAGCCCACCATTCCAAACAAACCCACCATCCACAATCTCTCCCATATCGACAACGTCCACATTACCTACCTTAGAATAGGTCACACCCACCTGACTGACTCCCACCTCCTTACTGGCTACCCCCACCCCTCTGCAACAATTGCCATTGTCCCCTCACAGTCCACCATGTCCTCCTTGCCTGCCCCCTGTACAACCTCCCCAGAGCTTCCCTCACCCATCCATAGCCGAGCTCCTTCAAAACCCCCATCCGATAAAATTATCTCCTTCCTTCATCATGCTTCCCTCTACAAGTATATTTATTCCTCCTCTCCCACCCACTCTACCTACTTTTACCCCTTTTTTTACACCACTGCTCTTTCTCTTTCGATCCCAGCTTCCTGGCTATTAACCCCCATACTTCTCTCAGACCCCTCCTATTTTCTTTTCTTCCTGCCTCTGGAATGATCTGACCTCTCAGGTACAATTTGACCCTTGCTGTCGTGGTGCCGTTAAACCCTCATCAAACAAACAAACAAACAACTTTAATTATTATATTAATTTGTGTGAATTTGATCATTATTCGTCAATTTCAGTTTGAATTGTCATTTTTCAGTGTTTGGGGTATTTCCATGTACATGTATGTCCAGGACCATAGTCCTCCTTGAAGGTTTAGTTTAGTGGTCAGTGGTCAAGCAAGTTTATCGTATATGAAAGAGGACTAAGAGAAACACAATGGTGAAGAAACTACTTTAATATCTTATTCCGTTAAAGAGATATTCAAGTTTAAAGTTCTGTCTTATCTGTATAGAAATGACTGGTATAGTAAGTCTACTATGGAAGGTTGGCATCCTCATCCTCACATTCATAACAACTGTTAATGTATTTTAAAGAAAATTAATTTGAATTATTATTCCTTGAACTTTCTCCAAATGGTAAAATATTATTACCTTTAAAAGATTATGTTTTACAACTTTCCTGACATAATTAATGTTTAATAAATGGACAAAATACAATAGAATACACAAAAACTTTGAGGAATCTGAGGCTGTGATGTCACAGCTAGTCTGATTGCAATCATTTCCATACACAAATGATACCAAACTTTAAACTTTGATATCTCCTTAAAGGAATAAGATTTGTGAATGCTTTCTTCATCATTTTGTTTCTTTTGAAGTCCTCTTTCATATCTTATAGACTTACTTGACCCCTGAATACTTAAACAGGTGTAGTTAATGTCAGGCACAGTTATTCAAAACTTTTTTGATTTTTTGATTTTTTAAAAATGTGAAGTTGGATTGAAAATTTAAAGCAATTTAGAACATACAAGGGAACATGTTTAGGTTTAATCCAGTGTAATTTTTATTGTGAAACTACTATGATTAGATATCTGTACAAATTTGTATTAGTACAATTTTATTCTTAAGTCAAATAGTAAAAATATTTCTGCCAACATTATATCAATTGCACTGGGTTATCTCCATGGAAGTCTGTGTACTCAAATCTATAAAGTTTATTAATCATTTCTCTGAGATGTGTAGGACTATGGGGTATCTTCTGGCAATACAATTTTGTTTCTTAGTTGGGAGAAACAATTTGGGAATTAAATTAAAAAATAAATTGGAAAATTATTATAACATAAATTTGTTCAAAATTAAGTGAAAATTACTTGGCAAAAGATATAGCTGCAGAAGGCTGATATGTTACCATATTATTGTTAGCATGTTTTACCTGTACAATGTTTTCAGGTTTTAACAAATTTGTTTTGGTTTTTTCCCCCTCTGAGAGGTGACCCGTCCTATGCCCCTAATTTCTCTCCATAGCATCTTCTCTGTAACACGTTGTTTGAAAAAATTTCATCATTCATCAATTTCAGTTTGAATTGTCATTTTCTCCTTACCTTTTAGTGTTTAGAATATTTATTTCCATGTACATGTATGTCCAGAGGTGCAGTGGTTAAGAGTCAAGCTCATATGTGAAAGGTATCGGGTTCAATTCTCGTCGTGAGTGCTGCATTTTGTCCTTGAGCAAGGTACTTTACTCTACTTGCTCCAGTCCACTCGGCTGTAAAATGAGTACCAGCACTGCTGGGGAATTGAACTGCAATGGACTGGCGTCTAGGGAGATTCATGTACTCTATTCCACTTGCGCCATGGAAACCAGGGATAAGCACTGGCCCTATGAACCTTTTGAATACGAGCATGACTCCTTAACCACTGAGCCACTGCTCCTCTCTTGGAGATAGCTGGCCACCATCATCTCCCAGTATGTGTTGGATACAGCTCAGATAGGATATATGTTAACGTCCTGGTCTATGTCGTCCATGGGGTGGAAAAAGCCACAGAAACTGAAGATAATATCAAATATAAAAATCAAGTAGTAACCACATGTTGTTCATAACCTTTTCATGATGCAGGACTTGGTGAAAGAAATGAAGGGAGAACTGAGCGGAAAACTTTGGGATGTGGTGGAAGGATTGATGATGACTCCAGAGATGTATGATGCTGACCAGTTACACAAATCCATCAAGGTAGTCCTTACAATACATATTTTGTTGTTTGTATTCCTTGTCATGAAACTATTTAACCTCTCGTTTGGATATAAAACAAGAGTTGGGATTCCTTTTTACCATTGGAGTGATATGTCAATTGTGAGTCTTGCAGCTGTACACAAAAAGATTAAATATTATCTTATATCATGGGTGGCAGAGCCGGGAGGGCTGGAAGGGTTTCAGCCCCCAATAATTTTACATGAACATGTGTTATCACATTATCCAAACTCATTTAGCCCGCCTAATTTTGTTATCACATGTCACATGACCTCATTAGCGCCCCCCTAATATTTCGAATGCTCTGCTGCCTCTGTATATTATCATATATCTGATTGAAGTCAATATTGACATAAATTTTTGTCATATCTTGTTTTTCTTGAAAATCTGATCAGAAACTTTTCTAGTTGCTTGTGAATGATAATGAAACTTAAAGACACTAAATCGATGTGGTGATATAAATGCTTTCCATGCTAAATGAGGTTTGGAAAACATACATTGCAACTGCTAATAAGCTATTTGTTCTTGTATTGAAGTGCATTTTTCTGTTTTTAAATTTATTTAAACATTTTTTTTCACAATTTACTGAAAAATATTTTTATTTATTTTATTGAGAATATTTTTTATGCATTTTTATTTATTATTTATTTTATTGAAAATATTTGTTTGAAGTAGTAAACTATATATTGGCATATTTCAATATGGTATATCCCTTGTTTGGGTGTTATTCTTTGAGAAATAACTATGACAGCTTCATGTGCTTAACCTTTTCTGTTTTTACAATTCCTTTCTGACCTTATGTTCTATTTGAAGAAAAACTACTGTCTTAAATATTTAATTAAGCAGAAGTGAAATGCCTAATACCTACAGTTTTGTTGTCCTTAGATATAATCACCAATGTCAATGATGTTTTTTCGACCAGAATATTGATTGCATTTATATTTCATTACATCATTAAGATCAGCCCTGTTCTTTTCAAATGTTGCTTCTTATCTTGTTATCTGTAAACCCTTTGGGTGTGAATTTATGAAGAGGTAAGACAAGTGACATGAGAGATTTTCATCGTTTTTTTCCTTCTCTCCTGTAGGGCCTTGGAACCGACGAAGACACATTGATTGAAATTCTTTGCACGAGAACAAACAGCTCTGTTAAAGCCATAAAGAAAGCGTACAAAGAAGGTGAATTTTTAATTTAATAAAAATGAATTAAAAAAACATGAACACTGTTGGTGCCACACTTGAGATCAGTGGCGGTGATTTGTTTTCAACATTAGGGAGGGGGGGATGAACCCAGACAGTGGAGTAGCTGGCCATTATGGTTTTATTTAAGGCTTCATTTTGTAGGGGGAGACATAATGATATTCTTCTTCCAACAAAATTATTGGGGGAGGGGGACAGTATGTATAGTTTGCTTTTATATATTCAAAGGATTTTTCCCGTCACTTTTCATTTTCCTATATATGATAGAGGACTCATAAAAACAAATTAGTGAAAAAGAATGTTTATATCTTATTCAGTTTAGGAGTTATTACTTTTAAAAGTTTTCTCCAGTGTGTTGTATTTGTTTTGTTGCACGCAGTACCTTGCAAAATGAACAATTTTAGTGTCATGTATACAATTGAGAGGAAAATTTTATCAAAGAATTAGTTTAGTGGTGAAGCAATATGAAAGAGAACTTCAAAAGAAACAAAATGGTGAAAAAAGCATTGAAAAACCTTATTTCATTAAGAAGATATTCAAGTTTAAAGTTTGGTATCATTTGTGTAGAAACGACTGAAATCAGACTACTTGTGATGTCATAGCCTCAGATTCTCAGTCTTTATGTATTTTATCATATTTTGTCTAGCGATTTTGTGGCTTAAAAACATTGGATATGTCAGGAAAGTAGTCAAACAGAACCTTGTATGCATAATTATAATTTACCACCTGAAGAAAGTTTGGGCAAACATAATGCAAATAATCAAAGAGTTTAATAAATTTTCGTTAAAATGCATTAACAATTGCTAAGAATGTGAGGATGAAGGCACCAAACATCCATAGTAGACTTACAACACCAGTCATTTCTACACCGATAAGACAGAACTTAAAACTTGAATATTTCCTCAACAGAATAATTTTTGTGAATGCTTTCTTCACCTACTTGTTTCTTTGTAAGTCCTCTTTCATATACAATGGACTTGCTTGACCCCTGAACTAATCCTTCCAAGAAAGTTTCAGAATTATACAAACTAAACACAAAGTTTGACTCTAAAATTGGTCAGTTTTGGATGAATCAAGTCATAATTCTGCATAATCAAAATTTTTCCTGATGACTTTGGCAATTGCAAGATCTAATCGAAATAATTTCCACCTTCATATTTAGGGTTATGACTCGCAATATTCATGAAGCATTGCATGTAATTTAAATATTTTCCTTCAAGCTTTTGGGAAAGAGTTGGTGAAAGATATTGAAGGAGATACTTCTGGTCACTTTCAACGATTGTTGGTGTCAGTTTTAGAGGGCGCTCGGCCAGAGGAGGATGAAGTTGATCCTTACAAAGCAACAGAGGATGCCACGGTAAGTAATAGATAAAATAGAAATGCATAGATAGAATAGATTAAGATGTAATGAGAGTGTCATGAAATAGTCTTGTCAGGGTAGTGATGCTTTTGGAAATTTTTGAACTTAATATTTAACGATACACCAAAGAAATTATCTTATTTATGGGTCTATTGCTCCTTCCATCGCCAAAATGAATAGCGAATTGAGCTTGAATTCAGTTGCATTTGGGAAGAAATTTTAAGACAAGCTTTCTGGTGTAAAACACGTAATAACTTCATCTAAGTTTTAAATGTGTCGGAAATATTTAGTTGCAACCTGTAAAATACTCTTAGGTTGGATGTCATATGAAGCAATGATTCTGAATGATCTGTTTCAGGCTCTTTACAAGGCAGGGGAGGACCAGTGGGGCACGGACGAATCTCGCTTTAATGTTATCATGATGTCCCGCAGCTATGCCCAATTGAGAGCGACTTTTGAGGAATACAGCAAAGTGTCTAAACACGACATAGAACAGGCGATCAAGAAAGAAATGTCTGGTGACATTAAAGCTGCTATGTTAGCTGTTGGTGAGTGTTTGATAAGGAAATATTTCTTGAATTTAAAAAAAAAAAGAAAAAAAAAGTGGTGTAAAAATTATATTTTTCTTGATTATTATGAATTTTTGGTAAAGTGACTTTGCATGAAAAGTTATGATAAATCACACAACAATATTCAGCTAAATTTTTAAGTTTATGTAGGATTGTTTTAATTATGTATTCATGTTTACTTTTCTTTTATCCGCAGTGAGGTGCGTTCGAAACAAACATAAGTACTTTGCTGATAGGTTGTATAAAACAATGAAGGTAAGTTTCATATCTTTGTTTATATATTTTTTTTTTTTTTGACATGTATTAGAAGTATGGACAGGTACAGGCATGGACAGGTCCCTACTTAATGCCATTACAAGGAGACAGATGGGATTTTTTGGGCATCTTTATTGGGAGGGTGGGTTGGAACTGCTTGCAGTATGTGGGAAAATTGAGGGTAAAAGAAGCAGAGGAAGGCAGCGAGTCAATTATGTCCAAAGCTTAAACAAAATCTTTATGTATTTAAAAAAAAAAATTCATTTAATTTTTTCAATATTTAAATTACTTTTCCTCAAACTTTTTTTAGGTGGTATATTATAAATACCCTTAATAGATTAGTTTTTACTACTTTTTAGACATATCCCATGATTTTTAAGCCACAAAATCGCAGGACAAAATATGATAGAATACATAAAGACTTTGAGGAATCTGAAGCTATGACATCACAACTAGTCTGATATCAGTCGATTCTACAGAAATGATACCAAACTTTAAACTTAAATATCTCCTTAACAGGATAAAATTTTTGAATGCTTTCTTCACCATTTTGTTTCTTTTGAAATCCTCTTTCATATAAGATGAGCATGCTTGACCACTGAACTAACCCTTTAACTACTTATGAATTGTTTACTTCTGTTTTTAAATTTTTAATTTTTTTATTTTGAATTCATACTTAATTATTTATTGTAAAAGGCTTCTATGGTGCAAACACAAGAGCTGCAATGATATCATATTTTATTGAGTTCATCTTGATAGACCAATAGCAAGCAACAAGATCAATTATGCATAATAAGAAAACTCCTATCATATTTTATTGAGTTCATCTTGATAGACCAATAGCAAGCAACAAGATCAATTATGCATAATAAGAAAACTCCTATCATATTTTATTGAGTTCATCTTGATAGACCAATAGCAAGCAACAAGATCAATTATGCAAAATAAGAAAACTCCTATCATATTTTATTGGGTTCATCTTGATGGACCAATAGCAAGCAACAAGATCAATTACGCATAATAAGAAAACTCCTATCATATTTTATTGGGTTCATCTTGATGGACCAATAGCAAGCAACAAGATCAATTATGCAAAATAAGAAAACTCCTATCATATTTTATCAGGTTCATCTTGATGGACCAATAGCAAGCAACAAGATCAATTATGCAAAATAAGAAAACTCCTATCATATTTTATCAGGTTCATCTTGATGGACCAATAGCAAGCAGCAAGATCAATTATGCAAAATAAGAAAACTCCTTAACAAAAAGGATTAAGGATTGAAATTTTTGTAAAACAAAAACAAACGAGAAGATTTAGGTAAGTGGTTCTACACAGATTGATGTCTAAGTGGTTCATCGTCTTGCTTTTGTGAGATTACAACTTATAAACTTGTAATCCATGGAAAACATCCTTTAAAAGAAACAGTGACCCGATGTAAAATGATATAATCTTTTCTTATATTATTTAAACAGGTATACATGTTAAAATAATGAATCTTCTTGTTCTTACAGGGAGCAGGAACAGATGATGCAACTCTGAAGCGTATACTCATTTCTCGCTGTGAAGTTGATTTGGTTAACGTCAAAGGAGAGTTTCAGTCTGCCTATAAGCAGACCCTGGGAAAATTTATTGCTGTAAGTGTTCAATATTTTATTGATCATTTTCATCTCATTAAGAGTAATTTTTTGGGGATGAAATACTTCTAGGAATTTTGGATTTTGGGGTTTGGGATTTTTTTCTCTTATTCAATTTTTCTTTCTTTCTTTTTTTTTTTCATTTTTTTAAACAGTAAATCAAGCAAGATACGTGAAAGGTTTCACAGAACAACAGTAGACTAATGTAGATGCAGGTGTATACACTAGAAACAAACTTAAACATCAACGATCATATATACAAATATAGATCATTCCATTGTAAGCCACACTCAAGAACCATGGACTTCCAAATTTTCCCAGAATTCCGGATTTTAGGGTATTTCAATAGGATGGGGTGCATTTGCATTTATTTGTTTAAAAATTTAGGATTTTTTTTCTTCAATTTCTACGTACATTCCTGTTTTTGTAATAATTGAGCATTAAAGGAATATTCCCATGTTTTTTCGTAACTTTTCATAAGAAAAAGAAATATTTTAGAAACAATTTAGTACAAATATCATGATGATATGTTATTCCTACCAGGAGATATTCAAATTTTAAGGTTCACAAAAAATGCCAATGAACAAATAGGAAAAGGCTCAGTATGACATCACAGCAACACATTCTCCCACAAAGTTCATGTATTTCATTAAAATCTAGCATCCTTATTTATTAGTAAAACCTGCTAGAAATATAAATTGATGAAAGGTTGGTATTTACATACATTGCCAAATATACCCTACTTCAAAACCTTTTGGAAAATTGTTTCTAATCATACAGAAACAACCAATTAACGTTCAAAGAAATACATAAACATTTGCAATGGAATTGTCTATGACATCATCAAACACCAATTCATTACACTGTACAAAAACTTTAAAATGCAATTGGGAAACCTTTAAAAATCGATATCTCCTAAACGGAATATGATATCAACCTGATTTTTGTACCAAATTGGCTCTAGAAGTATGCTCATTCAAATAAAATTTTACAAAAAACCATGGGAGTATTCCTTTAAATTCAACCCTAACTAACCCTCAAAAGTAGCATATGTTTGCAAATTTTCACTTTGTCACTATTTAATTATTTTGTAAATTTGCTTAAATTATTACTGCCAGTGGAAAAACCTTCTAAGCTTTAAGCAACATTTTTGGCAAATCTTTGGAATTGTAGCCAGATGAATCTTATCAGAATGGGCAGGACCTGTATGATTGAGCTGCATAAAGAGGTGTTTCATAAAGGAAGGTATCTTGGTCTCAAAATGTGAGGAAATCTTGATATCCAAGAAGGTATTGGAGTAGGTGGCATATCCCTCTATGCTAACCCTCTGTGCCAAGCAAATTGTTTAACGTCTTTATGAATTATCGGCCAAGTAAAGTCAAAGTGGATGGTACTACGGGAGGTAAAATTGGAGAAAGTTTGATTTAAACACTTTATTGATAATTTTTCCCAGGTCATGTTTGCTCATGAATAACCTAACAAGTGTTCATCCAAATCAAATGATTTGTTGAACTGAAACCAAATGCATTTAAGCAACAAAGGCATTTAGCAATCGAAGGCATTTAAGCGATTGAAGGCATTTAAGCGATCAAAGCGTTTAAGCCATCAAAGGCATTTCAGCAATCAAAGGCATTTAAGCAATCAAAGGCATTTAAGCGATCAAAGGCCATTAAGCGATCAAAGGCCATTAAGCGATCAAAGGCCATTAAGCGATTAAAGGCATTTAAGCGATCAAAGGCATTTAAGCGATCAAAGTTTGTCCTGTACATTTGAGGTGGTAAATGCATAAAGATAGAAAAGTATTTTGACCATTCTAAAAATAATTAATTGTCCTCGCGCTTATTTTGTAATTATTCTGCAATAGTCAGCGTAAAATGGATGAGAAAATATCCTGACCAAAGCTTTATCAATTGTTATATGAAAGTGTATTTGAAAGTAACCAGGCAAAAAATGATACAAAAAGAAAATGCTGGTGTTTGTTCTTATAAGATTTCTTACTGTGAAACTTTTAAAGTTTTATGGTTTAAGGAAATTTTGTGTGAATTTTAATTTAGAAATATATAATACAGGACTATTAGAGAAACATCTTGGTATGAAAATTTCACTGTACACTGTGATGCCATACTTCCAAGACATGTATCCATAATGCACCATGCATCCAATATTTGTTTATTGTGTAGGCAAAATTCAAATTTACACGCATATGATAAAAAGCCCTACAAAAAGCCATGGGTGCAATGTAGGTTTTCTGTTTCAATATCGCAGAAAATAGGGATTACAAGGCTAGATTTGTTAAATGAATCTCTTTTGGTCTAGAGATTTCTAGACTTAAAAACTTCGGAACCAAACATTATATGATATTAGAGAAACATTTTGGTATCTTGGTATATAAAGTTTCACAAATTTCACCATTGTGTTGAAAACTGAACCTTGCTGTGTACAGTGTGATGTCATACTTCCAATACAATTCTTTATGTATTTCTAACAAAAAATATAGTTTCTTTAGTGTCTAAATGCATGTTCTATAAATTGCAGGTTATACCCCATCTCAGATCCAAGACAATTTTTACTTGGACTTGTTGTTATGTGCATTTTGAATATTGTATTTGACATAATAAGCACCCTGGGTGCTTTCAAAAATAGAATTGCACCACTTTTTAGGCCCAAAGTTTCTTCTTAATAAGCGCCCATGTTTGGGGGCTGTGTACGGTGTGCTATTTAAACTGCATTGTGTGAAGTGGTTCTATACTAGCCCCACGCTAACCACCACAAAAACACTGTGAGCGTCAGGCACAAAATATAAAAAAAAGAATGTGACAAAATTTTAAATATTTTCAGTTTTTAAATTAATAAAGTAAATTGTTATCATCAAAAAATATTGGATGGGTGCTTATTTGAAGAGGGGCGCTTATTTGAACAGGGGCGCCTATTTGAACAGGGGTGCTTACTTGAACAGGGGTGCTTATTAGAGCAGGTGCGCTTATTAGAGCAGGGGCGCTTATTTAAACAGGGGCGCTTATTAGAGCAGGGGCGCTTATTAGAGCATGGGCGCTTACTTGAGCAGGGGCGCTTATTTGAACAGGGGCGCTTATTTGAACAGGGGCGCTTAATATGTTGAATACAGTAATCCCTTAAAAACTGATTCCTTTGTATATTTTTATTCTACGTTATCTCCACAGGGTGATACTTCAGGGGACTACAAGAAGATTCTGCTTGCATTGGTTGGAGGAGAAAACTAATTGGCTTCCAGTGTATCTCTCCTTCCTTTTGAATTTTTGCACACTTAAGATTCAACTGTAGATGGAAACTCATCAAGTGCTATTTTGGTAACTTGTTGGGAAATAATAGTCTCCCTTTTCATGAAAGGGTTCCTTACCACTCTCCTCTCATGACTGTGGAGATTGAAGCTTCATGAAGTAGCATCTTCCTGTCTCTTGCAAATTCTGTCACCTTCCTCCAACTATGCCACCCAAGCTCCTTCCTCTTTTCTCAGCTGTCCTTCTCCAGTTGTTTTCGATTGCCCTCTTTTCTCGCTTCCCTCCGGGGCCCACGACAATGCGATTTTTGCATAATAATCATTCTCTCTCCTTAATACATGCCCAATCCAATTTGTCTTACCAATTAATAAGACAATGAAGGGGTAGCTACTATTATCTTTGATTACAGTAGCATTCCGTAAATTTCACTTTACAACAGAATTTCAGTGCACTACCTTTTACTCCTCTAAAAACCTAAGATAAATTACTCACTGAATCTTTTCTTGCATAAAATGAGCCCTAGGATATATGCAACAAAATTTGATCAATCATTTTTAAATGTTGAGTGGATGTTGTGTCACACTCAGTGCGAACAGAAGAATAAGTTACGTGGTTGAATTTCACAAAACAATTTGGTGTGGAAATTCAGTTTGTCAAGTTGTGACTAGCACTGCCAAATTGCTTTGAATACCTCTAGCTTTATTCACTATCTGAAATAAGAATTGTTCATAGTCATTAGAGACAGTATATTAGACTTAGAGAAGGTTCATTTTGCAAATGTTGATATGACATCTTAGCATATATAAAAACAATAGCACTATTTGTATGTGTGATATTAGAGTTGCAAATGGTGGCAAATGTAAGATTTTTTCACTTTTGAGTGCACTTTTGGCAACATTATAGTGTGAGAGGAAGGGTATACAGATGAATAAGCATATATGTGGGCTGCCAAATTCTAAAAGGTAAGAAAATTTGAAAGTATTATTTTTTGATGAAAACCAGGCTAACCATTTATAAAGTGCAATTGACACAAACAGCAACCATTTTACCTTGTTGACCTCAATGCAGTAAATTGTGATTCCTTTTTGGGTCGATATACACGTTTTCCTCTATGGGATGGAGGTGTAACATGCTTTGGTGCATCCCCCTTACATCTGCATACTGGTTACAAGTTTATATTCTTGAAGATAGGATTTATTTTTCTCTCTAAGTTCTGTGAATAATCAGCTTTATATAATTGTATATTTTGGAATATGTTTGTACAAAGATCCAGATTATTTACACAAATGGTTATCCATCAAGTCATTTGTGTGTTGTATGTGGCTATGTATTAGTGATTTGCATATTATGTTATAGAGTTTGATATTATATTTGCATATTATTTTAATTTGATGGACAATTTGAATAAATTAAACCTTGTGTATTTTACCTTGAATTTTCCTATACCTTGAAATTAAGTATAAAATCGTGACATAATCTGTGTGCTGAACATTTCTGCATACAATGGCAGCCAGTAGAAAAAAACAGGTCATTTCTCATGAAATGAATTTCAGCCAACTTGGCATTGCTTTTCTCAGTGTTGAATTTGTTTGTTACAAATGGAAAACATATCCAACATTGAAAAGATGTTGTTTTGTTTCATTTCTGGCAAGGTTATATTCAGCAATTTTTCATGATATGTTACACACCTTGACAATTCCTATAATTTACCTTGACCATACATCTTGCATCTTGAATTCTTTATAATAAAACCATTATGTAAATTGCATAATTATGTATATATTCCAATAGTCGGTATTTTGTGCACCTTGACCTTATCATGAATATTCATAAGTTTGGAAATTTGAAAAGAAATATCTCTGAATGGTGTTAGGAAATATATTACAAACCTGTCTTTATATTTTGTATCTTTTCTGACTGAAATCTTTAAAAGTGACAGACATTCACTCTCACATGCAGTTTTCAGTAACATGTAGAACAGGTGGTAGGCATCTTGTTATGTGGCTTGGCGTAACATTTTCACCTGAAAATTATTTATTTCCGCAAAACAAAATGACCAATATCAAAACTACCCGTTGTTTTACATTTCAAAGATATGAATATAACACCAATAGTTGTAACAAAAATTTGCTGTTTATAAAACTGGAACTTCTTGGGAGGGAATTGGTCTGAAGCAAGTTATTACTTTCACTTGTTGTACTAACATTTTGAAGAATTCTTTTAAAGCCTGTGATTTCTATTAAACTATATGTACTAACATTTTGAAGAATTCTTTTAAAGCCTGTGATTGCTATTAAACTATATAATGGATTATTTTTGTTCATTGTTTTTTGTTCAAATTTGAACTTCTTAGTTAAATTTGTATTGACATTTGATTTGAAGCTGATTATGGATTATTTTTATTGTAGTATTTTTATTTGAACTGATTACATCTATGTAGTATTTGTATGCAAATATAGCAAAAAATTAAATCAATGCCATGCAAAATGTAAATCATTAATTAAAACAATTTCACCATTTATTCTTGTATATATTTTACATCATTTGATATACATTCTTACATGTCCAAAATTTTCATATAAGTCATGTTTGAATGTTTTTGTACATTCTTAGATCTTTATGTGATTTTCTTATTAGTCATGTTTTTAATGTTTTAAGTATAAATTGCTAATTATTCCTGTGCCAATGTCTTTCAATTATTGTGATATCAGTTTGATTGTCTTCTTTGAAATAGGTTTCTTAATAGCACCTCTCTTATACCTTCTTCTCATCTAAATCTCAGGAAATTTGTTCACAAATATGACCAAAATTTGAAATAATTTGATCCAAAATTTCCTTCAAATTTTCCTAATTGTTTCAATTTTAGGTTAATAATTTTCCCAAATTTGGCTCCCAACCGGGAAGGTAAAATCCTCTCAGGCCATATTTTTTTTTTGCTCTAATTTGATAGCTATGGGAATATACAGTGATTTCAAAAATAGGCTCATTTGTACATTTTTTAATGGCTTTTAGTAATAAAATTGTCATTAAATTTAACTTTTTTTAAGAAAACTTCTGACAGATAAAAATAAAGTCACACTTATTTGAAAGAATTCCTTTATAAGTCAAATGAAGAAGTTATTCTCATGGAGTACATATCTCTGTATGATAACAAAATATATAGCTATCACCATGTGCATTTTGATATATTGCTTATTTTGTGAACTGTGGTGTCACTTGTCTGGTAATTATTATCACTTGGCTAGTAATTATTGTGTCACTTGTCTAGTAATTATTGTGTCACTTGTCTAGTAATTATTGTGTCACTTGCCTGGTAATTATTATCACTTGTCTAATAATTATTGTGTTACTTGTCTAGTATTTGTGTCACTTGTCTAGTAATTATTGTGTCACTTCTCTAGTAATTATTGTGTCACTTGTCTAGTCATTATTGTGTCACTAATTATTGTGTCACTTGTAATTATTTTAGTATTTAAATTGTGTGAGTATATTTGAACAAAGTTTTTTAGTGGAAGCTTTTGTACACTTGTGTAGGTAGTATTTTATAGATAGTGATTATATTTGTAGTAAATAAAAGGACAACCAATTTGCGTAATTTGTCTGCATTTTTGTTTCTTAAACATAACAATTGAGCACTAAGACCTTACGAAAATATTACCATGCTTTTACCATAATAAAAATTTACATGTTCATATAAAATTGTATGCAAATGTTTTACTTACAGTATTTAAGATTTATTTAAAATTTCTCTAAAAATAATTTGGCTTATGTTATAGGAATATTTATCAAGAGAGAAAACACTTAAAGGTTCAGGGGTCAAGCAAGTCCATCTTTAATGAAACAGGACCACAAAAGTAACAAAATGGTGAAA
>JAIGNY010001654.1:170000-270000 GCA_020152595.1 Chiridota heheva | reverse complement strand
TTCAGAAAATTGACGAAGATTTTTTTAAATTTCCTGATATATGATATATATATATATATATATATATATATATATATATATATATATATATATATATATATATATATATATATATATATATATATATATATATATATATATATATATATATATATATATATATATATATATATATATATATATATATATATATATATATATATATAATATATATATATATATATATATATCAATATATATATATATATATATATTATGTTTTCTTTTCAACCCTTAGGAATCTTGAATTTCTACAGTTCTAGGAAATCTCCAATTTCTGGGAAATCTCCTTATTGAATTTGCTTCCATTTTCATGAAATTTTCTTCATTTTGGGGATATTTTCTTCAATATTTGGGAAAGTTCTCTTAAATTTTTAGGAAATTTTCTTTCATTTTGCGAAAATTTCTTCAATGTTTTTTTTATTTTTCGTGAAATTTTCTTAATTTTCGTTAAATTTTTCTCATTTTGGGGATATTTTCTTCAATATTTAGAAAGTTTTCTTCAATTATTCAGAAACTTTTCTTCATTTCGTTTAAATTTTTCGGGATATTTTCTTCAATATTTGGGCAGTTTTAATTTTCTTCAATTGTTGGGAAGTTTTTTTTCAATTCTTAGGAAGTTTTTCTTCAATTTTAAGAAAATTTTCTTAATTTTCGTGAGATTTCCTTCATTTTCATGAAATTTCCTTCATTTTCGAAATTGTTTTTTAATATTTGGGAACTTTTCTTAAATTTTATTAAAGCAGCGCTTCCGGAGGCTTCGCCACACTCCCCCTCCTCCCCTCCCCCTCCCCCCACTTCCAGGGCTTTGACGGTTCGTAGATTCGAAACACTGATTTCGTGCAATTTCCTAAAACTGTAAACGGGTTATGCCAATTTACTTCTACTGTTTTAAATCTCCAATGTTTTACTCTTATAAGCTTTTAATCGGGAGGGGGAGGGCGCCCTTGGAAAAAATTCGCCCCTAGAGAAAATTTCCTTTCCCCTAGTGAAATATGACCCACAACGCCACTGCTGATGGGGACCCAGTGTTTCGCAGGAAGCCCTACGTTTGTCAGTTTGTCATGGTTTTAATAGCAGAAAAGGGTTTTAAAATGTGTCATCTCTAGGGGCAAAGCTGCAAGTATGGGCGCTGGGGCGAAACTCCCAGGAATCCCTTTATTTCTCACGATTCTCAGAGCAGAAAATTGCTTAATATTGTGTCAAATCTAGGGTCGACGTCCTAGGCGTCGAGGGGGAAAGCCCCATGAAGCTAGTAGCATTTTTTGGCGTGATTTTGGTAGCAGAAAATTACTCAAAATCGTGTCACAATTTCGAACTAAAGCTAGTTAAAAGGAATATTATTTTGGAACGAATGTTAAAATGCAGGATCCCATTGACTTCAATATGCCTTAGTTGGGGTCTAGGTATGGTTCTCATGTTTCTGATGTAAAAATAAAGCTTTGAGAAAAAAAATTAGATTACATTTTCATAACAATTTTTGCGCCAGCCCCTGTGAGCATTCGGCGCCCTTTCAAAAAGCTTCTACCAGCTGTATTCAATCAATTTGTTTGCCCTTCATGGCATCCATGGCCGGAGCAGATATTGATATTGGCAGGAGCAGATAGTAAATACTACCGACGAGCTATCGCCATGTATCGGTTTCTGACCGAGCGCGAAATCCAGGGGCGCGCTCGAGTGCCACTGTTGGGAAAATTTGGTCTTTTTCCTGTTCTTTTGGACTACACAAATGGAATATTACTTGCTTACTAGGAAGAAGTTATTGATCAACACGTAAATTTTCCCAGGGCCTACAATTTTTTCAATGGACGATTTTGGCGCCCCTCAGAAAGCTTCGCTGGGGGCTGTTTCCCCCTGCCCCACGCCACTGCCTGCATGTGCTTTACTGGAGGAGGTACATGGTGCTACTTTTAAAAAGAAATCATTGACATCCTATTCATTCCCTCACTCCCTGCCATATAGCATAGCATAGCAAGGTTTAACTTCCCGAAAGCATCCAGTGCTGGACATTATATCAAGATGACCACGGCCTTTGATAACCAGTTGTGGACTCACTGGTTGCAGACACACCAAGATACGAACCCGGGACGTGCGGGTGAGAGGACAAAGCTCGAACTACTACATCACGGAGGTCTCTTATAAGCAGGATTTACCTACTGCAATTCGGGGGAAATCCCAAGAGGATGGGGGGAGAGAATCATGCTAAGATACACAAAATTACCTCACAAAAGATACAAATTCATAAATAAAAAAAGTGAGGCAATGTCCCCGCCCCCCTCCCCTCTCCCCCTTGCTCCCCCAAATTCCGCCTATGCTACAAACTAGCATTAGACTGTCGTCAAATTGCATATACAGTATCTGTGTTTTTTTTCCACTGATGTCATAGTAAGAACAGTGTTGATCTTGCTGTTTGGATACTACAAGAGAAATACAATAAATACAGTAATGCGATAAAGCACTGTTTAACATGAATGCAATGTAAAACAATCTACATCACAAAGTTTGTTCGATCTTTAATATCAAAGCATTCATTAAATATTACAGGTATCTTCAGGCATTTATAATGATCATGTTTAAAAGGAATTCAAAGAAAAATACAAATATTTTAAATGTCTTCCCAGTCATCATAACTTCACATGTTTTGAAGGAAAAAACGTTTTGAAGGAAAAAAACATGTTTTGAAGGAAAAACATGTTTCGAAAGGAAAAAACATGTTTTGAAGGAAAAAAAACATGTTTTAAAGGAAAACATCTTTTGAAGGAAAAACATGTTTTGAAGAAAAACATCTTTTGAAGGAAAAACATGTTTTGAAGGAAAAACATGTTTTGAAGGAAACAATATAATATTTTTATATGGAAAAAAACATGTTTTGAAGGAAACAACATGTTTCGAAGGAAAACATGTTTTGAAGGGAAAAAAACATGTTTTGAAGGGAAAAACATGTTTTGAAGGAAATCATATGTTTTGAAAGGAAAAACATGTTTTGAAGGGAAAAAACATGTTTTGAAGGGAAAAAACATGTTTTGAAGAAAACAGTATGTTTTGAAAGGAAAAGTATGTTTTGAAGGAAACAGTATGTTTTGAAAGGGAAAAAATGTTTTGAAGAAAAAACATGTTTTGAAGGAGAAAAAAAAAAACTTGTCTACCACAAAACTCAACTTTCAGACTGCTTTACTACGAAAAACTTTTCCAGATAATGAATATACTGTGAATGAAATCTTTCGTAAAATTAAAAGTGTTCACCAGCGGTGTGGTCACGGGGTGCTATGAGGGGGTAGCCACCCCCCCCCCCCACACATACACACTTTTCTCAAAAATGCCTTTCAGATTCTTATTTTATGATTTAGTCTATATTATTGCTTAAAGGTTGCTTAACTAACTGACTAATGCCATTTTATGTTAACTCTTCTCTTTAAATGCATCTGCCTTGATTGTCAGGCTACTAAAAAGTATTCAAACTTGACCCCCTCAATTCCCTCCCTCCTTCCCCCTCACGTTTTTACCCGCAAAACTTTTTTTACCATGGCCACCCAATGGTGCTCACCTTTCTATTTGGAAATCTATGACTCAGTATAATGATCAGAAAAGGTTTTCTCTCAAAATTGTGGTAGACAACTTGTAGCTCACTTCTTTAATTAAAAAAAAATAAAAATATATCGTCCCTATTGACTGAGCACAAATGTGATTGGCCCATCTACATGCAGCATTGGCCAATTAAAAAAATAATATGCAGAGGGTTGGTGAGAGGATTGTGATTTTAGTGGGGTGGGAGTTTGATTGAGATGCGAGACTAGTACTCCCTGGAGTACCATCGTGCTGATGTCAGCCATGTAATGCTGCCCTTTAGTGCAATGGCTGGCAGCCCTTTAGTGCAATGGCTGGCAGCAGGACAGTCCCAATCATGGCCTCATTGCCAATATGTCAAACAGTATTGCGGCCCTGAGGGACATGTGTATGATGGGCCAGGCAAATCCAAAAATGTGTGTATAGGGGGCATTGGGTGTGTGGGATACTGTTGGAATTGAGATTTGAGGGGGATGGGAGTGTAGTGAAGGTATACAGGTAAGTATGACTGGAATTCAAGGGGGTGCGGGGTACCAGTGCATGGGATTGGTATTGGAATTTGAGGGCCGTGTATCAGTGGGATTTGGATTTGATGGGAGTGCCTGGTGTAAGTAGGATTGGGATTTAAGAGTGGCGCATGGGGCTTTAGGATTGGGTTCAATTTTGAGGCAGGGCGGGGTAGGTCTTCTGCATGGGATTTGGATTTGTAAGGGGTGCAGGTATGCAGTGGGATTTGGATTTGAGGTGGTGTGGGATATCAGAGCAAGATTGAGGATTAAAGGGGGTATCAGCGGAATTGGGAATGGAGTATCAGTAGGGATGTCAACTACCCATCTAGCTGCAACACATTTTTTTAGGAATTGAAGGATAATTAGGAGCAAAGTTCCAAAAAACAAACTTTTTTGTCACAAATCTGTATCAGATTCTGAGGGAAGCTTTCGTAACTAATCATAACATAGTTTGTCAAAACATGTCATTCGCTTAATATGACAACAGCCAATCAAGAACCAGGAAAGTCAATACTGTTTCTACGGTACATTTCAATGCCATATATCAGCAGCTGAATATACATAAGTTCGTATAAGTAATAGGAAATTGATTCATTAACAAGGTGAATCTATTAGTTACCGTAATTTGTAAAAGACGTGTGTTTTGTTCAAATGAAATCTCCTGAAAATGGCCATCTTGTTACCTACATATTGTCCTATAGGTTTTGAAGAAAATTCCAGTATTAAGGTAAAAGTGTATGTGTTTAACATTTAAGATATCTCTTTGTTATCGAAATAAATCAAAATAATGTGAGGCTTTTTTTTCTTTCTTTTTTCTGTCGTGGCCCTTAAGCACAGCAGGATTAATATTGCTGAGTACATTCTTAAAATCCGCCATCTTTGATACCCTTACTTAAAAATCTTAGAATAATTACAAGCGTTTATAAATCAAACTAATGATTTTGACTTACTGTAAAAAATGTAAAACTTTATACTGCGTGATTCTTTTTTCAAAGTAGGAATCGGGTGGTAGTAAAAACGTTAAAAATATACAAAAAATCCATTCAAAGTCCAATTTACAGTAATTGTTGGGTACCACCGTTAGGTAAGCAAAACGTGCCAGAATAAAGATTATTTCTAGCCAGTGAGCTGAAACAAAAGATCCAATCGAAGATGCTGCAGAAGTAGGCTATGTGATAAATTTTGCATTGTACAAGAAATGTGACTATCCTGGACTGATGTGTTTGAATGCATCAAAACAATACATTCTTTGTGAATGCATATAACCAGAATAGAACTCCCTCATAGAACTGAAGGACTGGGCAGGAAGTGGATTAAAGTTTCACGTGAAGTATATTTCAGGACACTTTCTGGAGTAAAATTGTATTTACTGATCTAGTGCCGAAACATGTATGAAACCCAAATCATATCATTATAAAATGTGGCAATAGAATTGAAAAAATAAATAAAAAATGTATATGCAATTGAGCCTTTATTTTGTCCTTATAACAAGAAGGTTCAACAACTTCCTTGCTTATCAGGCCTGTAGCCAGGAATTTGAAGGGGGTGGGGGTGGGGTGGGGTGGGGATGGGGTGGGGTGGGGGATGGGGTGGGGTGGGAGATGGGGTGGGATGGAGGTGGGATGGGGGATGAGGTGGGGTGGGGATGGGATGGGGTGGGGACGGGATGGGGATGGGATGGGGATGGGGATGGGGTGGGTGGGGTGGTGATGGGGTGGGGTGGTAATGGGGATTGGGAATAGTGGGATGGATGGGGGATGGGAGATGGGAGATGGAGGATGGGAGATTGAAGGATGAGGGATAAGAGATGGGGATAGGAGGGGGTGGGGATGGGATTAGGGTGGATGGGGATGGGGAATGTGGATAGCGGATGGGGGAGAGCACTTCGTTTTCGTATAAAAGGGCAACAAATCTTGAAATTTTAAGTGCTAATTATATCTTTATATTTAAAAATGGCACTTTCTCAAAAAAGGGTGTTCAGGAATTTGAAACGGGGGTTCGTTTTTTGTATGAAAGGGGAAAAAGTATTGAAATTCTGGGTGCTTATCATATTTTCATATTTCAAAATGGCACTTTCTCAACAAAAATAATTTTGTTCGCTCGGATGACTTCCCACCCCTGGCTACGGGACTGCTTATTAATATGGCCTCGGCCACGACCAACCCTTTTTTAAGGGGCTATGCTTGTAGAATGCAAAAGTGAGCTCTGATATTGGCTTATAACCCAGTGAATTTTTAGAGGAAATTTTACTGGGCGTCCACAATCACCCGAAGGCGCAAAGGAACATGTAAATTTGAGCACCTTCAAATTTAAAGGAGATATGTTAAGTCTAAACAGGCAGAAAAGAAATTTCTCTAGAAAATTGGACAAGCGTTTCATGGGTGAAGCCTTGGTCTGAAGATTTCTTGTTTCTTTTGCTCCAAAACGGCTTAAAATCAACACAAAAATCCAAAATGTAGTTGATGGAAAGAAGACAATTTAAAATTCTAATGTTAAAACCGATAAACATTTGGGTTATCATTTCTGCAGGCAGAGCAGAAATTTCCCATGGAAATTGAAAAAATTCAGCCAGAATTGCTGAGTTCATAGATAGAAATCTGGTAGGGTCCATGCAGGGTGAAGCCACCAAAGATGTTTAGATTTTGCTGCCCAAAAAATGGCCAATGATCATCAGGGCTTTAGATTTTAAACATATATGGACGGGAATCTTTCATATAATCTTGATTTTTTTTTTTGTGGTGGTGGTGGTGTTAGTTTGGGCTTTTTATGGGGTGACTCACCCTTCGTAGCCCGTCATCTTGTTATGTTATGTTATGTTATATACGTCCCAGGTGCCCATCCCGAGCCCAACCAGCATCATGCCGAGTCGAGTGGAGATGATTTTGATATCTAGTCAATTCGGACATGATTGGGATCCGGAGATGTGAACTATAATTTAAACCGAACAGCCGACATTTTAAATCTCTGCCGATTAAGTGCCCAATCAGTATTATTATGCCAAGTTGGGAGGACATGATTCTGATATATCTAGACGATTCGGGCATGATTAGGATGTATCTCTGGTTTAAACAGTACATCCGACATTTTACATATCTGCCCGACTTAGTGCCCAAGTATGATGTTGTCAGCATCATGCCAAGTTGGAGGTCGGGAGGACATGATTGTGATATCTAGCCATTTTTTTTGCCCGACGAAATAGTCAAAATCGGAATTGCCTTACGAATTTGTTTTCTAGTTGGGGTGTAACACCCACCTTAAGTTATGTCTCTGAGTCTGACATAACATGCATACACTCTATTTCATATCATGTTGTATATTTTACAAACTTTTAGTCTACTACTGTACATGGGAACTGCCATTTTGTTAAATCAAGGCGAAAATTCTGGTCCCACAGTTCATCAAAATTTTGTTCACTGGGCGACCAAAATTGTATTTGGTAGCCAGTTAGTATGTTAAAAAAAAGATATGTTATTACCTCTAGCTGTGGATGGTGTAGGTCAATTCAAAACAAAAGCAAATCTCAACAACATATTGATATGATAACACTGAAGAATGATCATTTGTACCATCAAATTTAGAGGAATTTCTCGAACTAGATTAGGATTTGTCTCAGGGTGGGAAGTTGTCATGATTTTTGAAGAAAAAAAGGATAAGAGGCTCCAAGATAGTAAATTTTGATGCATTACCTTCACGAACTGTCATATATGACGAAGTCCACTGGGAACTTGTACACATGTTGAAAGGAGACATAAAGTCTGATACAATCATTATTTCATATGATATAGGATACAAATCTCAACCAACTGCCAAACACAGCAAGACAAAATCTTATTCCTATCTCAAGTTATTTATGTTTGAAATCGACACATGAGGAGGGGGTGCCATATTGTTCAATTCTGTATTGAAATATTGTGCATGGTGGCATAATTTCCCCCAAGAGAGGGATTTAATCACGCGACTCTTACACAACTGGGAGCCATTTTGCAGGAGGAGCTTTGCGCGTTGAGTATATCACGTGTCTGATCATCACGCAGCTCAGTCACATCACACGTAAAACAAACAGACTCACTCTAAAATACGGCGCTAGGACGAGCTTGTGATAAAACCACGCGCTGGACATGTAAAACACGTGCTGGGTATATAAATACGCGTTGGTTAAAATGAACTGGCCAGATGAATTAATTTTGTAACATAGAATGTTATTTTAAAGAAAAAATTACCTTCTAAACATTTCAAGTAATAATGATCAGTGGATTCTAAACACGTCTATTAGTTAGTGCAACCAACGGCACAGCAAGATTCCGGCATACTACTTTCAAAGTAATCTTATATAACAACATGCAAACGTATGTAAGTATACAGTAGACAAGAGTCTGTACACTGACGTCAGCTAATATAGGGACATAAGGATTATAATGTATTTCTTAATTAAATGTGATTAAAGTACTTATTCCAAAATGATGTGACAATGTTTTAACAGCATGTTTTGATAATTTCATGTGTACACAAAAATTTCCTTAACCCTTACAAAAGAAAAACAATTTTCCATAAGCTAGAAAACTTGAGGTAGATTATAAAGAAATACCGCTCCAACATCCTGCTGGGCTGATGCCATCATATTCTGCATGTTTTGAAATAAAACTGGAGCTCCCATGGTACTATTAAGTGTTAAAGTTTTTATAAGTACAAAAAATGTATTAGATTGCTTTGGGAGTTATGAAACTTAGTCAGTATATTTGTTATTTTCCAAACTACATGTACACTTTGCATCCTTAAAGTCGCTTGCTTGTTTTAAATTTAAACCTGAAATTGACAGACATGACAGATTGTCGTACCAAGCTAGATGTACGAACACATTATTTGTGTTTGTACATCCTTGGTCATACATGAAGATGAGGTGGGGAAAATAGGATTGAAACTTGTTGAGACAATAAATGGCTGTATGTCATGCCGATCTTTATTCCATGCATCGGCTACTGTCCGAGCGCGAAATCCAGTTCGAGTGCAGGCCCATGGTGGGGTTCAGGGGGCGAAGTCCCCGGAAACTCAGTGTTTTTTTCCTTTTCTGGGGAAAACCATGATGCGCTTTTGGATTTCAAAAGATGGAATATTACATGCTTGATTAAAGTAGGAAGGTTTTTTTTTATAGAGAAATTAGCAAATATATTTATAAAGAGAAGTGTTATTGTTTATTGTTGTTAATCACAACACATA
This sequence comes from Chiridota heheva, assembly GCA_020152595.1. Taxonomy (NCBI): domain Eukaryota; kingdom Metazoa; phylum Echinodermata; class Holothuroidea; order Apodida; family Chiridotidae; genus Chiridota; species Chiridota heheva. Next base: position 260,674 of record JAIGNY010001654.1, on the reverse strand, counting down.
TATTGAAGTTATTGAATAACACGTAAACTTTCCCCTAAAAAAATGTGTTCTCATGACGATTTTGGCACCTCTTGAGCACTCGACGCTCTATCAGAAAGCTTCATTGGGAGGGGGGGGGGGCATTGCTTCCTATCACCACGCTACTGCTGACCAGTCATTCACCTCCATTTGTAACCTATCGGACACTCGAACGGCTTCAAGCATCTTAATGTTCAGCCTGATCTCTCAGTGGTAGTGCTAGTCGAGCGGGAGCCTAGGGGGTCATCCTAGCTGGAAAAGTAACAAATTTTCATGTATATGACAATGATACATGTGCATGCCCATGTAAGTGACGTCTGCCGGGCACATAGTGGTTTTCATGAGAAAGGGACCCCAAAATTGAGCTAGATCAACTCGTGAGGTAACCTGGTGAAACCTACTGAAAATGTTCGGTATAGTCCCAGCTATCAAAAATGGCCACTGCCAGACATTAAAATGTGGGGTGTGCCCGCCAGACCTATAGAACCGGTACCCCAAAATGGAGGTAGATGAGCTTGTGAGGTAACCTGATCAAACCTACTGGAAAGTGTTTGGCATAGTCCCTGACATTTGGCATTGTCTGAGTGTATGTATTTGACTGGAAAGAAATAAAAGTTCATTGAATGGTTAATTGTATAGATTGCTTTATTTTGAAGGAACAAGAAATATAAATTATTAAAATGAGTATAAAGGAAGTTATATGAGGAATTATATTCTGTACTTTTTTTGCCCAGACGACGGGGTAGGGAGGGGGTGGGCAATGAAGGATTAAAGATATTCAATCAGTATGGTAATTTATTTATCACGGCTTCAAACAATGTGAAGCATGTGAAAGGAGGGGTTTGTAGAAATCACGCCCAAGCGCCTTGAACAAAACATTCGTGCAGGATATTTGTAATCCTTCAGTAGAACTTGAACGTTTTTCTTGATTAATTCAGGGATCTGTGTGTAATTGATAAATTTGCAGTATATCATACACCTGTACACTGTCAGTGCAAATAATTCAGAGTGCACCTATCAATATAAAATGTATACATGATGAAAAAGTTGCACAACAAGCGGTCTTTGCAAAATATGTTTTAGTTCATGCATGCATGTCCCGGATGCATGTTCCACAATTTTTTTTTAATAATAATACCCTGAAGAGGAAGTAAAACGTATAGCACGTGCCAAGCATGAAAGGTCATCATTTCATGAAACAGTTAACTCCTTGACAGCTTGATAGAACCAGTTTTAAATGAATTCAGCAACAAATGAAGGATATCCTCATATTTTCCTAGGAATTCAACTACTGGGCGGTGGGTACTGCTCGGGACTTAACCACATATACTTCCGTATTTGTGAAATAGCCATGCATGCATAGCGACATAACATCAGCGGCGGCGAATGATGTTTGAATCTGGGGGGCACTTTCCAACTGTCTTATTTTCAAAGCACAGCAGTATAGTTTTATACAGCTTCAAAAATTCAAGATATTTTGGCCCAAAATTCGGTAAAATAGAACAATTCTATTTTTTCCAGAACCCAAATCAAAGGTGCTCCACGAGTGAAATTTGAAGTATGTTGCTTGATGTTTTTGTAAAATGATCAATTTTACAAACAGACAAAGGAGACTTATATGTATTTTAAATAACACTTCTATTTTTAATCTCCACACCTGGGACTTAAATGTATTTTAAATAGCACTTTCTTTTAATCTCCGCACCTTTTAAACTTTACAAAGAAGATGGGGGAGCAGGGCACGTCGGTTTATGTTATGGCATTACAATGGCCCGGGTCCAAATAGGAAGGTTTGCCCTGCGTGGCCCATTTTAAAGATGCCCCACTTATAATATTTGGGGTGGCTCGCACACTGTATAGAAAGGTCTTATTTTAAAGAGTTTTTACAAATTATAAGCTGGGAAAACAAAGGTAGGCAGAAGCAAAGGCTTTTTATGAAGTATAAAAAAGTTTAATATGTAGGGTTGTTGGGCCCCCAACTTTGTCTTTATAGGGAAAATTCAGAAAAAGTGCATGCGCGCAAAGCACATGAAATTTAACAATTTTAGTCTTTTTAGGGCGATATTTGTGTTACTTACTTTAATGGAAAAAAATCATATATATATATAGACTTTGAAGAAAAAGGTTTTCAATGTTTGAAAGGACATGTTCCTCCTCTAAAAAGGCACTTGTCCTATTTGATAGGGCACTTTTCCTTCTAAAAAGGGCACTTTCCCCCTCTTTGAAAGGGCACTTTTCTTCTCTGAAAAAGAAGACTTTTTAAACTTTTGAGAAAAATAGGAGGCACATGCCTCCTGTATCCCCCTCCCCCCACCCCCGGTTCCGCCGCCAATGCATAACATAAAGACATGATCTAGCTTGTATGGCCTGAAGAACAGCATAACCTATAGTTTTGATTTGATCTTTTCCTGGTTGAAACCAGACATAATCACACATATTCAGAGACGTACACTCAAAAAAATTACACATCCTGCATGTCCTGTTTAACATTTTACACAACTAAAGTTAAAAAGGAACTTTCACAGCTTTTATGTAAAGCTTACATAGATCAAGTTAGGTACATTTTTACCTCAAAAGAAGTTAATAAAATTGTACCTGAATACTGGGCAAAATTTATGTATAACAAAAAAAACATTTACTGAAATCTTAAGTATTTCCCAAAGTTTAATCTTAACCCTAACCCTAACCCTGTTCTGATACTCATGACAAAAAACAAAAGCACCATCCTTGCCTTCATTTTGAAACTGTACGAGCTGATCTGCTGATACTTTCAAATGAAACGGATGAATGCTCTCCCGAAGAGAAACTTTGAAGTGATGGACCTTCGAGCAAGTTCAAGAACAAGACAGTATGATGAAATTGCTGTATCTGCTGCAAAAGAAGTACAAGAAAGTTTTCACATGGAAATATTTTGCTACATCACATGGCAAGGGTGTGGTGGATGGCATCGGAAGAAAGGCAAAGTCCACAGTCAAACAGCAGGTATTGGGTATTGAGTCAAAATTCAGAACCCTGCATCGTCTGATCGTGCAAAATGCTGCAGATTTTGCCACTACCCGGCGTACAGCCACTTCTGCCTAAACTGCTAAAACCTTTTTTTTTTTTTTTTTTGTGACACAGGAGAAGATAAATGTTCTACATGAACAACTCAATCCCTGGGAAGACCAATCCATTCTAGATATCACCGGCATAAGAACTACGCATATTGGCTCTTACTCCCCCTACTCCCAGCGGTGACCTGAAGCTGTGGAAAGCATGCGAAGACAAAGAAAAGCAGCCATGTATCACAAAATGTCTCAAATTAGTAGATTATCCAGATCTGACTGCTAGTCTGCTGGTGCTGAATCAAGATGACTGGTGACTCGTTGAGTCTGATAACACTTGGCATCCAGGAATGGTCACTAGAGTGATCGAGGATGATGTGGAAGTCACTGTAATGGAAAGAAAAGGCAACTCAAAGTGGATTTGGCCAGTGCCAGAGGATCAAGTAGAGAATATTGTTTGCAAAATTGCACCTCCTTCTTTGGTTGGGTCACGTGGTGTTGGACAGGTCGAGTTGAAAAAAAAGCTTTGATTAAAATATTATGCTGCTGAAACGGGTTAATTTCAATTACTTATTACTATATTTGCCAAATATTGATCAGTATATGTACATGTACAGAATTTAATCCAAAGTGATGATTCACTTATATTATTGGCAGGAATTTCCATATCGTAACGAGAAGAGAGGTTCTTATGTGTTACTAGGTTTATAGCTTTTTGAAACTACTAAACTGAATTTACTCGTAGAATTTTATAGAGCTTTAAGGTTGCTGGTATATTTCTAAATTCATGTTATTACAATATTCCAAGTATGTAGTATTAACATTCATAGGCATAGAAATCAAGCGAGGTAGTACTGGGGGACACACTTGATCTGTGCCCTTTGACCCTTGTCTGCTTGTAATGCACTTAGAAGGGGTCCCCCTTGGTGGTGGTGCACACCACTTCATTTGTATGTATTTGAAACTATGTATATAAAGTTATCAAAGCAAGAAAAATGATGACTTTATGTTACAAATGTTTACTTTGATATTAGTTTTCGAAATTTATGAAGGGAAAACGTTGACCCAATATAGACATATTGTCATAAGCCAATTATCTCTTTAAAACAAAGTTAGTGTGAAATTTTCGATGAAGTATTACGAGAGAGGTGGTAGAGATTACATAATTAAAAGTTTCTTCCAACAGTTTTACCATGAAAATTAATTTTATGTTTTAAAACTTTGATGTTAAAGATTAAAGGAGCTCTCGGCCAAAAAGTGAGGGCGTATTTTTATGAGTCTCTCATTTAATCGAATACCTGTGCAGTATGGAATATCATAAACATAACTAAATCCCGACCCGAGTACTCGAAATTTGTATATGTTTTCCCATTGACTTTTTGCAATTTGTTCGCTTGCGTGCGATGGGTGAAAATTTATGTTAAAAGCAGACCGTGTAAAGTGACTTCTATTGGCTAAAATCTACATAAATTAGCAGCAAAAATGAAATATATCTATGAAATTAGGAAAAAATAACGCCCTCACATTTCGGCTCAGAGCTCCTGTCTGCAAACTGTCATACAGCTGAAGAGGAAACAGTTATAGTATAGACATTATCAGATTATGAGATCTGTAAATAGAAAATACTTTGTAATTGGTTATTGTTTCCGATACTATTAGTATATCAGGAGCCTATGCAGTCGTCTCCACCGTGTATGTCTGCCTATATGTATGGGTGTGTATGTCTGTGACGCTTTGCTTGTAAACACGATATCTCCTGAACAGTACATCTTTGCCATGTCATATTTGGCACATACTGTAGATCCATCATGACCCATAGACAGATAGATGGTCCCTATTGTGTGTAGTATCGATATCATGCATACTAATGAGTGGACGGGGCAAAATGTAAAAATCTTCAAATGTTCATATTTTCATATATCTGTTTTGCATCTCCTTTGGCATAAATAAGGTGTTTGGGTTGGTGTAGATGCCCATCTTATAAAAACGTTCAAAATCACTTATATGATTTGTGGGCGGGGCATAATGTGGTTTTACTGAAAACAGCTTGTAAACACGGTATCCCGAGAATTATACATGTGGCATGTCAAATTTGGCACGTTGATTAATCATGATTCAATGATGGTCCCTATTGTTTTGGGTGTCGATATCAATAGTGGGGCTTAGTGCAAAAATCTTGAACTTTTCAAATATGTACAAGTGCATGCCAGTTTTGCTTCGTATGTGGCATACTTATGTCGTTAGATTGTATGCACATGCTTATGTTTTTTAAATGTCATAATTAATTCAATTAATTTGAAATTAAAAGATATATATCTTGACTCCACTCACAACATGTATATTTCGATTTAATTATTCTCTTTTATACTGTTGTGAATTACTACCCTTTCATAGACCTAAGTTCTTTTGTTTATTGTCTCTAAGAGCAATATTGTTCTCTCAGGAAAAGACTAGATGAATTAATAGACGGTGGCCGCGACTGCCACCTTTGAATTACATTTGAAGTGTATTCCTTCTCAACATGCTCAATGCCAAACAATCGCAACAGTTGCAAAGGATGTTTCACGGGTTAATCATCATTAGTGACTTTGTATGATTATCTAAAAACTGAAAAGAATCAAATACTTTGGTCTAGTGGTCATATCATGACATTGCCAAGTTAGATGTCCCTGGTTCAATTCCCGGTGGGTACTCATACATCAGTTCTTAGGTGGATTTTCTCTATATAAACTTGAACTATTGAAGACTGGATATAAAATACCCAATATATCTAACTACATTTTAAAACTTAATGTAAAATCTTGTCAGTTTAAAACACAGACATTTATAGTGTATTAGTACCTACCAATCAAAGATTAATTTCCACAACTAGGGAGGGGGAAATTGACACCAAAGATTCATTCGCATAACTGGGGCTAAAAGTAGGGCCAAACTCTTTTCTGTGAGGAGGGGGTCATAAAAAAAAAAATCTGGTTTGAAAATTCAAATGGGGGTGAGACCAGTGTTGACATTAATGAGGGGGTTAGAGGAATTCCCTCTTTTATTACAATTACAAACAGGGAATTTTCTATTACTTGGAATTAAACCCCTGCACGGCAACTTGGAATTAAGCCCCCCACAACAACTTGAAATTAAGCTGCCACACAGTTTGGAATTAAGCCCCGTACAGCTTGGAATTAAGCGCCCTCACAACTTGGAATTAAGCCCCCCGCTATATTTCATAACTCCACCCATATCCCTCAAGTGTAATGAATATTCATTGCATTTTCAATACGCTCGATGCCTTCCACCTGTCAAAATATATATATTCAAACTTTTCCATGCAGTTATAAATTCCTGAAGTTAGTGTCTCTATTATGCAATTCTTTCATTCATTCAGGTGATTCATTCATGGGTTGATTATAATTAGCAGATAATCTATGGATGTTTATTTAATTATTTATAATTAAGATACCTAAGTGATCTAGTGGTCATATCATCAGCTTCACAATATAGCGTCCCTGGTTCAATTCCTGGTGGGTCTCCAAAGTGTATAACATCTCCGATCACAACAAAATGATTCAACAAAATATTTTGATTTTCCAAGTCAATGATTCAATCTTTTTCTTCGTAGACGTACCCTCCACCTACCCTACACCCACACGCACTTTAAGGTGATATTCTAAAAGTTCAGAATATTCTTTGAGCCAATGGGTTTCTCTTAGTCCCCCACCCCCTCATGAGTTATGCCCTCCCGATCAAGTTATGTCTCCAACCCATTTCATAGATGAAGCTTGAGAGCATGCATATCTGCATATGCAGAGATGTCAAGAGTTTATCCGGGTATTAAGTCATTTGGATGAGAATGATATGCCCCTCTCCCTTCCAATTAAAAATAGAAGTTTATAATTCACGATGGATACAACACCAAAAACTCTTCTTTTCTTCTACGGTCGCCTAGCAACCTAGTACAAAATTACTTCAATTTATAATATTCAACATTTCTCTGTTTGGAGAGGAAGGGGCCATGAACATGCTGACTTGAAATTCAAATGGGGTCTCATTGCGGGCTCTAACTGATTAACAAAATGAAATTAAGCAGATCTCAATATCCTCAGATGTTAATTATAATATAATGAGTGACATTTAATTGGAGTCCATAAAATAACATTATCATCCCACTACAACATTGAGTACCAGGCTTGTCTATCTCCACAACAATTTTAAATAAGTGCAGTAACTTAACATACTTTTCAATGTGCATTTCAAAAATCAAAAGTGTATGTCAGAAATGTGTCACCTCCGTTACCATGGTAATTTGCTGTCCATAATTTGCATAAATGAATAATTAGCCAAACTTTTGACATTTTTGTAAAGAACATTCTAAGTCATGTTTGATGTTATAAATAAACAGAAAAAATATGTTATTTAGTCTTAGAGATTAATACTTAAATGTGTCTGATTGTCACGTCCGTTACCAGAGAATCACCCTCCATCCAGTCATCCATAATTCATGACCTCAGATTTATAGCTCTATATTTGGGATCGGAGGGGGAGGGGGGGGGGGGGAAGAGCTAGCAGGCCTACCCTACCACAGAATATGTCTGACAGTGGCCATTCATGATACACAGTTATGCTGTACATTTTTCAATTAGCAGATACACATTCTCCGTCTATAACGGAAAATCGTTTCCGAATCTGTACTCTCAGGCTGGGTAAATAAGCAAGATGAGGGGAGGACTGGGAGTTGAAATTCCGTCGGTCAAGGTACCCCAAGTTGGCGGACGGAACGGGGAGGGGGCGAGTCTTGAGCTTCGATTGGCCACTCCTGTGGTTCACGTTTTATGAGGCATATTATACATTATTTGAAGCAAGGGGCGGTACCAGAGTTGGGGCGTATCGGTCATTGGCACATGGACCGACCGGCCAGTCTACCATTGGGCAAAATATGTTTCATCTATATCAGGACCGAAGGAGACCTTTGATTATTGAAGGGGCCGATACGTAACCTCATATATCACCAATGTCCAGGGCATTGTTTATAACTTAAAATATATCAACTTATCTGCTTATATAGCATTGTTTGCCTTAAAATATATTAACTTATTATACCACTATGTATATTATTGAGGGGCGGGAAGAGAGATCCCCAGTTCCATAGACTCATACTCGCGGCCCTGTCCATAACTAAACTATTTATGGAACATGATCGGGGGACTCTGGTAGGCCTATATACCTCAATGTTGTATTTATACCGATTGTTTTTTTGTTTTTTTGGTGTCGGCAATGACATATAGTAGTTGTTGCTCTGTAGGATATGTCTAACGTCTTCATGGGACGTACAACATATAAAATGTAAAACGTTAACAACGAAATTCATGCTGGATAATGATGATGGTCCTTAATATAAATTTGATATGCAAACGCACAAAGTTGAGACAGCGTGAATGCACCCCCACCCAAACACACACACATACACACACACACACACACATAAGCATATGCTTTATTATCAAACAAGTTCTCTTTGCATACGCTGTGTGTTGGGAGGGTACGGGGACCGACGGAGGTCGAGCAGTTTCTAAGACTGCTCGACCGGTCATACATGCAAAAAGAATGGGGATATTGCGGCTCAGCCCCGCTAGAAATGTCGGAGGCCTCCTTCCTCTCCCCAAAAAAAAAAAAAAAAAAAAAAATCAAAGCCGTAAATATATTGTGATTAATTCTTATTGACTGGCTGACTGGATTATCATTAATTTTGGACCCAAACTTTTATTGCAGTTTGCACCAAAATTCTCCAATTTTGGACCACAAATATCAAATTTTGGACCACAAAATTTTCAAGTTAATATCCGATACTGAAAATTTGTGTAAAAAAAAAACCTTGATTGTAAATTAAAGGTATATCCAGGGAATTAAGATTTTTTCCTCGGAAGAAAGAAAGCTAATTTTTGATCAGAACGGTTTCTAAATGTGAAAATAACATTTATAACATTTATACTACGTTATGAAAAATCATTTCTTTTCGTCTTTTTCAAAGGATGACTGAGTAACTTAATTGCTATACCGTAATGTATGAAAAAGCAAAATATAAACTCTTTGATGTATTTCTTTCACATTTGTTATACTATAATTCAAATATCAAGGATAATTAATGGTCAATTTTCAGCTAATTTTAAAGTTGATGGGGCATTTTCACCACATGTTTTTGCGATGATAATCCTACCTGTCCATGTCCCTTTAAAATATCAACTATTGTAAATGTGTTTTGATAGATAATATCAGTAGGGCCTACACAAACTGGTCCTGTTGCACGACTTAAACATTAACGAAATAATCAATTTCAAACAACATATCCCTGGTATGGTAAAGCTTGGTATAAACATTGATATGATCAACATTGTAAAACATAACATAATTTTAAACAGAAACTTACAATCTACAGTACACACAAGAACAGCATTCAATTAACCCAAGCATATAGGAGCGCTATTGCTACGTAAAAGAAACACTTTCACCGCTAGATCTTCACCTGCCTGAGGTCACTTGAGGCTGGCTCTATGATTCCAACTCCCTGCCCTCAGAAGAAGAAAAACATCCTTGTGGTATCATATGTGGTTGACTGAAGTGTGTGTGTTACAAGACACTTACCTAGAAATCGTTCAAGTGAAAGGTGTTAGAGTGGAGATGTTTCAGAGATTCAAAAATGGTTAATAAGGCGATGTACACCATATGAATATCTTATATGAAAGAGGACTTTAAAAGAAACAAAATAGTGAAGAAAGCATTAGAAAAAAAATCTTATTCCGTTAAGGAGTTATTCAAGTTTAAAGTTTGGTATCATTTATATGGAAACGACTGAAATCAGACTAGTTGTGATATTATAGCCTCAGATTCCTCTAAGTCTTTAAGTATTCCATCATATTTTGTCCTGCAATTTTGTGACTTATAAACCATATGTCAAAAAAGTAATAAAACTGAATTTAGGATGGGTATTTATAATATACCTGGCACCTGAAGAAAAATAATTTAAATGGTGAACAAATTAAAAAAAAATTTTTTTTTGAATACATCTGAGGAATCTGACGCTGTGACGTCACAACTAGTCTGATTTCAGTCGTTTCTACAGAAATGATACCAAACTTTAAACTTGAATATCTCCCTAACGAACATTTTTTTGAACGCTTTCTGCACCATTTTGTTTCTTTTGAAGTCCTCTATCATATAAGATGAACAAGCTTGACCGCTGAATCTATCTTTTAAGCTCGTCTATCAAAACATGCACAGTGCATTCTTCTGTTTACAAAATTATTACATAATACTCGGCCTACAACGATTGCGTAATCAAAATAAGAAAGCTTGTTTTAGATTGGATTTGTAGCGATTGCTATTGTGCATATAATCCATATCGAACAGAAACAAATTCGAAGCAATAGCTTTCGAAATAAAGAGACTTGTTTGTTATTGGATTAAATTAGAAGAAAAAAAAAACAACTCATAACTGGCTTTGATAACTTTCAAAAATGCACGTTGGCTTCACTCACCGGCCAACCGTACCGCAATATTCTCCGTTTCTATACTTCTATGGATAGGTTATCAAAGGTAGCTGAGCGCAAATTCTAGCTAGCTCGGGGGGAGTTCACAGACAATTTTACTCAGCAGCGGCAACACAGCCAGCGAGCAAGTGCGTGTGATTGGTGTTGAACTTGAAGTTGAAGTGAAATTGAAAAAGGCAAATTCTAGGCCAAAATTAGGATTGACGATTTGGGATTCTCAGGTGATTTCCACACGAGTCACTGCTTTAGTTAAATTCGTACTTTCTGATTAATTAAGCGAAGCGAAAGTTTGTGGACGTGAGATCTTGAAGTTTAATAGCGGCAATCGTCAACTTCACTGAGTGCTAGTGTGAGTTTTATAGGCTCAACAGTTTTAACTGAGACTCTTGCTAAAATTCAACATAAACAAATGGCCGATAGTACTGGATCTCAGACTCCTGTGGAGAATGATATCAAACTGATGAAAATTGAGGCTGAAGCAGCTGTAAAAGAGATCAGGTATGCAGTTGAATACGCTGACATTTCAAGTACTCTTCCAACATCCCATGAAGTTGCATATTTCAACATAAGGACGAAAGAAGGACGGCGTTTCTGCGTAGAGCTTTCTGCACTGGGTTTCAGGGTAAGTATATACATCTGCCTAACGTTGGTTTCCCGAATAAAAATCCACAGGGGCACTATCGTTACGCCGGTCAATAGGAGAAAAAAATCATTTTGACAAAAATTACACATATCTCAACTGAAAACTCCCAGTCCCAGAAATGTAATTATTGTCCAATTTGTCATGATACTTCAAAAAAAAAAAAAAAAAAATCCCGCACCCACGCTGCAAACGAGGTATTTTTGTGGAAAATTGACATTGTCAAAAAATAATATTTTCGCGCAATAGGTAATTTTATTGCGTAACGTTAAAGCATAATTTTTTTTTCTCCACAAAAATACCTCGTTTTCAGCCATTTCAGGGGTGGATTTTTTTTTTGCTTAAATATCATGACAAACCAGATAGTAATTCAATTTCTGCGAGTTTTCAGTTGAGGTAGGCCTATTTTTTGTCAAAATCACGAAAAATCGTGTTTTCTCCTATTGACCGTAAAATAGTGCCTCAGTGGATTTTTAATTCGAGTGAGCTTTATAGTTAAAATCCCTTTATAAGAACATAATTATTTGTAACATGACTTTGTAATGTAACTAATAATTTGTATAATACATGTAGAGTTCTGGAGCATTTGTTTTGTACATACCCCCTCCTCTCTCCCTCTCCCTTCTCTACCCCCTTTCCCCCTCTTTCCCTACCCTCCCCATTGGAACTCAGCAAGGCTATAGAGCATTGACACCAAGCAATACTTGCATAGCAGATGCCATTCTTGTGCAACCGGGATGGAAGTGAATGAACACAGGTTTTACTCTATGTATGTATGTATGTATATATATATAGAGAGAGAACCAGGTAGGTGTGACTGTCCTACCATTGGGAATAATGGCTTAACGTCCCCTAAGAAGGACGGCAAGCGCCATTCAACCATTCAGCAACAGCTGAATGAGGAGCAGGAGCTGCAAACGACGTACTTCCACTCTGATGATCGGCGTATCTGTCTGCATACTGTAGCTGTGGAAAAACTGGTTAGACCTGTCTGAGGCTTGAACCGAGTATCTCCAGCATCTCAGTCGTGCGCTCTACCAACTGAGCTACCCGACTCCATCTGTACTCCCATCAACAAGTTCTAAAACATGATTGTCTTGCTTATACTTTCAGGTACAGGGTGTGCACTGATTATTTTAGGGGTATTTCTCCTATATTGGTAATTTCTCTAATCTAGACTTTTCACTTCTTATGGATCAGCTGATTCCTTTTTTGTGTTTATTTTGTTATTAAATCTGTCGCTCTGTCGAACCACATTTCACCTATCCGCACATTATTCTGCACTCTGACTTCCATTTCAATTTCCTACCTCAGGAAGACCTAGCAAGACTCCTGGAATCTTGAGACCAGTAAGAAACTTCTTCATACTATAAATACCAAAGTTGGGACCAACCCTCCTCTGTACAGTCGCAATCATAGGGAGAATATTGTTGTCATCCCCATCCGCCTTTGCCACTCTTTCTCACCCTCTCCTATCTCCTCTCTGGCTCTTCAACACTTCTCTGCCCTACTTGCAACACTGATCTCTTGATCAAGCATATCCTCTTAGCTTTTCCTTTATACCTGAACTCCAGATTTCTCCTCTCCTCCTCCACTTCCATTTCTGATCTTTTCAAGATCAATCCCTCCTCCAACATCATCACCTTCCTCCGCAATAGCAAGTTATTCCACTTGATCTAATCCTTACCCACATACTCCCATTTTCAATCTTACCGTCCTATCCTTTCTTCCTCTCCTTTTCTTACCTCTATTCGCTCCTTTATTATTCGTACTGTCCTAACTCTTGCACCTTAGATTGCTAACACCCTCTTGGCACATTTGACTCTTGACTGTCGCAGTGCTGTTACACACCAACAAACAACAACATTAAATCTGTTTAGTTTGTTATAGACTGACTTAAATTTTAGATCAAAAAAAAGATCTTTATTTCATACTAAATGCTGTAGTGTGTGTTTTTGGACAGTCCATTTTTCATTCAATTTTTCCTGTTTTAAGGCAAAATCAAATTGAAAGTAAGTATTATTTAAAGGAATATTCCCATGGTTTGTTGTAAAATTTTAATTGAAAGAGCATACTTCTAGAGCCAATTTGGTACAAAATTCAGGTTACTATCACATTCCGTTCAGGAGATATGGATCTTTAAAGATTTCCCAATTGCATTTTAAAGTTTTTGTACAGAATGATGACTTCGTGTTTGATGATGCCATAGAGGCAATTCCATTGCAAATAATTTTGTATTTCTTTGAACATTAATTAGTTGTGTCTGTATGATTAGAAACAATTTACCAAAAGTTATTGAAGTAGGGTAGCTTTGGCAATGTATATAAATACCTAACTTTCATCAATTTTTTTTCAAGCAGGTTTTACTAATAAAAAAAGGATGATAGATTTTAATAAAATACATCAATTTTGTGGGAGAATGTGTTGCTGTGATGTCATCCTGAGCCTTTTCCTATTCATTTTTGGTATTTTTTGTGAACCTTAAAATTTGAATATCTCCTGGTAAGAATAAGATATCAATATGATTTATGTACTAAATTGTTTTTAAAATCTTTCTTTTTTATGAAAAGTTACAAAAAAACTTGGAAATATTCCTTTAAGATGAATTATTGTCATAAATCAAAATAATGAATGTTTTTGTTAAAATTATATTTTCACTTATAGCTTCTACATGTACACAGAGTGTAGGCAGCTGTTTAAGCAAAAATTAAAAAGATAAATAAATACTAAGAAACATAAATTAAAAATGAAATCAATAAAAATAAACCAATAAAAAAACAAATCTAATAAGAAAAATATAAGTTTAGATATGAAATAAATAGAAGAATTCAATGCAAATGAAATTAAAAAGAAAAATAAATGATAAAGAAATATGTAAATTAAAAATGAAATAATTAAAATAAACCAATAAAAAATAGTGTCTAATAGGAAAAAATATAACTTTAAATATAAAATAAATAAAATAATTCAAAACAAATGAAATTGAAAAGAAAAAAAAAAATGATAAAGAAAGATGTAAATTAAAAATGAAATAAATAAAAATAAACCAATAAAAAATAGTATCTAATAATAAAATTATAATTTTAAATATGAAATAAATAGCAGAATTCAATCAAATGAAATTAAAAAGAAAAATAAACAAAAAAGAAAGATGTAAATTAAGAATGAAATGAATAAAAATAAACCAATAAAAAATAGTATCTAATAATAAAATTATAACTTTAAATATGAAATGAATAAAATAATTTCATACAAATGAAATTAAAAAGAAAATAAATAATAAAGAAAGATGTTAATTAAAGATGAAATAAATACAAAATATACCAATAAAAAAAGAAAAGTATCCAATAAGACTTTAAACATTTATATATCTAGTAATAGAAATGTTTCTATCAACAGTATATCTTTAAATCTTTATCTTAAAATCAATATATCTTTAAAAAGAATTGTAATTGTAGTCTCAGCCTTTTATAAATACAAACAGAAATATAAGTACAAAAAGATATAAAAGTACAAAAAGATATAAAAGTACAAAAAAAAAATACGTACAAAAAAAAATATATGTAAAAAGGGCTATATGTGTAGCACTTTGTGCACCACATGTGCAACGTACTCTTGCAATCTATCACCAATTATATTTGGCAGCAGCACAGTAATGGCGTAAGCTGCAACATGCATATCGATTCCGTATGCGTATGACTCTACAGTGCACGTACATCAGGCAGATCTGCGCTGCTTGCACAGTGAGATGTATGCGTCGTTGACCGCAGTGTTGAATACTCATACTGCAGGTATTAAAATCGACTTCTTTTATACTGTGGGTATCAAAATTGTATAATTTCATACTGCAGTTACCAAACAATATGTCATACTGCAGGCATGTTTTTCAATTAATGGGCTGTACACCCCTACCACTATTAGTATGAAACACCCCCTCCCCTGGGCCAATTTCCGCTCGACTCCTGTTGTCCATGGATGCTGGTAGGTTTTTCCTTTCCAATGTTGTCCATGGATGCTGGTAGGTTTTTTCTTTCCAGTCATCGATCAGCTGTCCAAGTGTGTATAGCACGGGCGACCTTGATATCTTTTATTTTCTGGTGGGTTCCCAGAGAAGCAACTAATACACTGTTTCATCCGTAATAAATTTGATTTTACAAATTCTGACGGTTTAAGAGACAGGTGGTAATTCACCATATAATCAAGTCAATAGAAATAAGGACCTAAAGCCTGAAAATTGAAAATAATTTGATGGAGCAGGTTAGTTGCTTTAGGTATCTGCTAATATGTGAATTTTCATGATTAAAAGTAAGTTTTAATTTTTTTAAAGTATTTATGCAAAATAAATGCTGCCCTCTATAGGTACCTTGCAATACAAGTGGTCATTTTTGTAGCTCATTTTTTGCTAAAGTTGCACCAATATTTTTGAGCTCATTTTTTGCCAAACTTGCCCCAATATTTTGTTCATGGTGTACTAACTTTCAAACTGCACCCTTTTCTAAATGAGCATTTGAGATTACAGTGTTATTATAAGGAACTTTTTGGAAAGGGAACTTTTTCACAAATTATTTTCATTTTCTACTGTAATAAATTTATGTTATATGAAAGCTAGGACTTGATTTGCATAATATTTTTTATATTGGGAGGGAGACCAGGTGTTATACTAGCCCCCCAAAATATGGCCTCTTCCAGGATCCAAATTGTTTAAAAATAAAGGATTTCCCCCTAAAGGGGACTGCTTGGCCCCCACCATGTGTCTCCTTTCCCTAGCATGGGTCTCTTGTCCCCAACATGGGTCTTTTGCCCCAACATGGGACCCTTTCCCCTTAGAATTTGATCCTAATGTACCTCACTGAACCACAACCAAACAACATGAAATTAAGATTTTTTTTTTTTTTAATGCGCTCACATTTCAAAACACATGCTATCAATTTCAGCAGGTTCTAATATTCCCTAGGCCTCTTCTGCATCGGGTCCAGGTAGTAAAGCCCCATCAGATGAGCTTTCCGAAGCTTCCCACTATCAGTTTCACATTGAAACAAGAGTCGTAAGGCACTTTCTGCATTTCACAAGAACGCCATTTTTCGCGTCTGGTCGTAAATGTTGAGTCATGATACAATAACAATGTTTTTGCGGCTTAGAGAGGGAGAGTATGTCTTTTATTGTAAATCCATGTAAAAGACCGATTTATTCGTTAAAATGATAATTTTTGAAACTTTTGATTATGATTGGATCATATGATTTTTTAACAAAAAGGGTAAAAAAGTCACCAAAAATGACAAAATTTGACATATTTTACAAATGATGGAAAAATTATGACCAGGTATGAGTAAAATTTGATTAGATTTGGACAATTTCATTGTCTACATATATATATATATATATATATATATATATATATATATATATATTATATTTATATGTAGATGTATACATATATATATATATATATATATGTATATATATATATATATATATATATATATATATATATATATATATATATATATATAAATATAAATATTTTTTATATATATTTTTTATTTTAATTTTTATTTATTAATTTTTTTAATTTTTATATAAATATAAAATTTATTTACTAAGCAATTTTTGTTGGTTTTCCAAAATGAGCATTTTTCGGAAAATTTCAAACAAAAGTGAAATTTCTGAATGTTTACACAAAATTAACAAAATAAATTCAGTATAGGCCCCCTCCTCTATTCCCCCTCCCTCCTCTAAAAAATATATTATGAAAGATCTTTTAAGATCTTTTGCAATGAAACCATTTACACTCCTATAGGATTTTGGTAAAGTCCAGATCTTGTTTTTAGAAAAAGGTAGTTTGAAAATGGTGATATCATCGCCATGTGGTAGAGTAAGGGTTAATGTGTATTAGAAAGGGTTAATGTGTTTTAGTGGTTACTGTATGTACTTGCTTTTCCTGATGCATACATATAATATACACATTTATGCAGTAGTAGACTTAGTGACTGGATATTTTGAAGCAATATTTGAGAAATTATCAATGTAACAACACACGTCACTTTTTTTTTCTCAGAAAAGTTTCTATAACTCTTTATAGAGATGAAATATAACAAAATATGTTTCAAATCCTCTTCATTCAGACTGATATCTTTGTATCAGTTTATCCAATAAACTAAACTTATTTTATTTTCAAACACATGGGAAAAATAAACATGTAACACCCATCACAAACTGTGTGATTGTAAAAAATGCAGTATTTAGTACCGGGAAAGTAAGTGACATTCAAAGCTTAAGAAGATTTACAAAGTTAAGTACATTAATTTATAGTTCTAGCCTTTAAGCCTTACTCTACCATGCGGCGATAGTATCGCTGTCTTCAACCCACCTTTTTTTATAAATAAAATCGGGACTTTACCACAGCCCTATAGGAGTAATCTTGGTATCATTTTAAAGTACTCCGATAATTCTTTCACAAAATGAAACTTTTTCATAGGGGTTATATTAGAGAATTTTGAGAAAAAGTATATCGAAAAAGGGTAAAACTCAAAAATTGCTTAAAAATTACAAAAAATGATTTTTTTTTCTCTTTCAAATCTTATAATAACTCTAAGATCACATTTTTGCTTCAAAATCAAACACGCAAGTTCCAAGACATGATAGTATTGGTTTCTGGTCTAATTTTTTAAATCCCTACGTGTAATCTTTTGTTCTAGAAAATTTCTTCAAAATTTCATGAATTTGTGCCATTTTTGACCCGGTTTTTTTAAAATTGTGTACCCAAACCGTACATCGCACATGCTTCGTTGAATCGCCGTTCAAAAGCGATTGAACTTTCCTTTCATTTGACATACAAAGTAAAGGCATACTCCCTCTATAAAGAACCTGTCCTGTAAGAAATATATTACACCTCTCCAATTTGAACGACTACGTGGTGCAGAGGAAATGAACGCGGGTAGCACGCGAGCGCTCCGGGTTCAAGTCTCACCGTGACCACTGCGTAATTATTTTTCTGCTGCAGCTTTCAGGAGTCGTTTGACTTTGATCATTTTTGATGTGTTTTCCTTTCTTTCTAAAAATTATAGATTAGTATGATTGGAAAAAAAAATTCATAAAGAATCTAAATATGTAGCACAAATCTCTGTTTTCAATACTGACAAGAAGTTATACTTCTGCAAAGATTGACTACTCTTAGACCAAAGTTAGCCAAAAATTGCTTAATTTGCATATTTTTGTCCAATATTTCCTAAATTGGTTTTAATTACTCAAAAGATAAATATCCTAGCCTCTATCAACCAAACTTGTAACGAAAGAAAATGAAAGAAAAGTTGTCAAAAATGCATATTATGAAAAAAAGTTACTAAAATTGGGGTCGCTTTTTTCAAAGCCCTGATAGAGTAAGGGTTAGACCTTTGTTAAGTACTTAAATTGATCCAAGACTGCTATATGTGCCGATTATGTGGTTTGGGGAATTGCCACTGTAACACCTGTCACATATTAAAAGCAAAGTTGGCATAATTCTCTACAGGGATGGTGTATACAAATTATACTTCACATACACCTTGTTCACATTGATATCTATATATCAATTTGATCCTGTCAATGAAATGAACCTACATTTACAAACCTCTGGTACAAAACAAAAAGTGTAACACCTGTTACAAATTATGTAATGGGGGTGTTACATTAAAGGTAAAAGATGCATAAAAGAAGGTGCATCCTTAAGTTTAGGAATGTTTATGCTATTTAAACCTTGCTTTGGGTACTTAAATCATTGCAAGTGCAGCACAGTGCACTGTGTGAACATCATAGTGTTGTGTGTGTGAACATCATAGTGTTGTGTGTGTGTGAACATCGTAGTGTTGTGTGTGTGTGTGTGTGTGAACATCATAGTGTGGTGTGTGTGTGTGTGTGTGAACACCATAGTGTGGTGTGACAACACCTTCCAGAATATGGTGTTCCTTACCATCAGTGATATCATTCCACAAAAGATATGTACATAGTGATCTTTTGCATTTTCATACTGAACAGCTTCTATTTTCAAAATGGATTTCTATTGTCAAAATAGACTAGAATAAAGCCTTCATATTACCATTTTACTCCTTTTTTGGTACTTAAAAAAAACTCTGTGCCAGAAAAGCTGACAACATTTTTGTTTGCTTTTCTGGTACATTGTTTATCAAGTATCAAAAAAAAAGGAGTATAGTGGTAATGTAAAGGCTTTATTCCAGTCCATTTTGGCAATAGAAATCCAGTTTAAAAATAGAAACTGTTACTGTTTTACTTGTGTTAAATGATTATTTTGTGCAATAGAGATAAAAACACATTCAAAATAGATTATTCTAATTGTTTAAAGGGCAAAAATCAAAACTGATTAACAGAAATTTCAGACACTGTAACACCGGTCATCACATGTAATGTAACGCCCGTCACAACAATTATTTTAGTGCCAAAACTCTTACAGATTGTTAAATTCCTTAGCTTTCATAGTGCTTTATTAGAATGAAGTTCTAACTTATAATTAATGATTAAAACTTGCTCATTGCTCTTTTAAGTTCACATAGTTTTACATGTATTCATCACATTTGAAAAGCCTGTCTTTTTTCACGTAACACTGTTTGCTCACCTCCGTCTCATCTATTGTAGTATTTGTTAATAAGAGTTACTATTTGAGAGAAATTATTCTGAAGTTCAGAAATTGTCTCTGAATCGTAAAGACCCGTGACACGAAATAACCGTATACAACCCATCAAGTTTTGCTATTGTGTTGTGGTCTCTGCAGGAGATATTGAGTGATGTTCTTAGTAAAGTCTGGTGTAATTGCCATTGGTTAGTTTCCAACTTTCTGCCCCATGATATCCCCATACAGCTAAATGCTTTCCAATGTTGCCCTGAAAAGTTGGACTTTCAGCTTAGTACTTATTCTTGATTTTCATATAGCTTGGACATAATGCTAACTTTGGTTATATTATTGATAACTTTTTTATGAGCTCGATTGTCAATCTGATAATTGTAGCTTGTGTTGGTAGACACCTTCATAGTAATTTAAACAATCTTATAGAATATATGTTGAAGACCTTTTGATGCATAGATAAAGCAGTTGATGGGTTGTTGTTAGGGGTTGTTGTTGTTGTTAGGGGGAGGGGTTGTTGTTAGGGGGAGTAGGGGGGGTATTGTAATACTTCATGATTAATATGCTGGTTTGATGTAATGAAATTAGGTCTGTGAGCAACAATAGTAGTAAGTTTGTTAAAAGCCATGAAAATATATAGAAATTGTACCGCATCAAAATTGATAAAAGAATTGTTTATTTTATAAGATCTTGAATTTGAGCTCTTAATTATACATTTTAGATAGAAATTATCCCAACTCAGAGGTAGTGGAACCTGTGGGAACGTGCCTCTTACTTTACTTAAAAGTTGAAAAACTTCCTTTTTTGGTTCCATTGCCAAAGGTAAAGAGAACCTGTATGTAATCATGTCGTTGTGTGTATGTATGTGCATGGAGAAGTTGGTGCGGGGGGGAGGGGGTTAATCCTTCAAAGTGAAGCCATTGTCATCGTTGTATCCTGCTAAATGAGACCATTTTGGAAAGTGAGACTATTTTGCAAAGAGAGACCATTTTTCAAAGTGAGACTATTTTGCAAAGAGAGACCATTTTGCAAAGTGAGACCATTTTGCAAAGTGAGACCATTTTGCAAAGTGAGACCGTTTTGCAAAGTGATACCATTTTGCAAAGTGAGACCATTTTGCAAAGTGAGTCCATTTGGCAAAGTGAGACCATTTGGCAAAGTAAGACCATTTGGTAGAGAAACCATTTTGCAAAGTGAGACCATTTGGCAAAATGAGACCCATTTGGCAAAGTGAAACCATTTGGCAAAGTGAAACCATTTGGCAAAGTGAGACCATTTGGCAAAGTGAGACCGTTTTGCAAAGTGAGACCATTTTGCAAAGTGAAACCATTTGGCAAAGTGAGACCATTTGGCAAAGTGAGACCGTTTGCAAAGTGAGACCATTTTGCAAAGTGATACCATTTTGCAAAGTGAGACCATTTTACAAAGTGAGACCATTTGTCAAAGTGAAGCCTACTACGTACCAAAATTGAATGCTGGGAAACTTATGACACTTCATGCAAATTCTTGAAATAGTCATAAGTGAGCAGCCCTATGTCAGTTTTGGGGCTCCCTGAGCCTGGGCCCCAGGGCAGTTATCCCCCTCCCTCTCCCACCCATCATTTCGGCAGCACTGTTACTTCCTATTCCCAGCTGCAGTATAACTACTTGTATTTAAAGAATAAAATATCTTCAGAAATAAAACATTTTACACTTTATATCACATTGTTTTTAAGCCTCATATCCACATTTATTTCAGCCATCAAAAATTCACAAAATGTTACTAAATGCTGCAATATTGGGATAAAATGAATTATTCATGAGTTGCTTATGTAATAAAAGAGCGATCTAAGAAATGTAATGAACATGGAAGCATTATCAAAGACAAATAGTACTACATGAAAACCCATGAATCCTCAAAACCAATACTAGAAGAGTATAAGCAATAGAGACTGCCATTAAATGACATCCCTTATAGATCTAATGTTCAACAAAACTTCAAACATCTACTCTAGAAACGTAGAGGACCCAAAATTGATTAGCGTAATTGAAATATTATTCACACAGCCAAGGTTCAAAATGTCTTTCTTCTGATATATTAACACTTTCTTATGCATTATCTTAACTTTGTCTTTAAATTTGCATGTCTCTTTATCAACACAAGTATTAGAAAATTGAATTTTTAATGTTTGGTGTCTTCTGCAGTACCTGTGGGATATGTTGACCTTTAGTGCATTCCTGTTTATATTCTGAATTGGGAGATCCATTTTGCTCTATATGAGGAGATTCTGAAACGGAATCTTCACATTGCAACTGTTAAAGGATTAGTTCAGGGGTCAAGCATGTCCATCTTATATGAAAGAGGACTTTCAAATAAACAAAATAGTAAAGAAAGCATTGCAAAATCTTATTCTGTTAAGGAGATATTCAAGTTTAAAGTTTGGTGTCTTTCTGAAGAACTGAAATCAGACTAGTAGTTGTGATGTCACAGCCTCAGATTCCTCAAAGTCTTTATGTATTTTAAAGAAAGTTTATTTAATTTTTTTATTATTAAATTATTATTCCTCAAACTTTCTTCAGGTGGTATATTATGAATACCCTTCCTAGATTCAGTTTTACTCATTTTTTGACATATCTCATGGTTTTTAAGTCACAAAATCACAGGAAAAGATATGATAGAATACATAAAAACTTTGAGGAGTCTGAGGCTATGACATCACAACTAGTCTGATTTCAGTCATTTCTACACAAATGATACCAAACTTTAAACTTAAATATCTCCTTAACAGAATAAGATTTTGAATGCTTTCTTCACTATTTTGTTTCTTTTGAAGTCCTCTTCAATATAAGATAAACATGCTTGACCACTGCACTAATCCTTTAACATTTAGGTTTTGTGTAGACTTGTATAATTGTTAATTCTATAAATTCAACTTTCAACCGCCCCCTCCTCACCCTCCCACAGTAGATCTAAGAATACTTAACCATTAAAAGGTTTCCAACTTCGCATCTGAAAAATGAATCAAGCCCACCATGCAAATGATAATTTGTGAAATGTTACAACTGTTACAACGCTGTTGACAACATAAAGCATATATGCAATAACTAATAGCATTATCAAAGCAAGTAGGATGCAAAACGAACATGTCTGCTCATTTATAACTATTTCAATAATTTCACATTAAGCCCTGCCCACTCAATACTATGTAGGACATCATTACCGAAAAACAATAGTGATATCAACAGATCACAACACATCCCATACACTAAATATGACACATTTCCACAGTATCGCTCTTGATATAGCATGTTAGCCAGGTTCTGAAATATTACATCTAGCCCCGCCCATCATGCACATGTAATATATAAAACCTTTTGACAACCTAAACATGTACACAATAACTAATAACTAATTTTGCTTTCAAAATTAATTTAAAAAAAATTCAAACAATCTCACTTCATTATGAACTGATTTTTACATACAATTTATAAACCCTTCGCCTGACAATTTCTTGTACTTTTCATAACTTATCTTTTAACTTTTAAAATAAAGCTGGACTGAAGGACACAAGATTCCTCTATTTCATCCCCTTTCCTTGTTGCTTTACATTCAAATTCTAAATCTTACAATTTTAAATCCCACAGATTCAGAAATTGCTATTTTTGAGAATTTTTCTGTTGTTCAAAATCCTGGATCTGTCCTGGAAGGCAAAATCCTATCATGCATGCATGAGCTCGTTCCCCCACCATGTTAAATACACCTCTGAAGGAGCCACATTTTTTTTTTTTTTGTAGGAATTTGAGCCTTTTCTCGCCAGAGTTCTTCCTTCATCTGTTTTGAGCTCAGCAGTTTAGGTTTTGCTCTGGGCATGGTTCTTCCTTCATCTGCCCAAACCTCTAAAGGGACCACATTTTGTTTGTTTGTAAGTTGAGCTCCCTGTATCTTCCTCCTTTTGCCCCACTGTCCTTTGCCCCACTGCCGACCGCTGCTCTGGGCTGATGGCTTCTATTGTCTGTATGTTTGTCTAGCTTTTTCATGGTATCTTTTAGTTCTTTATGATGTTGCTTTGCAGAGAAAACAGGAATGGAAAGAAAACAAATGGTTAATGCATATTCAAGAGATGAAAAGAGATTTAGAAAGTGTGAGCTTAAGTTCAGAGTACAGTTCAAGGTAGCGAGTAAAATAAGGTATAAGGTCAAGAAAATACAGACCCTAGCTTGTTTTAAAAACGGCAGGGTGCTAGGCTTGTTGAGGGGCACATTAATGCGTGTGTGAAGTGCTGCGTCTTTTCGACGTGGAGTCCAGGGCCCCCTTAAAGCTCAAGCCCCTGGTGAAGAAGCTCCAAGATTTTAGCTATAATCATACCTCAGAATGAAACTATTCTGATTGATAAGGACCAGTCGTTAGCCGAAGCCGAACAGGACAATTGCTTACTATGCTATTAATCTGTGTTCTGTATCCAAAGGTATTTCATTTATTAAATTAATTCAGATTATTGATTTTTTTTCAATTTTTAAAATATATATATTTTTTCTCAATGAGGGGCAGGATGGACCCCAGGGGGCAGGGCGGGTCCATGGAGGGGCCACCCTGTGAAACTGCAAAGCTAGGGGTCTGAAATATATGCTCAAAGGTCCAGGTTATGAAGTGATGACATTTGTTTTGATTTTCTCAGTGAAATTTTCCCAGCAGGCCTAATAGACTGCTATTTGGCAATATTTCAGACCATCAGCATTATTTCATCGGCAACCACAAATTTATGGTGGGGAAGCGAATTTAAACTGGAGGGGTAGAAGGTTTGTGGCAGGGTTGGAACAAAAGTCACTCATCAATCATTTATACAACTTGGCGAGGCTTAATTAAGTGTGGTGAGTACCACAATATATTTTAATATTTTTACTCGCCACAATTGTTTTTGCTCTCCTATGGCAAGCAGGCGAGTGGTTTTTCAACCCTGGTTTGTAGGGGTAAGTAGGATATATATATACGAGAGAGGAATGTAGGAATTAAAATAGATTTGATTTGTTGACATAGTGATTATTCTCCTTGCATTCTGTGTCTTTTCATTTTTCTTCACTGTTCTTGGAACTTGAAATTATTATCCAGGATTTCTCTACTTTGTCAGGCTTTTCTAGGAAGTTAGAGCTGCGCTTCATTCCACAACAATACCAGTCTGTTTACATACTTCTGTATTCTATTCCATACATTATACATCATTTTTGTTTGCATATGACTCATTTTTTGTAGAATGTTTAGAATAGAGAAAGAAAATAAATGGAATATAATTAGGAATTAGATTTGTATGGCATGTAATCAATTCAAAGTAGAAGGCTTAATCAATTCAAAGTAGAGGCTTAATCAATTCAAAGTAGAAGGCTTAATCAATTCAAAGTAGAAGGCTTAATTAATTCCAAGTAGAAGGCTTAATCAATTCAAAGTAGAAGGCTTAATCAAATCAAAGTAGAAGGCTTAATCAAATCAGAGTAGAAGGCTTAATCAATTCAAAATAAAAGCTTAATTCAAAGTGGAAAAGGCTTAATCAATTCAAAGTAAAAGGCCTAATCAATTCAAAGTAAAAGGCTTAATTAATTCAAAGTAAAAGGCTGAATCAATTCAAAGTAGAAGGCTGAATCAATTCAAAGTAGAAGGCTGAATCAATTCAAAGTAGAAGGCTTAATCAATTTAAAGTAGAAGGCTTAATCAATTCAAAGTAAAAGGCTTAATCAATTCAAAGTAAAAGGCTTAATCAATTCAAAGTAAAAGGCTTAATCAATTCAAAGTAAAAGGCTTAATCAATTCAAAGTAGAAGGCTGAATCAATTCAAAGTAGAAGGCTTAATCAATTCAAAGTAGAAGGCTTAATCAAATCAAAGTAGAAGGCTTAATCAATTTAAAGTAGAAGGCTTAATCAATTCAAAGTAGAAGGCTTAATCAATTCAACATAGAAGGCTTAATCAATTCAACTTAGAAGACTTTTAATTCTAATTGGAAATCAAAATACAACTGAAGTTTAAAAACTCACTTGTTTTTCCTCAAAGGTCTGAAGGTCGAGTTGCTTTACTAGCTGGTACATTTTGCTCACAACAGCTTCTTTGATGACATCAAAATTCTGTAAAAAGAGGCAAAAAGTTTTACTGATTGATGACATTATTAGACTTTTTTTAAATATGCATTTTGACGCATAATCCAAGGTTTCTGATTTTTCCAAGACATCTCACCTCACCTACTGTAGTCTCTTCAAGCCTCCTGGCCCATAAGGCTTCAGTGCACTCTCTCCACTAGACTCTGTTGTTTGCAACTTGTCTGGCTTCTGTCCACGAGCTCCATCCTATCACTTTCCTCTCACCTACTGTAGTCTCTTCAGGCCTCCTGGCCCATAAGGCTTCAGTGCACTCTCTCCACTAGACTCCGTTGTTTGCAACTTGTCTGGCTTCTGTCCACGAGCTCCATCCCATCACTTTCCTCTTCTTCACGACTGTAATTGACGTCATCAACCCATGAGCTTCCTTGTGTTTTTCACCCATTGGCGTCATGTTATCCACAAACCTCAGATTGTCATCTTCAGGAATTTGGATTGTTATACTTCCAATAATATTACAAGCATTAGCTAGTGCACGTGCAGTTTCCGTAACAATTGAATGAGCTGAATGGGTTGTTAGCCCATTGCAGCAGGTTTTGTTCCAGGGTTTTCCTTCCCTTAACCAGAGCCTTGTTAGCCTAGCACCGTATGGAACTAGTTACTAGGGGAAACTATGAGAAGGTAAGGTTGACTTGGGTGAACTACAGGTCATCAACAGGCTACTAATTTTTGCTTTTCACCCACCTAGTCGAGCTAGTCGATCCCATCACCACTGGCTGTGGTGCCGGGCGCATCAACACCCCAATCCCCCCATTTCTGAGTCATCATCCTAAATTTCATATTTTGCTGAATGATTATTCTGAATTTTCTTCTTGAATTTGACTAAATGTTGCTTAATTTTCTTTGCTGCAAAAAGTTTATCAGCAAATTTGGAACAATTGTTGTGCAGGAAACTATAAGCAGTTAACCTGGACAGATATATTTGCCTGAGAATGTGAGGATGCGTATATATAGGCTTCATCAGAATGCCCCCAGTGCCAGTTCCTACCCCTCTGCCGCTGTTTGATTGACTTAATTCAAAAGCAGGCATGGCAGAGGATAAAGTAATGACAGATAGATTCAATTAGGAAAATAGTGCTATGTCAAATAGCCAATTCTGTATGAAAAACCAGGATCTCAGACCAGTTATAAAACGTTGGCCCAATACTTACCTCATTTTCGATATATTCTGCATCTAATGCCGTGAGTTTTCCATCACTATCAAAGTCTAATATCTCGAACACCTGGAATGACATTGAAATATTTAGAATGCTTTTCTAATATGATGATCAATACCAGGGGTCGAAGGTACACGAACTGGGGTCAAAGGTCTTAGCCATAAGCAGGGTTTGCCCACTAATATTAGAGGGGGGGAATCACACAAATCATCCTACAAAACTTCCTTGTATCTGTCCCCCCAGCCACCCAACAGGTCGGAAAATCCATGCATGATTGTGTATGAGTGTTGGATCTTTGCTTTATCGTAGAAAAGATTAGTAACAGTAAGTTGAAAGTTGGCAAAATTTCATAAAATTTAGTATCATGTTTTTAGTGTTTGGAACCATTTCAAATTTTGACCAGAAAAACTTAACATGACAACCCAACCTCCTGAACCCTCCCCTCCAGTGGTTGGTTTCTGAGCTTGAATCATATGTACTGATCAGTCTTTTGATATACTTCTTAATTTGGCAAACTTTTAAAGAAATATTCTCATGAATTTTTATATATATGTATGTATGTATGTATGTATGTATGTATGTATGTATGTATGTATGTATGTATGTATGTATGTATGTATGTATGTAAATGTATGTATGTAATGTAATTATGTATGTATGTATGTAAATGTATGTATGTATGTATGTATGTATGTATGTATGATGTATGTATGTATGTATGTATGTATGTATTGTATGTATGTATGTATGTACTATGTATGTATGTATGTATGTATGTATGTATGTATGTATGTATGTATGTATGTATGTATGTATGTATGTATGTATGTATGTATGTATGTATGTATGTATGTATGTATGTATGTATGTGTGTATGTATGTATGTATGTATGTTGATATCTTATTCTGTTTAGGATTGATTGTGTTTCAATTGTGTGAGTGTTTGAAAAGTGACCTTACAGTGTACAATGGGATGTCATGAAGGCAGATGCAAGACAATCCTTATGTACATGTATTTCTATTAAACAAAACAAAAATGTTTTTTTTTTAGTGTAAGGTTCATGAGCATATGGGCAAAGCACATTCTTATAAAGTGTATGCTATACCCCATTTTAACAAATGAAAAGCTTCAAGTAATTGAGGAAGAGGAAATTTATTTTCAAAGAAATGCACAAAAAGTATCTTGGGTTTACCCCTATGACATCACACTGTACACTGTGAGGTCACTTTTCAACACAGTCATGCAATCTTTGAAATGCAATAACTCCTACACAGAAAAAGATATCAATATGATTTTTACCTAAAATTGTTCCTCTACCATATATATGAAAATAAAAATTCAGGAATATTCCTTTAATTAGGAGTATATTTTGAAAAATAACAAGGGGGAGGGGCTCTGATTAAATAGATGGACATAGGGAGGAGGCCCATAGTCAAAAATGTCCAAAATTTATAGGCCTATATAAATATTTGGATGGGTGTTCTGGGAAATCAATGTAAATACTATTGCATTAAGTCTGATTTTTCTTCCTTTCTCTCTTTCTCTCCACTCTAGAACTGAATTTTTAAAACTGCTCAGAATTTTAAGGCACCAGAGTGGACCCCCCTTAATTTCATGTGACCAGTGGTCCCCTCTCCAACCCCATCCAGAATACCCCTCCTTCAGGCTTTTTGTCATTCAATACAAGTTCATAAAATGTAAATGATATGCAAACTCTACCTCCTTCATATTCTTGGTCACTTCTTCTGTCCATTTGAGTTGTGTCAGCCGGACGACACCTTGAAAAGTCGCCTGTCACAAAAAGAACTTGTTTTAGTATTTGAACCAGATAGGAAATATATGTTTCTTATTTAATTCATAAAAAGGTTGTTGTGCTGGCAGGTTCTTGGCTGTATATCATCATGGTCATCTATCCTGATGATCTGATTTAAATGTAGTACTCATTCGACATTATTTGTGATGGATATATCAGTACAGAAGTAAGGACATCTGAGAAGATGGCAAAGTGGCTGAGCGGGAGTACTCAATAAACTTGAGGGCAAGTAGGATGGCCTCGGCCGAGATGGCCTTGGCCGAGAACATGGACGAGTAGTTGGGAAGCCTGCTACTGAGGGTGATGTCTTGGATGATGGCAGCAGCAGCTGTCTAGTTATCTTACTTGGAGCCATTAGTAAATGCTTAAGTAAATTAGGTCTTTGACACAAAAACCTGTTCCTGTATGTGTTTAATTTTTGACAAAAGATTATTCAATATTTACTATTTTTGCTGACAACTAACCAATCATTAAACAGTTGTTCACAAAGTTTGTAATCACCAAAGATCATTCTTTCCATTAAAAAAAAAATGATGAAAACAATTGTAAGCGATCATTTTTGAGATCCATGGTCTGTTTGGAACATTCCATTTTGACCAATCACACCATTCAAAATCAAATATCTTCATCTCCTCCTGAAAACAATAAATGACCTTTTGTACTAGAACCAGGAATCTATAACAGATTCTGCATGAGTGCCATTTTGCAGTCTGTCACACACGTTACAGGCTGGAGAAAGGCCCTAGCAAGACCCATGGGGTCTCCCAGGGATCTGTAAGGGCCATTCCGCAATCTGTCACATATTTAACCAGCTGCCTTCCTCTGCTTCTTTTGCCCTCAATTTTCCCACATACTGCAAGCTGTTTCAACCCACCCTCCCGATAAACATGCTGCAAGCTGTTTCAACCCACCCTCCTGAAAAATTCCATCTGTCTCCTTCTGATGGCATTGAGTAGGGACCTGTCCATGCCTGAAGCTATCAGGACATCATCATTTGTTTTCCTTTCTGTCCAAGATATTTTCAACATTCTCCTAATGAACCTTATTCATGCATACAACAACTGTAATAACGAATAAAGACGAAAAAACTTATTACATAACATTATTTCATTATGATCAACATGTGAAACTTTCCTGAACTTCTTTGAAAACGACTGATAACATAATTTTAATCTAAAAGTATATTATAGACTTGCACTCTAAATTTAACAAGTTAAGATTTCAATCAATCAAAAACAGAAGAACAGCTAAAAGCCAACTTGTTGATGGGTTTCTTACCTGTTTCAAGAATTTGACAAACTCATCAAAATTAAACGTCTTGTCACCTGCTTGTTTTATCTTTCTCAGAAGATCCACACTGAAAATAACAATCATATGCTCAATTAGTTGCACAAATCAGATCGTCCAACAAAAGTCACAAAAATTATCCAAATTGGTTTAAATTCATACTTTTTGAGCAGTTAAACAGTAACGGAGAGGGATACATGGGGTCAGGGATTTAAATCTATGAAGTGGGAACTGGGAAAAGAAAGTCACAGGGAATATGGGGCAGATCCCCAAGTAGAGGCTCAGGATATATTAAAGATGTTTTGTATTCATGCCAAAAAGTTTCTCTTAAAGCCTCCCACCCGACACCTGAGTTTCTCCTGAAAACTCAGGTATGACAATTACTAATCCGACTTCCTGTTCAGTGTATTGTGTTTCCACTCAAAACAATGTTTGTTTATCTGCCATTCCCATGCACACCACAGCCAAATAGCCCAAGGCTGTTTGTCATGGTGTGTATAAGATTACACAAGCCAGAGCTGAATAGCCATCAAGGCACTTTTGTGATTGAAATCACTCATCTGTGTTAGGTGTCTTAATGGGAGAACTTTGTTTTGAAACTGGTGATAAAAATATAGCTGTGTTTCATAATGCCTGAGGTAATAATGTGCATTAACTGTAAATGATTGATGGACCATTTCTTCCTAAGGAAAGATATTACTTCATGTCTCACTCCCAAACCCCACCCTGCCCTTCCTTTTATGCTATCATAGTAAAAAGGATTTTGATACTATGCTCAATGCCATTTACTTACAAAGTATTGATGTTTAATTCATCCTGTTCGCTTGGTTCTGGGAGCTTTAAGTTATTAATTCTTCTTTGCTCATGCTCATGAAAGATGACATCGGCAACGGTGGTGCGCGGGTTAGGCTTCCCGCAGTTTGATGGGGTCGGCACAATCTTTGCAGAGTAGTCCCACCACACGTTTACAGCTATATTTCGACCATGCGATGTTACTTGGTGCAACCTGTTGAAGCACGAAACGGAGGAATTTATGTAACCTAGGCACTGAATGAAGGGGTAGGGGGTATCAGTGAGACCCCATCCCACAATTTTTTAAAATTA
This sequence comes from Chiridota heheva, assembly GCA_020152595.1. Classification (NCBI taxonomy): domain Eukaryota; kingdom Metazoa; phylum Echinodermata; class Holothuroidea; order Apodida; family Chiridotidae; genus Chiridota; species Chiridota heheva. Next base: position 229,346 of record JAIGNY010001654.1, on the reverse strand, counting down.
ATCTTATCAAGGTCTCTTTTCTGGACGGTGATATCAAAAGTCATGGTTTCTCTGAATCGTGATCTGATTCATGCAGTGGTGGATTTAAGGAGGGGAGGTGAAGAGGTGGAAGGGGGAGGGAGGTCACCCAGGCATGAAAATGTGGGCAAAAAGAGATATGTAAAAAATACAAGAAAAAAAGGACAGCATCATAATTTTCAAGGTATAGGCTAATTTATTGACATATACCCCGCTCCCTAGCAATTAATGCAGTGCATCTGATGTTCACACATGAGGCCACTTTACAAAAATTAGACCAAAAATATTCCTTTTGTGAAATAAACTGGAGCCTAGGTAACACAGAGTAATATTATTCATGTCCAAAGTGCATGCAACACATGTTTTGCAGTAATACAGTATACATGTTTTTCAAGAAAATAAAATTATAGAATGGCTAAAACAAATTGTGGCAAGCAGCCAGAGGGTTTTGTTTTTCACATTCACGTTGTACCTTAATTTTTCTGTGATTCAAAATTTGGGAAAGCACAAGAAAGGCTTTTTAAGCATCTTTTGGGACTGATTTTGCAACAATCCATGTAATCATTATCAAAACAGTCCAGGAAGGAATTTGCCCCCATCCCCTCTTACCGCTTGGGACGATGTAAGGATGTGGAGACCAAGGTTATCAGAAAAGGTCTTGTAAATTAATAGTATTCTGTATTTTCGCAAAGGGGCTTTCACTATTCTGACAGTTTGATTGCATGTGGAAAGGTCTTCAGATTACCTGATTACATTTTAAAGTCCGCAAAAAGCAACTTCAAAAGTGTTTTGCTAATTATAACTGGATATTAATAAAACACTTAAGATAAACCCGTTTTGTATGTTCTTTGCAATCTAGGAGCCAGGTCCTTGGTATAAAACTAAAGATAATGAATTAAAAAGTTACACCACTAAATAGACCTAAAGACTGAGGTGAGGCAATCTCCAGAGAAAATATCCATAGATGGGGAGGAGGGGACTTATTTTCCCGTCAGTGTGACTTCACGGCAGTATTATATACTGATGCATAAACCTAGCATGCAAGTGAGGCATAAGAATTTTTTTGGGGGAAATTATCAGGAGCAAAAGTATGTCTATCCCCTCCAACAGGAAAAATGGGGCATTCTTGGGACCACTGCATATGAATGCTCATGTGTGTAGTCCAGAGGGGAAGACAGGAACGTTCGACCCACCAAAAGGTCCAGAAATTGATTGATTTTGATTGGTTAATTAATTTCCACACTAATCATAGTAATTAAACAACAAAGCTTTACATTCATGTAAAAAGATGATTGTTGGAGGATATCTGAATGAACTGTTGCTCCTACAAAGCATACCCCCTGTACAAATAAAGAAACATGCGACGACGAGTAAACACACAATTACAATGACGGGGTCGTCACTTGCGTATTCGGTTATAATAGTAACAATGCTATCACGAAATGCTTAATATGACCCGGACGAGAACACAGGTACGACATACGGACAGACATAACATCGACAACCAAGTCAATGTCCATGGCCTTTGATAACCAGTTGTGGTGCACTGGTGTGTCTACCCAACCCAGGCTTGAACCCAGGGCCTCGTGGTCTGTAAACAGGTATACAAACCGCTACACCACAATTAGTAGACAAAAGAATCATAAGATAATGAGAACTTATATATACAGGGGAAAAAAATATAGAATAGACTGATACCCCCCCACCCCATAATGGTACATGCAAATAATACAAGATGATAGGCATATCATACTACGATACTGTGATTATAACATGTAAAGTAAGAGAATCACAACAGAATCCCAACATCCTCCTTCCACACACATGCACACCTAAGGTTCAATTACTAAGAATTAAAACAAAAGGGACCTTTAAACCAAGAAACCTTGGTTAAAGGTCCAGAATTCAACATTTTGCCCATAAAACTCAATGCGGTCTTACCAGTTGTATGGCAGATACAAGCAATCTCCCGCGGCAACGCTCGCAATGAAAAATTCGGCATCAGCAAGAAATGGGTATTTAGTGAAATCAACTCTTTCCACATCCACCTTCGATAGATAGCCCTCGGGAGCATCAATAGGATCCTGCATAGCAATTATGAGCAGTTGTATAGATTTTTGTTTTGACTTCATTATTCAATTACAAATTACCAAGGTTAATCTGTTAATAGGTTTAACGAATATCTGAAAGTATACATAACCATTTATCATTAATGATTTGAACAATTTAACCTCCATCATTTTCACTCAGATATGATAATTTCATGGAAAGAAGTGCCATGGGAATAGAAGACATACTGTATCACCAAAGCTTTTGGTCAGCAATAAGACATTCGCAGTCTGAATAAATAGCAACCAGGCATATCGTCAAATTATTATATATATATATATATATATATATGTATATATATACATATATATATTTATATATATATATATATATATATATATATATATATATATATATATATATATATATATATATATATATATATATATATATATACATACATATATATATACATATATACATATGTACATGCATACATATGTACATGCATACATACGTGCATACATACGTGCATACATATGTACATACATACATACGTGCATACATACATACATACACACATACATTTTCCTAACCATGTTCAGGGGAATCAGGGGGAATTGAACATTATGTAAGACTTTAGTTTCAAATGTCGGTTTTCTAAAAAAGGCTTTAAAGTCCTATCCCATTAAAGCAGGAGAAACTGACAATAAAAAACAATATTAAATTTGTTTTTTGTCTATTTCATTCAACCTATGACCTGATGGCCATTTTCTGTTATTAAAGACGAACCATATATGTGAGGTAATGATCTGTGAAGCTAAAAAATAGTTAGTATGAATACTTTGAATTTTTTCAATAAGAATGAAGGCATATATTATATTTCACTCACGTATTGCTCGTACTTGGTTGTGTTGAGAAGAAGAAAGTCTTTGGTTCCGCTGAATACGCAGTTAATATTTTCAACTGTATCTGCATGTAAAACCGATTTTGTGCCGCCTGAGCTGATCCACAAGCTCTGTGAAGACATTTTCAAAAGATGTGGTAAAATCCTAATAAAGCGGTACAATTTTGGCAAAATTATTTTATTCCATTGTTATAATAACTGAAAATTTTAAGAATTTTTGACGATTTTGATAAATTTGGTTTTGAATAATTGTAACTGAAAATATTTTTGTATAAAGTTTGGTGCTAAAAATGAAATTAAACATGTCAAATCAGTAGCTGATGGTTACTTACAGAGTCCATGAACGTCCCAAAAATTGGATCACATAAGAGCGGTGTTGGAATCAGCACATCACTCCTGCATGACGAAAAACCAAAGCGTAGTAAGCAACTGCAGGTGTTTGCAGTACATCAAACATTTAGTAACTATCGTACCTAAAAATACCCTCTAAACCAATGCTACTTAATTTAAAACAATCTAGATGTTGCTCATATTAGCATGTATACTCTCTTACTCACTCCCATCTCTTATCTGGCTCCCTGCTTTCTGCCCCACTTGCAACATTGATCTCTCCATGAAGCATATTTTCTTAACCTGTCCCCTCTACCAGAACTCCAGATCTCTTCTCTCTTCACTCCTCAATCTTGGACCTATTCGAAAACAAATCTTCCTCAAATATCATCAACTTACTCCGCAACAACAATGTCTTCCACCACATATAATCTCCTCCCTTCCTCCCCTTCTACACCTAACCTTACACACCCCTTTCTTTTCACCTAATTTTTTCTCCCTCATTCAGCTTTTCCCCTTTATCTTCCTTACAAACCTTCCATCTCCTCACTATCCTTACTCTTACACCATTATTTATTAACACCTTGGCACATTTGACTCTGACTGTTGTGGTGCCGTTAAACATTAACAAACCAAACCAAACCATGTATATTGTTTAACTGAAATCTAGTTTTCCTGTAGGACTGTCATGATAACTAGCCTCGTCAGTTTGTTGTATGGGGTGGAGGTAGGTTAGGGGTAGGGCAATTTGAAAACCGGCAAGCTTTTGCTCTTAATGCTTGTAAAAATAAGTATGTCCGTCAAAATTGTAGCCACATTTAAATTGAGATTTGTCATTGCCATAGGATCAAGAGATGGGCTTTAATGATCTTAATCCAATTATTTTTTCACCAGTAACTCTTCTCGTGCACAGACCCAAACCCACCCCACTTTACATGCCCAAATATCTGACCACACTCGGAGTTTGAATTAATTTTAAAATTTCCCATGATTCTGAATAAAGGTGTCGAAAATTATCCCACGAAAAATCCATACATAAATAATATTAATAAAGTAAATACATCTTTATATACAATTCTTTCTTTCCCAATTAATGTACTTTTCATCGCACAATTATATGCAGGATGTTTTTAGAGCACATATTTACCACATATACTGTTGTGTACTCAAGAATTCTAAAAAAAAGATTTTTTTTCTTCCTGTTAATTCTCGATTTTCCTGCTGTTATAACCGCAGAAACCATAGATTGTTTGCAGCTCCGTCCCTACTGTTACTAAAACCAGTCTGAATTGTTGGAACAAAGTTTTGGTTGACATTAAAACATACCCACCAGTAACTTTATTTGTCCCACCTGCATTAAGCAGGGCCGTAATTCTCATCCTGAAAGTGGGTGGGGCTTGGCCTCAGAAAGGTAGGGGTGGGGGGGGGGGGAACATGGCCTTTCATCCGGAAAGGGGAGGAACATGGCCTCTTATCCGGAAAGGGGAGAAACAGCTCTTATCCAAAAAGTGGGGGGACAAGAGACAAATGTTCCCCAAAATGTACTGATTTTAAAAGATTCTACAAAAACTTGAAGTGGGAGGGGTGGGGGACATGTTCCCTGGGAATTATGGCCCTTTGCATTAGGTTCATATGAATTAAAAATTTGACTTTCAAGGGGTGTCATTTTATCCATTTGTTGCCATTATGTTCTTATTGAAATAGAAAAAAAGTGGAGGATCCATCTCTGCCAGACCTGTGGTGCAGTTTATGCTTTAAGAATTCACTGTTAACTGATGGTATTTTTGCCATCAATTGGATCACCAGCGAAAATTCCCTGTAAAGATATACGGACAGGTAGAGGCAACTTGGCTAAATTGGTTAAAATTTATTAAAAACAAGAAAGCAACAAACAAAAAACAAAAAAAACCTAATATGGGCAAATATGCAGATTTGTGTGTTTACCCCTGTGATGTATGAACAGGATAATGTCTCTCTTTGTAAATCCATTGTTTTTTAACCTTCTGCCATTTCTCTTTGAAAAAAGTGAATATAATTCCAAAATAGAGGATTTTATCTTTACCATACCCCCAACCAACCCAGAGCTCCAGAATTTTTTTTGAACATTTTCAAGGCCTGAAATTAAGCGAAGAAATATAAAGAAATACAAAAACATTTTGAGGTGTTTTCCTGTTCATACATTACATATTTTCATTATATTAAAACAAATTCAACCTTTGATTACTCATAACTTAAAAACTACACATGCCATTTTCAAAATTCAACTGAAGACTATTAAAATCAGAATTGAATGCTCTTTTCAGTAAATCAATTGAACAGAAATCTTTTGTACTTGTCCGTAGACCCTTAAGAAAGCCTTGCATTTCTAAGAATTAATCAACTGTTATTTGGTCATTAAGTGGCAGCACTACATTTAGTCACTTGGCCAATATATATAACCAGGGAGTTCTTAACAACTCCCTGGTATAACTCAGTTTTCACACTTAGTGTTCATACTATATAAGATTACAAATTTGGGGGGGATTTTCCCCCTTGTGTCATTTTTGGGAGGGATTAAAAAAAAAAAGGGGGGGATTTCTTCTTGGAAAAATACCAAAAAAGGCCAATAATACCAAACATAAACATAAAGGCCCAAACTATCAAAAAATGCCAAATTTTGATGAAAAAATGCCAAAATTTTGATAAAAAAATGCCAAAATTTAGTGAAAAAATACCAAAATTTGGGTGTAAAAATGCCAAAGTGGGCATTTTCTACCATTTTTACCCCCCAGGAATTTCTCCCCCCTTTAATTTTTTTTTTTTAGCGGGAATTTGATAATATGTACTGGAATCCCGCAATCCTGCACCTTAATGTGAACACTGGTATAACTCATATCTACTCGTGGTAGCCATGATTAATCATGTAACATGTATGTTTACTTCCTTCTTGGTCTTATCTTTATTTCATGTTATATTTTAATCAGGGTGTGAATTTTTCTTTACAAGAGCTAGGTCATAATTAGTTCATGTTTGCTTGGTTTACCTCAATTTATTTGCTTTAAAAGCACTCCGGGAAAATTGTTCTCCTTCCCCGTAACAGCTCATTATTCATTTGATTTGTAAAGTTTTCATAAATTGTGACGGAAATACAATTTGGTGTGAATTTAAACATATGTGTATGGGTGTTATTTCTAAGATAGGAAAAAGAACTTTAAACATGCATTACTATGGACGCTAAGCAAAAGTCATCAATATGAGTGCATATATACGCATACCATGCCAGGATGAATTTTGTGAAATTAAGGGTAAAGGGGCGCCAGTGGTGTAAAAGAAGGGGGGGGGAGATGACCTAGCTCATTTTAAGGTAGCTCAAATTTTGATGTTTTGTCAAGTAGGTTCATTTTACAATTTGACCAGATTCTTAGCATATGAATCAATCTATTAATTTTTCAGATTTTTTGAGTGTACCGAAAGTACATCTTTTACCTGCAATGTTCATAGCACCTTCTTACTGAATTTATTTGCAGCAAGTTAGTTTTGTTTATGATAGTGAATCATTTTTAACATAAAGTGTTGTGCAAAACAGTGTGTTCACGAGTTTCACACACTTGACCACTGAATTAATCCTTTAACAGTTACATTCTCTGCGATCAAATACAACACTTTGCAAGGCCTAAAGTATAATGGTCTCCGCCACTCAACCCCCTCTCCCATGTGAGATATCATTCAGTGCCTCCCGTGCATTGTTAACCATTATTGTAAAAATATACAATTGTTCAAGCATTAAACCATAAGTACTGTATATTAGATATAATCCTTTTCACAATGGTGGGTCCATATTTACTTATGGGTCCATATTTACTGATGACCAGTGGCATAACTAAAGGGGGGCAAGAGGGGCAGCCGCCCACCCTTATTGGGCCCATACCCAGGCCCTATAAAGAGGGCCCATCAGAAAAATATACTATTATACCTATACACCATAGGGGCCTGACCTGCCCCCAGCCCGTAGAGCCCTAGCTACACCCCTGCTGATAAGGGACGGTTGACCTTCAATTTGCCCTCCTTTTCTGCATTACACACGGACCCATCACAGGTACAACAAATGTTGGAAATGGTTACCTACTGTAAAAACTTTGGCATTTCGGTGACGAGGTACTCCTGTTTGGTCTGGTACCTGTCTATGAACTCCGCCAGGGGCATTTTGACCATCGGTGCACCCCTGTCTTCTTTCTTAATCATTTCGACGTTGACAAGAGTCGCTGCCGACTCACGATGATTCTTGAGGTAATTGTCCGTCCACTTAAAATATGCCGGGGACCTTTTGGCACCATTTTTGAAAATGGCAGGAACACCAGGATACACGTACTTCAGGTAGAATTCTTGCGGACCTGGAAATTTGTGGACATTTTCGACTGGGATTGGATGCAATCTTGAAGCTAATGGTTCCAGATGACCTGGCCATGTTGTTGGGTCAGGGTCCTCGAAAGACTGCACGGTTTGGTGAGTCGGCATGCAAATAAAGCGAAGCAGAAATAAGAGGTCAATATAACAAGCATTGTGTCCGTGATTTAGCGTCCTCACTTGATAGCTGGGCAAAACAACAGCAAAATAATAAAACGGTTAAAGATTAAATTAAAAAATGAATGAATTGCAATCGTTGAATCTACCAAGTTTGTAGTCCATGCTTTGAAGACTGCATACTGAATAAAGTTTCGTGTAATTTGAGTCAACCATTATGAAATGTCAACAGACTATCAAATGCTTTATTTGTTTGCTATAGTATGTCATAAAAGGACTTATGTACACGTAGCACACATGTTTTTTTGACTTGACGACACAATATAATGTTGAAATAACTAAAATCACTCACTTTTGGGCCTAATTCCAAACAGAAACATTAACCCTTAGTCTGCAGTACCAAGAGTGTTCAAATACAGGTGGTATTTTAGGAAACTGTTTATAAAAAGGGCTTTTTCACAAATTTCTCTTAAATTTTGACTGTTACAACTTTATATTAAATGAAAGCTAAGACTGAACTTTTCATTGATGTGCATAAGTTTGAAGTCAAACATGTAAATGTTATGCAACTAAGGTCACTATTTTGAAAATCTGATGTCATAAATCTTTATGTTGTTTTGTTCTCTTGTGGCTAATGACAATGTTTTTGGTGATGATATGTGTAGTAATGTAATGAGTGGGAGGGGCTTAATGTAAAATTCTTGATATAGTCATAAATGAATGACTGTATGTCCGTTTTGTGTCATACTTGCTAATAATGTTCTTAGTTATTGTGTACACACTTATACATAGGCAGCGGAACCACCCCGATCACCCCGACCATGGTCGAGGCAAACATTTGTCCGAGTCCAGTCAGAAATGCAAAAATAAAGTCCTTACAAAATGTTACAATCGCAGAACTTGCCCCTGGACAGCCACTGGAGCTTGCCCCTGGACCCCACTGGAGCTTTCCTCATGGACCCCACTAGGACTCTTAAGTGGGTTCTGGACCCCACGCCATTTGGGTTTACGATAATTGGCCCAATAACTTTACCCTTCCGCTACCTCTGTTATCTTATCAGTAGGTTCTATATCATTAATGTGCATTGTGGGCGGGGCTTAATTTGAAAATATATTTGTGAACACGATATCTCATGAACTGTAAATGGGTTTCATGTCATATTTGCCACACAGGTGTATTACTGTAGGTAACTGTTGATGATAGCTATTGTTTTTGTTGGCCATCTCTTGCATAGTAATGAGTGGGCGTGGCTTAACGTAAAATTATGTAAAGGTGATAAATGAGCAGTTGTATTGATATTTTGCATGATAATTCCTTTGATGTTCATATAGTTATTGCAGTTTACATAATTATGTTGTTAATATGTTCTACATGTATGTCATTAATATGCATGGTGGGTGGGGCTAATGTGAAAAAGCTAAAAAAATGCTTGTAAACATGATATCTTATGAATGGTCATGTGACACATGCCATATTTGGTACACAAATGCATTATGGTCTGTAAACATAAAGTGTAATGTTGTTTTGTGTTCAGTCATGCATATATTTGAGTATATTATGTAATAGAAAGATTACAGTGAATTCTTTAACATACTTCAAGTGGGCAACCGTTTGGTCACCCAGTGAGAAATTTCTGAACAAAATTCTGACGCACTGGGCAACCAGGATTTTCACCTTGGTTGAACAAAATAGCTGCTCCCATCTTCCCATACAGTCATAGAATAAAAATGTTTAAAACAATACACCTTATGAAATAAAGTCTATGCATGTTATGGCAGACTTAATTATCTCCTTAAAGGTGCTCAAATTTTACATTTTCCTTCCCGCCTCGCATCAGTTGCCCTAGGGATGATTGTGGTCTCCCAGTGAATTTTTTTTAAAGATTAACTGAGAAAGAAAGGTTTATTAATTTTTTTATTTTTTATTTTGAAATTACAGAAAGAGAATCCATCACTTCTTATTAGGCCTACTGTGTGCTATGAATTATTTTACTGTAACAATGAAAACGATTGATTTAAAATGATATGATAAAGTGCACTTTGAAGCCTTAGTTGTTAGATAAATATTGTATTGGACATATTAAGCACCCATGCTGTACTAAGCGCCCTTCCAATACTTTTTGACTGATAACATAATTTATTGGTGAGCATGGGAAGCATAATGCGAACGTGTGTAATGGCGATTTCGTCCCATCCAGCTGTGCACAGTTTTGCCTGAGATTTCATTAGAAATGTTGAGTTTTTGAGAATCCCTTCAGAAAATGTCAAAGTTTTTTCAGAGTTCCTTAGAAAAAGTTTAAAGTTTTTAAGATATCCTCATGGAAGGCTGGAATTCCTTACTAAATGTTAAAAGTTTTTCAGAGACTCTTAAGACAGGTTAAAGAATAGTTTCCTTAAAAAGTCTACAAACATTTGATATTTCCTTCGAAGATAACTGTAACAGGATATAATTTCCCTAAATTCTTCAGAGATCTTCAAGTGTCTCTCATAACACTGGAGGTTTAAAACCCTTAAACTTCTTCAAAATATTTGTGCACCAACGGCTGTATGAGGCATGATTATTTGACTCTGCCTTTTTTTTTTCAACAGTTCATGTGCATATAAATTATATAGATTGACAGACTTTCATACACAGTGTGCTCAATCAGGGACTGATAGCTAGGACAGGACTTCTTATGGAGCCTATGGGATGTCATGTGGGACATGGGGTGGGATGTCATTTGGGACATGGGATGGGATGCCATGTGGGACATGGGATGCCATGTGGGACATATGGTGGAGTGCCTTGTGGGACATACTGTATGGTGGAATGCCATGTGGGACATATGGTGGAGTACCTTGTGGGACATACTGTATGGTGGAATACTGTATGGTGGGATGCCATGTGGGACATATGGTGGAGTGCCTTGTGGGACATACTGTATGGTGGAATGCCATGTGGGACATATGGTGGAGTACCTTGTGGGACATACTGTATGGTGGAATGCCATGTGGGACATATGGTGGAGTGCCTTGTGGGACATACTGTATGGTGGAGTGGTTTGTGGGACATACTGTATGGTGGAATGCCATGTGAGAGATATGGTGGAATGCCATGTGGGACAAGCGATGGGATTGGATGTAATGTGGGATGTGGGGTGGGATGCCATTTGGGACATGTGATGGGATTCATGTGGGACATAGGATGGGATTCCATGTGGGTCATAGGATGGGATGCCATGTGGAACATATGGTGGAATGCCACATGGGACATATAGTGGAATGCCATGTGGGACATATGGTGGAATGCCATGTAGGAGATATGGTGGAATACCATGTGGGACAAGGGATGGGATTGATGTCATGTGGGGTGGGATGCCATTTGGGACATGTGATGGGATGGGATGTCATGTGGGTTATTGGGTAGTAATGTCATGTGGGACATTGGGTGGTTATGCCATGTGGGACATTAGATGCCATGTGGGACTTAGTGTGAGATTCAATTTTTATAATTGGCCGGGTCATATGATTTGAGTGTCAATTTGCATGGGCATGTGAACCATGACGGTATTTACCATTCTAGTTTGAATAGACTTGAAAACTTATAAGTTTTGTTTCATTATTTGCTCAGACCCTAGCTTTGCTGTTTTACAGGGCTACCCGCCCTAGCTTTGCTGTTTTACAGGGCGACCCGCCCTGCCCCTCCGTGGGCCTGCCCTGCCCCTGGGGTCCACCCTGCCCCTCATGATAATTTTTCTTTTTTAACTTACTAATATTAATTAACCTCATAAATGAAATACTTGCATGGATACAGAACACAGATTGATAGCATAGTAAGCAATTGTCCTGTTTGACTCATGAATGGGCCTTATCAATCAATTCTGAGGTATGATTATAGCTAAAATCCCAGAGCTTCTTCACCATGAGATTGAGCCCTGGACTCTATGCCGAAAAGACGCAGCGCTTTGTGGGCGTATTAATGTGCCCCTCAACAAGTCTAGCACCCTGCCCCTTTTTAAATTAAGCTAGGGGTCTGTTGCTTATTTTGCATCTGCCACTCACAATATTTTTGTGGTGGTTATTGTGGGGCTAGTATAGAACCAGTTCACACAATATAGTTTAAATAGCATCCCTGGACATAGACGCTGATTTAATAGGAAGAAACTTTGGACCTAAAAATGGTGCAAATCTATTTTTGTAAGCGCCCAGGCACTTCTTACATTACGTTGAATAGGGTACTTAATTTATGTTTTATTTATAACTCTCAATCATGTTACAAGAAAATAATGCGTAAACACTCTGCCTTAAATCTAAATGACAGTTAATGTGTTGTAACGAATGTGTGCGAATATAACATGAGTTACCAACATAACCAATCAATGTTTTTATGGTTTGTTGTGATGAGAAGGGAAATTGCAACCAATCTGCCCCTCGCCATTAATTGCAGTCGTGCATCTGTCCACACATTCTGCCATCTGTTACGTATGACATCTTTGTCTGGAACCTAGTGCATAACTCAATTATTATGGGCTTCATAAATTAAGAAGGCTGATGGAAATTAATGCCTTAATAATGTTTGGTGGGATAGGTGATGATGGATGATTCAAACTCACCTTGAGTATGCTATTCAGGCTTGGAATCCTTTTTATGAGAAGGATAAGTTCATTTTGGAGCAGGTTCAGCGAAGAGCCACTAGATTTATTCCCGAAGTATGGAATCTCTTTTATGAGTCTAGGTTGCAAAGTCTTGGTTTGACCACGTTTGAGTTGAGAAGAGTACGTGGCGATATGATTCAGGTTTTTGAATTCCTATCTGGTAGTGATGATTTGACTACCTGTAATTTCTTGCATGTTTCTAGCTAATCCTCATGTGACACATGGTAACAGTTTGAAGTTAACCAAAGAGTTCTCGCTGATAGATATTCAGCGTTTTAGCTTTTCGCAAAGTTGTTAATGAATGGAATGGTTTGCCTGAGTGCATAGTTAGCTCCAATTCTGTTCACAATTTCAAAGTCACGTTGATAAGTTCTTTACTAACTCTGGGCGTCTTTTATTTTTTATTTTTTTTGGTGGTGTTGGTGGTGTTAGTTTGGGCTTTTTATGGAGTGATTCATCCTTCTTAGCCCATCATCTTGTTGTGTTATGTTAAACTGAACATGTTCTTCTTATTGATATAGATGAAGCGAGGAGTTCCCTGATTGGGGGTTTGCTTTGCCTGGCGAGAAACAGAACCGTGACATTCTTTTATTGTTTTTGTGAGATTTCTCAGAGGAAGAAATAATGTATTGCTATCGAATTAAATCTAGGGATAAGTTTAATGGCCTTACATATCCCTGGCCCCTTTCCTGTCCTTGGGTCCAAGTCCCCCTCATTGGAGTCTAACTCCCCCTCCCCTCAGTGGGGTTCACCTTCCCCTTATTGGGGTCTAACTCACCTTTATTGGGGTTTAAATCCTCCATGGGTCCATCTCCTCATTGGGATCTAACTCCTATATGGGTCCACTCCTCAGTGGGGTTCACCTCCCCTTCATTGGGGTTCACCTCCCTCTCAATGGAGCCCCCCTCCCGAGGTCCTCCTTGGATTTCCTCCATAAAGGTCTTGGTTACATTCTTTTCAATACATCTATATTTTACTGCTATTAATTCTGTATGGATTTATTCTCTGCATTCACCAACCCTTACACACTAGGCCCACCAAGTTATAACCCCAAACAATCTCTTTCTCACTGTTGATCTGTATTGCCATTTGCATTCTAAACACTTCAGGATCTACCCTCTTATCATTGTTTTCAGTTTTATTCAGACTAAGCATTCATTGTTTGAGGTCTATTCAGTCAAGATTTACATTTCGTCATTTTCCTTTCATGCAAAAAGCCAATTGTTTTGATTTTCTTTGATACAAGAAACCATTTATCTGCTTCTCTTAAGAGTCCAGAAAATTGATTGTGTTAAAATCTTTTCAGCGCATGATTTTATTAAGGACATTCCATTGGAATCCAATGAAAAGTTTCAACTATATAAGTCTTCACAGATGTCATCCTAAAACATACCCACCTCTTAATTGCTGCCCTTCTCCTGTTCCAATAAGTAACCACACACCAATATTAATAAAATCCATTCATCAGATATTGAGATATCTTGATGACAGGCAAGCAGGCAATCAGGGGTGAAAACATAACCTACTTCCAACTTTCTGGATCCCAGCCACGTCGGCATCCCCGGCAACGAGAGAGCCGACAGAGCCGCCAACAAAGCTCTGCCAAATAACATTTCTCCTTTTGCTATTCCACACTCAGACCTCTGTCTCTCCATCTCCAATTACATCAGTAAGACCTGGCAAGACTCCTGAATCATGAAACCAGTAACAAACTTCACACCATCAAACCCAAAGTCGGGACAACACCCCCCTGCACAGTCGCAATTGCAGGAAGACATCGTTGTCACCCGCATCCGCCTCAGTCACTCCTCTCTCACCCACTCCCATCTCCTTTCCGGCTCCCCTGCACCTCTCTGCCCACCTGCAACACCGACCTCTCCATCAAGCATATCCTCTTAACCTGTCCTGACAGATCTCTTATCTCCTCACCCACCTCATCTCGGATCTCTTCAAAGAAAATCCTTTCTCCAACATTATCAACTTCCTCCGCAACAACAACCTTTTCCACCGTATCTAATCTATCTTTCTCCCCCCTTCTACACCTTACCTCACACACCCTTTCTTTTCACCTTTATTATTATTTTCTCCCAAATTCACCCTATTCCCCCCCCCTTCCCTTTTCTTCCTCTCAATCCTTCATCTCCTCTCTGCCCTAACTCTTACACCTTAATTTTTTAACACCCTCTTGCCACATTCGACTGTCACGGTGCCGTTAGATATCAACAAACCAAACCAAACCTTCCAAGTTCGTTGGCGGAGGTAATTATAATCGGAAGTATGATTTCTATCATTCAGTTACAACGTACAGTTGATGCTCCTGGAATTATGCTTTAAAGTGTTGTTTGATTATTATGTGCTTTACATGTAATAATGAAAATATCGCAATTATTGGTAAGGGTTTTTTTGATATCAAGGAAAAAGCAATATAATGATATTGCGATAATTGATATATCATGACAGCCCTGTACGTATATCATGACAGCCCTGTACGTATATCATGACAGCCCTGTACGTATATCATGACAGCCCTGTACGTATATCATGACAGCCCTGTACGTATATGACAGCCCTGTACGTATATCATGACAGCCCTGTACGTATATCATGACAGCCCTGTACATATATCATGACAGCCCTGTATGTATATCATGACAGCCCTGTACGTATATCATGACAGCCCTGTACGGAGGCTGTACCTTGCTTTGATAGTCATCTGGTTACTGTAACAGTACAGGAAATAACTGACAATTGATGCAAAGATTTGTCTTCCCAGAGCTTCCCTCGCTCCCCACAACTCAATTGCCGAGTTCTTTAGAAAAACCCTCTGATAAAATTATCTCCTTCCTTCATCATGCTTCCCTGTACAACCGTATTTAGTCCTCCTTTCCCACCCCCTCCCCCCCCTCCCTCCACCTCTCTACTTTGTTTTTTCACCTATGCACCTTTTCTCTCGGTCCCAGCTTTCATTTAGACTTCTTTTCTTCCTACCTCTAGAATGATCTAACCTCTCAGCCACAATTTGACCCTCGTTGTCGTGGTGCCATTAAGCCCTCATCAAGCAATCAAACAATTTGTCTTCACACACTACCAGATCTGTTTTTTGAATTAAAAATACGTTTGAACAATTCACTAGATTGTGCATTGTATTTAGACCAACACTGATGTAATCTAGACCTATTTATGGTACATGCCATGGCATTGAAAAAACACCTTTGTTTCTCTTGATCACACAATGTCTATTCAGTGCACGGTTTATGTGAGGCAAGTTCTGAATGTTATTTAGAAACTGTACCTACAATACATTAAGTGTGCTGGTATGGGTACAGTATTCAGTGGGATAGGGAGAGGGCATTTTATTTTATTTTATTGTGGTGGGCAGGGGGTAGGGGCACAACAGTTATGATTGAATTAATTGATCTTTTAAGAATCTTTTTAAGCCTGCATAAAAACCATTTTCTGCTTGAATACCATTCATATTTTATAAGAAATTTATAATTCTGAAATCATGCCATAGCGTCACTTCTCTCTTTGATGCTTCAGTACCATATGTATATGTTCTTACGTTTTTGCTATATATTGCCCAGGGTATAGGTATGATACATGCGGCAGAATTTAACGAGGACTTTTCTGCTCCATTCTGTCACATCCAGGGTTGACCGTATGTGGCAGATATCGTGCTATCGTGACCACAAGGTTCAGTCAGTTTGGCACTGGCTTCTGTTCGGTCATTTGGTGTCTTGAGTTTGAAAGTAAATAGTGTAAATAAATGCACCATGGAATAATTGAAAGGATTAGTTCAGTGGTCAAGCATGTCCATCTTATATGAAAGAGGACTTACAAAGAAACAAAATAGTGAAGAAAGCATTCAAATACATTATTCCGTTAAGGAGATATCTAAGTTTAAAGTTTGGTATCATTTGTGTAGAAACGACTGAAATCAGACTAGTTGTGATGTCATAGCCTCAGATTCCTCAAAAGTTTTTATGTTTTCTATCAAATTTTGTCTTGCTTAAAAACCATGGGATACATGTGTGTCAAAAAAGTAGTAAAACTGAATCTAGGAATGGTATTTATAACATTCCACCTGAAGAAAAATCTAGGAAAAATATTTTAAATAGTGAAAAATTATAAAAAAAATTAAAATTAAGATTAATTATTAAAATTAAATGAACTTCCTTTTAAATACATTAGCAATTGTTAAGAATGTGAGGATGAAGATGCCAACTTTCAATAGTAGACTTACTTCACCTGTAGTCATTTCTACAAAGATAAGACTAAGCTTCAAACTTGAATATCTCCTTAAGGGAATAAGATTTTTGAATGCTTTCTTCACCATTTTATTTCTTTTAGAGTTCAATTTCATTTGAGATGACCTTGCTTGACCCCTGAACTAATCCTTTAAAGGAGTTCTCGGTCAAAATGTGAGGACTTCTTTGTTGCTACAGTAAAGTCAAGAGAATTGTTAAAAGGAATAATCCCATGTTCCCATGTTTTTAAAGGAATATTCTTATCTTTTTGAAGGAATATGAATATTCCCATGTTGTTAAAGGAATATTCTTCTGTTTTTTGTAACCTTTCATAAGAAAGAAAATAATTTCAGAAACATTTTAGTACAAAAAATCATTTTGATATGTTCTTCCTACCAGGAGATATTCAAATTTTAAGGTTCAGAAAAAATGTCAATATAGGAATAGGCTCAGTATGACATCACAGCAACACATTCTCCCACAAAGTTGATGTATATCATTAAAATCTATCGTCTACCAACTGTGGTGTAGCGGTTACCATACATGTCTACAGACCACGAGGCCCTGGGTTGGGTAGACACACCAGTGCACCACAACTGGTTATCAAAGGCCGTGGACATTGACTTGGTTGTCGATGTTATGTCTGTCCGTACGTCGTACCTGTGGTCTCGTCCGGGTTGTATTAAGCGTTTTGTGATAGCATTGTTACTATCATAACCGATACGCAGGCGACGACCCCTTCATTGTAATCGTGTGTTCACTCGTCGTCGTCGTAAAATCTATTATCCTATTTAGTATTTATTAGTAAAACCTGCCAGAAAAATAAATTGAAAGTTAGGTATTTATAAAACATTGCCAAATATACCTTACTTCAATATCCTTTGGAAAATTGTTTCTAATCATACAGAAACAACCAATTAACATTCAAAGAAATACATAAACATTTGCAATGAAATTGTCTGTATGACATCATCAAACACAAATTCATCATACTGTACAAAAACTTAAAAATGCAATTGGGAATTCTTTAAAATTCCATATCTCCTGAATGGAGTATGATACCAACCTGATTTTTGTACCAAATTGGCTCTAAAAGTCTGCTCTTTCACATAAAGTTTAAAAAAACCTTGGGAATATTCCTTCAAATAACACAGACAAATTTTTGATACTCATGTTATTGAAAAATTACTTCATTATTTATAAGAAATGATTATGATTTAAACATTTGTATCAAAGGTTTTTAGTACATCATGTGCGCAAAAAAGGTGTTCGAATATTCTTGAGTCTCAAGAAAAATATGCCCTCACTTTTCTGCCGCCAGCTCCTTTAAATGCACCTTAAAGGAGCGCTAGACTGAAAAGTTGAGGCATATTTTTTATAAAAGAATCAAATGCTTATCTAGCAGGCAATGGTATTACAATTTTCTAGTTAATATACATATTTAACTGACCTTAGCTCTCACGTCGTCTGTGGGCTATGGAGGCATGAAGTTTATTGATCTGATTTATCTAACGAAAATAATACTTTTTTCCCTCTGATTTTCAGATTGTCAGCGAAAATTTTGACGAGATCAAAGACGACTTAAATTCTAATTACTATGAGACGATATATGCCTTACTTGACCAACACAGCCCCCAGTACAGATTGACATTTGGAGAGGCACTAGCTGGAAAACTGAAAGGTCTTCAAGAACTTCAGGATCAAAGTACTCTCGCATGCCATCATGAAACTGGAACAGATGTAGCATCTTGACAAAGGAGAATGTTCTCCGACTGATCTGCAAGAGGATGCTACTGACCGGGAGGAGCAGATTCACTGACCGGAGGAACCTTATGTATGATCTGTCTCTAACATAATTTGTCCTTAGGGATATAGTTGTACTTCCCTTTGACAGACTTATCAAATTGATGACAAATACCTGTAATATATATTGGTTTAATTTGATAAACCTAGGAAAATTGATTAGATTGCACAACTAGTAGCTTTCAGGCTGCTGAAGTCTGTTGTGTAATACGGCTATGTAAAGCGTATTTACTATCGTAAGAATATAAAAATACATCCCAGTAATGTCAGCGGCAAGGCGAGTGGGGCTGCGGACCCCTATGATATATTGGCAGGGGCATAAATACCGAGGGGTGTTACATCCCCACTTTTGGTAAAGCTGTCGGTAAAATTGAATGCCTGTTGGTAAATCAAGGTCCACATCGGTAAAACTTCCATCAAAGACGATAAAAACTTTACCAAACAGATTGAAAAAATAAATATTATGGCACTTGTTCTGCGGTCTTGGACCGATGACCTTTTTTTTTTTGCTATTTAAATTTTTTGACATTATAAGGGCCCTGAATGTGGAATATATTTTTGTAGGTAGTGTCGAACTCTTTCGTTGGTAAATTTCTAATTTTATCACCCCCTCCCTAATCAAAACGACGCCACTGTATATAGGTATAATGGTATATTTTTCATAGGCCCCTTTATAGGGCTTGGAGGCGGGGGCTGCTGCAAGTAGTGAGCTAGTGAATAATGAGTTGAACTTTGGGGTTTGGGGCAGCATGAAGTGCACATAAGTGAATAGCCAGTGCAGGTGTGTGAGGAGAGGGTTAAATCTGCCTGGAGGAGAGGGTTAAATCTGCCTGGTGGAGGTGGAGTTGATTAACTTTCTACCAGTAATTTTGGCCAAATTTAATCGAAAGGTGAAAATCTAGAAAAAGATCTTCAAATTTAATTTACTTGACCACCTTATTTAATGTTCTGTAGACTTATCACTAAGAGTATTGGGTGGTCAGTTTTATTTGGCCTGTTATTTGACCAGGAAGTAGTAGTGTTTATTACAGAGGAGCCTTAAGTTTCTATCTCATATCTTTCAAAACATAATTTGTCCTAATGGATGTAATGGGAGTAAATATATGATTGTATCTCTGTTTGATATATTATCAAATTGATGACAAATGCCTGTGGTATATTGGTTTAATTTTAAAAACCTAGGGAACATTCTGTTAATTAGTTTAATTACACCAACTATGCAGGTAGTATTTTTAAGGTGCTAAAGTCTGTTGTGTGATTTGGCTTTGTATTAAGCATATATTGTCCTATCGTGAGAAAGATACAAATGCATCTCAGTAATGTTCGTTTATGACAAGAAGTGGGTAATGAGTTGAACTTTGTGGTTTGGGGTCATTATATCCGACTTTTCTCTCAAAATGTCCGAAGTTTTACCTAAAAACATCAAATTTTCCCCTTATTTATTATTTTATTATTATTATTATTATGATTATCATTATTACTATTATCATTATTATTATTATTATTATTATTATTATTATTATTATTATTATTATTATTATTATTATTATTATTATTATTATTATTATTATTATTATTATTATTATTTTTTGTATTATATATATATTTATATATATATATATATATTTATATAATATATATATATATATAAATATATATATATATATATATATATATATATATATATATATATATAAATATTTTTTTTTTTTTTTTTGGGGTCAGATTGGATTCAATTTTTTTAAATGTTTTCGCTCCCCTGCAAAAAAGTCTACCTATGTCACTGGCATAATATAGTGTATTTCGCATTGTGGTACGGTAGCAACAAAAGCAGCGGCTGGGTTTTCAATGCCATGCATCGATATGACTTTTTACACCCCAATTTTAATCCGAAAGGTGAAAACCTAGAACAAGATCTTCAAATTAGATTTACTTGACCACCTTATTCAATGTTCTGTAGATGAGGATTGGGTGGTCAGTTTGATTTGGTCTGTCATTTGATCAGGAAATAGTAGTGTTTATTGCACGACGATGATGAGTGAACACACAATTACAATGACGGGGTCATTGCCTGCGTATTCGGTTATGATAGTAACAATGCTATCACGAAACGCTTAATACGACCTAGATGGGAACACAGGTAGGACGATGGACAGACATAACAATGACAACCAAATCAATATCCACGGCCTTTGATAACCAGTTGTGGTGCACTGGCGGTGTTTATTGCAGAGGAGCCTGATGTATAAATGTCTCTTATCGTTCAAAACATAATTTATCCTAATGGATGGATGTAAGGGGATATGGTTGTACTTCTGTTTGATATACTGTCAAATTGATGACAAACACCAGTGATAAATTGATTTAATTTTATAAACCTGCGAAACATTTTGTTAATTAGATTAATTACACTACTATGTAGGTAGTATTTTTAAGGTGCTGAAGTCTGTTGTGTGATATGGCTTTGTAAAGCATATTGTCCTATCATAAAAAGATAATTACATATGCCATTAATGTTGGTGTATAAAGTAGTGGAGAGTGGTTACGAGTTGAACTTTAGGATTGAGATTAAATTTGCAGCATGAGGTGTGCATTAGAGTAGTCAGTGCAGGTACATGTATGTCAGGAGGCCCTGGATCTGGCTCTGCTAGTAAGCAGACCATGAAGGTACTCAGGTGACATGAGAAGTGGATACTGTATAGAGGGATTTCATCACGTGACTGTAAGTCAATTGGGTGCCATTTTGCAGGGCAGAGCTTTGCGCATTGAGTATTTCACGTGTCTGATCTTCACACAGCTTAGTCACATCATACGTAAAACAAACACTCGATCTGAAACACACGCTAGCACATGTTGTGATAAAAACACGCGCTGGGCATGTAAAACACGTGCTGGGCATATAAACATGCACTGGTTAAAATGAACTGGCCAGATGAATTCATCTCTTAATATAAAATGTTGTTTTAAAGAAAAAATTACCCTGCAAGTAATCTTAATCAGTGGATTCTAAACACATCTATTAGTTAGTGCAACCAATTTCACAGCGAGATTCCGGCATACTACGGTATTCATATTCTGTAGAGTTAACTTGCAGAGTATTTGGGTGGTCAGTTTGATTGGTCTAACATCTGACCAGGGAACTGCCATTTTTCAAATGGCACTTCCTTGATCTGACTACCTCCGTGTATGTAAGGAGGTCAGTAGCTGTTGCGCTGATATACTTCATTTTGCATCTTCCAGAGGATTATTTGCAGAGGGAAAGGGGAGGGGGAGGTCAGTTTGACTTGGTGTGCCAGAGGAGGGGGTCATATCGTATACATGTAGCCACTAAAGTTACTGTATTGTGTACACCTCAAAGAGAAACATATACAGTATACTGGAGCTGTATGAATCTTTAGTACCACTGACAAGGGGGTGTATTTCCCCTGGGGGTGCAGGCGCCCTTTAAAATTAAGAAAAGAGATGCGGGTCCTCATTGAATTTTGGCGGTCCTGTGAATCTTAAGGAGATGCAATACTTGCCCAGATTTAAAATAGTCTTTCTGAGGTCATTGGGCTTGGGAAGTGGTTTTGAGTCTGGGGCGTAGGAAAGGTAAACCATCGGGAGGGGGGGCAAAGACCTAATTTTTTCCCAGTGGCAAGTGGGATATTTGCACTGGTAAATTAACAATTATATTTCCATCCAAAGTTGCTGCTAATCAGGAAATCCCCTTCAGTTTTCTTCAATTTCTGGGAGTTTGCCTTCAATTTTGTGAAATTTTGGAGAAATTTGACAAAAATATCGAACAAATTTACCACATTTTTCAATATCCTAATTTCACCCCCCAACTGGGCAGAAAGCATGCAGCTAAGAAGGCGAAATCTGCCCTTTAAGGAAGGGGGGGGGAAGTTCGGCCTCCATGCAACCCACTTCCTATTCCTCTGGTTGAGTGACTTGTGAATCAGTGAGTACACAACCAATAATTCATAACATTTAGAAAAATGAAGCTGTTAAAATTGCAAGATATTTGCCTCTTAGATTCGATTGCCTGTGTTTTGCAAGTCAAACGTTGACAGTGAAACCTTGCATTCCAAATTCATATTGAAACGAATGTAGATAATGTTTTATTTCAATGGGTATAGATAATCGTAAGTACAAATAGTTGCAGGAATAGATAATCATAATTTTCCCATTCAAATTAAATTTGCATACAGTACTAGTGCCTTTGTAAAAATCAAATTAATTTATTACATGTATTTACAGTAAGTGAATGTCAACTTGGATGTAGCATATTAGGGCACTTCCTAATGAATCTAATTAGCAATAATGCAAAGACTGTTCATTATGTAATTGTAATATTAAAGGAATATTCCCATTAATTTTCGTTTTTGTTATACGTGATTAAGAAAATTTGTGGAAACAAAAGTGGTGAAAACACTATGTTAATATCTTATTCCATATAGAAGTTACAACAATTTAAAGAGTATCCATAAAAGTATAAACAGAAAATGATGAGTATGGTTGCTGAATGAAGCCAACATATATTTCTGAAAATCAGTCGCCCCATTGACTCCAATAATAAAAGTCACTTTATTAAAGAACTGTCACTTCAATTTTTTTTTTTTTTTTCTTGTTCCAAATATGTTAAGTGACTTTTAGTAATATTTAAGGAATAATCCCATGGAGTTTTATTCTTTTATATGTGATAGAGAAAATTTGTAGAGACAAAATGGTGAAAACACTATGTTAATATCTTATTCCATTTAGAAGTTATAACAATTTAAAGAGTAGCAAAATGTTCTTAAAAACACCTCGTAATAGTATATGTCCTTCAGCTTGGTGATGTCATCAAGGCAATTCCAGCACAGTTCTTATGTATTTCTTTTAGATTTAATCTCACTTTTTTACATTATTGAACATAATTTTTGGTTCGTTATAGAGATTGAGTAGAATATATAATTTAAAAGAAAACATTTTTTTTTTTTTCTTGGTGTTCATCACATTTTACAATGATAAAAAAATCCAAATCATTAAAAAAGAATTACAAAAGACGTTTGGTTGAAATTGTCTGTATGACATCACAGATGTTGCCAATCAGTCACTTTTGTCAAAGTTCAAAAATATTTTAATTTTTTTTAACTTCTAAACAGAATAAGATATTAACATAGTTTTTGCACCACTTTGTCTGTATCGTATATGAAAAAATGAAAATCCATGGGAATATTCCTTTAAGAAGTAAATTTCTTCTTCTTCTCCCCTCCAAATAATTTGTACCCCAAATGAAATATTGTGTCATTGTAACTTAATTTTTAAATAATATATTGTCATTGTAACTATTTATGAATTAATTTCATTGGATATAATTTTTACAATTAATCACTTTTCCTGCTGATCTTATCACGATTGTTAAATCTTTGCACTTCATTAATTTCATCATTACTTGCAGGCTGATTGAAGGCGTCTTTGGGCATGTTCTCACTTGAGTAAGAGCACGCGATCATACCCACTGCAGGCGATCAAACCCACTGTCGGTGATTAGATCAAGAGAACGCTTATCAGATGTGATCGCATTCATTTGATCTTTATCCTAGTCGAAGAGTTGGATCATGATCTGGAGCAGGCATTCAGATTCTCAAAAAATTGTGTGTGTAAATCAGTGATCTGCAATCTAGTTGATTACTGTCATAACTTGTTTATTTTGTGTACATAGTCAGCGTGCTTGGTAACATTTCCCAGGTTTTTCAAAGACTCACCTTTGACTTGTGTTTCACACGTGTACCACCATCAGATCGCCTGCAGTCTCATTGTGAGCTCGCACTTAAGTGAGAATACACAACATTGTTTTTTCTACAATCATCAAGCTGGTCAGGGGTGTGGGATACTTTTTAAAAGTGAGGGGGGGGGAGGGGTCACAACCTCTTACAGGGCACTTTTCCCCCATCCTGATTTGTAGATAGAATAAGTGAAGTAGTAGGGGCACTTCATTTTCATAAAGGGGCACTTTTCCAATGGGGACACATTCCACCTGTACATTAGACTGACAAAAATCACCAGTTTCCTACTATTGGGACAGTAATTGAGGGGACTTTTCATTTTCAGAAGGGGCACTTTTGTCATTTTTGGAAAAGTGGAGAGGCAAGTCCCCCAGTGCCACTCTGGTTCCTATGGAGCTGGGTTTTTTTCTACAATAATCGAGCTGGGGGATCATGATGCAGGATGAGTGAGAACACAGCCTCAATGCCATGTGAATGCCAATGAGTCCCCAAGGAGAAATGCTGGTATTCATCATAAGACAAGTGTTAGTATGTACGTAATTGTACTGCAGTATTCTACGTGGGTTTTTTATTATGCAGCTTTGCCTAAAGTTCACTTCTTCAACTTAGATTGATACGTTTTTTAATGTACTCTTGACAGGAAGGATAGAGATTGTACATACTTGAATTTGATTGTATTCATTTGAAAAGATTGCCTTTGCAGAATTATATACAATTGGGGTATAATGGTCATGTTTATCTTACTGAGTCTGACCAGAACTAAAAGGGACTGGAAAGTTATGTCCCCCTGAATTAATCTCTCTGGCTTTGATGATTGACAGCTTTTTCAACCAATCACCATATGAATTTGCCTAGCAACAAAATCTGCATAACTAAATGGGGCAAACACCCTATGCGTTACAGTTAGCTAGCGGCACGCGCTCATATAGTCAATGCACTTTACTGTTTAAAACAAATTTCTGCATACACAAGACTGAGTGATGCCAAAATGGTAAAAAATAATTGTGTTTATGGGCCCGCTACGGGCTTTATAAATCTGATTGCTGTTATCCAGAACAGTTAGCAAACTGAATTTTGTTTATCCCATTTTCTAAAACTCTAAAGATCCAAAGTGCCATAAATGAATCAAAGTTTGTGGCAGGCCTCGCGAACATCTAAATGTCAATGCATTGGTCGTACGTACACGATTGCGGATTTGAGGTTTGTTTGCCCCCACCTAGTTGTTGCTATTGTGAGTGTGGCCCTACCTAGTTGTTGCTATGGTGAGTGTGGCCCTACCTAGTTGTTGCTATGGTGAGTGTTGCCCTACCTAGTTGTTGCTATGGTGAGTGTGGCCCTACCTAGTTGTTGCTATGGTGAGTGTGGCCCTACCTAGTTGTTGCTACAGTATGGTGAGTGTGGCCCTACCTAGTTGTTGCTACAGTATGGTGAGTGTGGCCCTACCTAGTTGTTGCTACAGTATGGTGAGTGTGGCCCTACCTAATTGTTGCTATGGTGAGTGTGGCCCTACCTAGTTATTGCTATGGTGAGTGTGGCCCTACCTAGTTGTTGCTATGGTGAGTGTGGCCCTACCTAGTTGTTGCTATGGTGAGTGTGGCCCTACCTAGTTGTTGCTACAGTATTATGAGTGTGGCCCTACCTAGTTGTTGCTATGGTGAGTGTGGCCCTACCTAGTTGTTGCTATGGTGAATGTGGGTTATTTCGTAACTCAGAGACGTTAATTGTGTGCCATTCCGGTGTAAAATGGGTTCTGGAGAAGGAGGAACTGATTCCTTATTACATATTATCAACTTCCTCCGCAACAGCAACCTTTTCCACCATATCTAATCTACCTTTCTCCTCCCTTCTACACCTTACCTTACACACCCCTTTCTTTTTACCATATTTTTTTCTGTCATAATTTTCCTTATTTCTTTCTCTCAATCCTTCATCTCCTCTCTGCCCTAACTCTTACACCTTAATTTTTAACACCCTCTTGGCACATTTGACTGACTGTCGCGGTGCCGTTAAACATCAACACAGTCCATCATGTTCTCCTTGCTTGCCCCCTGTACAACCTTCCCAGAGCTTTCCTCGCTCCACACAACTCAATAGCTGAGCTTTTCCAGAAAAACCCTCTGGATAAAAATATCTCCTTCCATTATGCTTCCCTCTACAACCATATTTAGTCCTCCTCTCCCACCCCCCCAGATCTCTACTTTTTTTTTTCCACCCATGCACCTCCTCTCTCGATCCCAGCTTTCTGGCACTTAGTTCTTGTGTTTCTCTCAATCTCCCCTGTTTTCTTTCCTTCCTACCTCTGGAATGATCTTAACCTCTCAGGCACAATTTGACCCTCCCTGTTGTGGTGCCATTAAGCTCCCATCAAACAAACAAACATCAACAAACCAAACCAAACATATAGTAGAATTAAAACAAACCTTTTTAAGTTTGATTCCACCCAAATCAATCTAACACATTTTGTGTAATTATCAAAAACTTTAATGCTACTATTATGGAGCTGCCATTTTGAGTTTAAAATGTGTAGGAAATGATGTCATCAGCCCAGTAGGATGTTGGAATGCCTTGTATTTCTTTATAATCTATCTCAAGATTTCTATGTTTTTTTTCCCTTTGTAAGGGTCAAGGACATTTTTGTGTACACATTAAATTATCAAAACAGGATGTTAAAACTTTGTATTGTATTATTTGGAATAAAAGAAGTTTATAAAAGAACATTATAATCCTTATGTCCCTCATCGAGAAATCGTGTCCTGCACAAGATTTCAATACAGAATTGAACAAAATGGCAGCCTCCATGTTTCAAATTCAAACATGAATAACTTGAGATGGGAATAAGATTTTGGCTTGCTGATTTTGGTAGTTGGTTAAGATTCAGATCCTCTATCATATGAAATAATGATATTATCAGACTTAATGTCTCCTTTAAAAGGATAAAAAGGTTAAAGAATAAGGATAATTAAAAGCTTAGTGGTCAAGCATGTTCCCTATATGTAAAATGGTATACGAATTCCTTGTCAGAAGGGGGACGTAATTGAATGTAAGTTTATAATCTTTAAATAGTGTGGTTTATTTTGATGAAAGGAAGATTAAGTATCGTTTCATAAATTCATTTTCCACCTCTTTCCACAGAAAATTGAAATTGATTTTGCAAGATTTCATAAGGCGACGTGCCATGCCATTGCGAAAAAAGTTAAAAAGGTGCAATTGACACTTAAATAATTGCATATTTGACTGTCAAATAGAAAAAGTTTAAAATTCTGTACCTTTGAATTGAAAAGAAAGCAACATATACATCAGCGGTGCATTGTATTAAGTTAAAAGTTTTTGATATCTCTGAAAGTTGCGAAGTATTAAGTGGACTGTCAGATTTTTATGCAATTCTTCATTTTGCTTTCTCAGAATTCAGTCATTTGTGTATGGATTATTGACAGTATCTTTTCCAACTTCATCAATAAGCCTGATAACTTCTGATCCCTTTTTGTGTCTTATTCTTGATGATCATTGATATTTCTTCTGTCTTTCGTAATTAATAAGTTGCAAGTTTCTGACCAGTTTTGGCCTGCAGAGTCCCCCCCTCTCCCTCCTTCTCTTCTATTCAACAGTATAGTCAAATATTTGTTGTACCAGCTTCAGAGGTTTTACAGTACATTGGAGCAGATTTTGTTCCGAATTTTCTTTGCAAGAGATTTATAATCTGAAAGTTGCCATTTATGTAGATATAGTTGTGTATATTAAAAAAGCAGAATAATATTTATGTGCATAGTTACTGATAAGCAGAATGATATTTATGTGCATAGTTACTGATGTTTCTGACACATATGCAATGTAAATAAACTTTAGCAGTAAAGAAAATTTAAATGTCTTTGGTTTACATATTAGTTTCACTAAATCTTGAAATACATTGATTAAGGGATTCGTTCAGTGATCAAGCAAGTCAATCTCATGTGAAAGAACACTTAAAAAATGGTGCAGAAAGCATTCAAACATCTTATTCGGTTAAGGAGATATTATTCGGTTAAGGAGATATTATTCGGTTAAGGAGATATTATTCGGTTAAGGAGATATTAAATCACAAGCTCTTCAGATTCTTTCAAAATTAACTTGCTTGACCACTGAACTTATTCTTTAAGGTCTGGAATGCTGTATGGGCAGGAAACCGTCAACGAGGAAGGTTAAGTGGGTGCATTCCACCCCTCCTCCCCCGGGCTTAGGGTCATTACCATAATTCTCATTTGGAAAGTGGGGACATGGATTATTATCCAAAAGTGTGTGTGTGTGGTTGGGGGAAGGCAAGAGGCAAACTTTCCCCAAAATGTACTGAATTTTTAAAATTCTGCTGAAAAGTAGGGGGAGATGTCCCCATGCACCCACCTGGGAAGTATGGCCCTGCCTGGGGTCATTGGGTGCTAGAGTTGTAGGGTGCCCCATTCAAAATATAGCCATACAGCTTGTGTAATCTACATTTGTCTTATTTAAGTGGCCATGTGTGTGTTCAAGAAATCCTGGGCCAGCATTGGATCTCGGCAGCCCTGAGGGAGGAGAAAAAGGAATACCTACAACACTAATGTTAAGGGGTAAAAGATCATTTGAAAAAGGTTATTCTTATTTTGGGAAACTGGCTGATTTTCACTATATTTTGGTGCCAAGATTGGCAACCTAGTAATTAATTCTGATCAGCCCCAGTCTGGTTTCTATTTTCATATTCTTTTCTTTTTTGGCATAAAACCAACCATCAATTGTGCTTGAATTTCCAACTTGCTCTGCTTTGGGGGAGATTTTTTCAATGACGTTTTATAGGGGTTGGGTCAGAATTAACATTAGCATGATGTTATTGCTATTGCTAGTCTCTTCAGGCCTCCTGGCCCATAAGGCTGCAGTGCTTTCTCTCCACTGGCATGATGTGAATAGTAAAATTATGTGGAGTTTTAAGGATAGTACCTTTTACTTGAAAGTAAACCAGCTTCTCCATGCAAACAAAACTAGTGTCTTTGAATACATGAGAGTAACATTGATGTCAATGTAAACAAAACCAAAGGTTTTGTGGTTCCGATGCTTTTTCATATGCTGATTGATTTGCAAAATTTGTATAAACTGTCATGTATCATGCATATCATGACATATTTGTTCCATGATATTTATTCATAAGCCACACCCACCATGCACATCAATAAAAATGTTGACAACATTAGCATTTGCACATTAATTAACAACATCATCAAAGCAAGTATGATGCAAAAACCATTGCTCATTTATCCTATTTCAAGAATTTGTCAGTAAACCTCACCTACTCATTATCATTTATGACATCACTACCACAACATTAGAACATACATACATACATACAGACCATAACCATCTGTGTACTACATATAGCATAAATCTGATATGTAGTTTATGGTGTTTACATCATTTAGCACTTTCACATTAAGCCACGCCCACCATGCATATCAATGACCCCTGTTGATAACATAGGTATGTACACAATAACCAACAAAATTATCCTGCCCAATATGATGCAAAATGGACATATTGTTGCTCATTTATTACTCTTTTAAAAAATTTCACTTTTAGCCCCGCCCACTTATTACTATGCAGGAAATCACCACTACAAACATTAGGTCATATCTGCAGACCAAGAGCTATCTCTGTAACATACATGATGTGAATCCAGGTCATAAGTTCTTGAGATATCATGTTTACTTGTGCTTTTTGTTTGCAAAATCATATTAAGCCCCGCCCACTATACATATTAAAGAAATTCAACATTTTTATGCCATGAAAACATACACACTAGCTGTCACTATTATTATAACAAATATTAAACAAAACAGACATGTGATTGTCAAAATAAGAGCATTTCAAGATTTTTATAGTAAGTCCTGCCTACTCATTAATATGCATATTATCCCACCAAAAACAATAGGGCAGATCTACAGGCCATGGGCTATATGTGTATCCCATAATACATTAATCCAGTTTACTGCTCTTGAAATACCGTCAGCAAAATTATATGAAGCCCCGCCCACTATGGATATTAATGAAATTCAAAATTTTTACAGCATGAGTATGTACACACGAGCTAATACCATAATTGTAACAAACATGAAACAAAACAGACATGTGGTTGTTAAAAAATGAACATTTAAAGATTTTCACTTTTAGCCATCTACTCATTATGTATGACATTAAAAACAATAGGGCCAATCTACAGAAGATGGGCTATCTGTGTACCAAATATGACATGAATCCAGTTTACCATTCTTGAGATACTGTGTTTACAAGCTCTTTTAAACAAAATCATATAAAGCCTTGCCCACTGCGTATTAATGAAATTCAACATTTTACATCATGTACATGTACACACCAGCCAACATCACAATTATACCAAATATTGACAGACATGTGGTTATTAAAATATGAACATTTAAAGATTTTTACATTAAGGTCCCCCCCCCCTACTCATTATTATGCATGACATCACCATCAAAAACAATAGGGCACATCTGCAGACCATGGGCTATCTATATACCAAATGTGACATGAATCCAGTTTACCATTCTTGAAATATCGCGTTTACGAAAAAAATACATACATACATACATACACACACACACACATACATACATACACATGCCATCATAACCGCAAAGGTCCCTGATGCTATCGCATCGGAACCAAACAATTCTTGTCCCCTCCCTCTATTTATCCTGCAAAAAAATAATTTACTCTTCTCCAAAACTCCATTTACAAGTTGGATGACAAAAAAACAAAATAAATCATTTTGTTTTCAAAACTGTTTTTAACATTCTGTCCATGGTTAAATCTCTCTGATCAGCTGTGTTTAAGTTTTATGTAACTTTCTGAATTCTTGCAAAAACAAGACGAGTGAAAATATTCAAAAACATGTTTTATAATTCAATGTCTTTATTTTGCCCATTATATCAAAAATAGTACATTTGTTTATATTGTGCATCCAATTTTAATGATAATAATAATAAAAATAATAATAATGATAATAATAATAATAATATTACTAATAATATAAATCTATATAGTGCTTTTTAAACATAATGCTTTTTGCTTCATATAGGCCTCAAAAAACCTTTTGAATTGAATAATAATAAATCCAATATTAAATTTGACAAATGTAGATTTAAGCCCATGATGAACTTCCTAACATCTGTAATGTAGGAATTATAAAAAATACACTCCCATCTAATGTGTGAATATATCATATATTTGTATTATATTAAGTTTTCGCAAGAGAAGAGAAATCAGTTGTGGAAAAGTTTAACAGCTGAAGAGGAATCCGGTCAGGATTCGAAAAGCTTTCTTTTCTTCCCCTCTGAACATAGAACATGAATAAGTCCTCTTAGTGTTGGAAACGGCTTGAAATATGAATCCTTCAAATTTAATATATCATATGAATTTCTACTTAACATAGTCTACAGACCTTTTCAAACCGAGGTTAGCCGAACGTGATTTCTTTAGTACTTTGACCAATCAAATGCTGGGGAAACTTTCCCAACCAATCAGGTGCAGGTTTGAGGGGAAAATGTAAGCAGCAATATGCACACGTATGATACGTGTGCTTGTAAACATTTTTTCATACGCTTGGTCCCTCTAAAGGGTTGCAAACCTCCGAAGGGATGCAAACCTATTTTTACACCATTTCCCTTTAAATCAGAAAAGCATGGAACAACTTAATTCTACTTAAGATTTGGTTTCAGAGCAGCACAAGGTAATGCCCACAATACAAGGGTAATACTGAGAAAACAGTCGCTTTCTGAATTGTTTAAAGTGAATGTGGAACAGAAGACAGGGCAGGTCTAAAAGATGTTAAAGCATCATCCAAATATTTTTTTGGCAAAGAGTGTTACAAAACTTTTAGCACACCATTTCAAAATTTGGTAAACAGCTTATTATATTATTACATATCATAATACCAAAAATTTCCCTTCTGTATTTATTATTTTCCCCCAGGAAACATCCCTCAACTAAACATATTATTCCAAAGACCATAATGCACCAAACACCATGTGAACTTCTGTAATCATTTGACCCTTAGGCCCAGACTGTTCAGACCCCAGCCCAAGACAACACTTTCAAACTTAGTATTTAAGTAGGGAACCCCAGCCCAAGACAACACTTCCAGGCTTGGTATTTAGGTAGGGACCTCAGTCCAAGACAACACTTTCAGGCTTGGTATTTAGGTAGGGACCCCAGTCCAAGACAACACTTTCAGGCTTGGTATTTAGGTAGGGACCTCAGCCCAAGACAACACTTTCAGGCTTGGTATTTAGGTAGGGACCCCAGTCCAAGACAACACTTTCAGGCTTGGTATTTAGGTAGGGACCTCAGCCCAAGACAACACTTTCAGGCTTGGTATTTAGGTAGGGACCCCAGTCCAAGACAACACTTTCAGGCTTGGTATTTAGGTAGGGACCCCAGCCTCAAGGCTTGGTATTTAGGTAGGGACCCCAGCCCAAGACAACACTTTCAGGCTTGGTATTTAGGTAGGGACCCCAGTCCAAGATAACACTTTCAGGCTTGGTATTTAGGTAGGGACCCCAGCCCAAGACAACACTTTCAGGCTTGGTATTTAGGTAGGGACCCCAGCCCAAGATAACACTTTCAGGCTTGGTATTTAGGTAGGGACCCCAGTCCAAGACAACACTTTCAGGCTTGGTATTTAGGTAGGGACCCCAGCCCAAGACAACACTTTCAGGCTTGGTATTTAGGTAGGGACCCCAGTCCAAGACAACACTTTCAGGCTTGGTATTTAGGTAGGGACCTCAGCCCAAGACAACACTTTCAGGCTTGGTATTTAGGTAGGGACCCCAGCCCAAGATAACACTTTCAGGCTTGGTATTTAGGTAGGGACCCCAGCCCAAGACAACACTTTCAGGCTTGGTATTTAGGTAGGGACCCCAGCCCAAGACAACACTTTCAGGCTTGGTATTTAGGTAGGGACCCCAGTCCAAGACAACACTTTCAGGCTTGGTATTTAGGTAGGGACCTCAGCCCAAGACAACACATTCAGGCTTGGTATTTAGGTAGGGACCCCAGCCCAAGACGACACTTTCAGGCTTGGTATTTAGGTAGGTAGGTAGATTGGGTATTCAACATCTCATTCTCAAGAGCTAAGGTTATATAGAGATGTCCAAAGCCATTCGATATTCATTCATTCTTTTCAAAACCAGTTGTGGAGCACTGGTGAATGAAGACCCACCGGGAATTGAACCCAGGACCTCAAGCATGCTGAAGTTAGAGGTCCTTTGTGGTAAGTCCATGCATGGTCATGCATGGAGGAATCTCTTTCTAGTGACACACCTGTATACACCCCTCCATTAAACAAGTGAACTACCCATTGATCCACTCATTACCCAGAGTAGGTTTCATCCCTGTTAGTGATGACCTTGCTTATAAATTGTGACCTTGTATATAAATTGTGACCTTGCATATAAATTGTGACCTTCTTTCCATAACATTACTTTCTTTGGTTTGTTTACATATAAAACTTTGGTATCAACCCTTGTCTGAATGAAGCTGATTGGAGCGCAGGTCCCCTTCACGGGTGTGGTCTGACAAGGGTTAGTTACAGTTAATGCTACAAAAATTGGCAACCTAATTTATTCTGATCTCGTAATCTGTTAAATTTGACTTAACATCCGTTAATTTTTCTGTACTTTCTATAAACAAATTTGTTGTTCCTTTGCAATGAGAACAATTATAACTTTCAAAAGTGGTAAACATTTCATATTATATAATAATTTGACCTATAATACTCAGTTATTTTAAATCCTCTTTCAAGGATTATAACCATATGGTTCAACCAAGTCATTTTCAATTTCCTTTTTCTTCTTAATAAGAAATAAACAGACCCTCAAAAGTAATTCTCTTTTCAAACAACAAGCGGATGTAAATTGGCCACCAAAAAAAAAAAAATAATAATAATAATAATAACATAACTAATGATTTTCATAAATTGTAAATTGGAATAAACTAGGTAGAAAAATGAAGCTATGTTTACATCACAACAAACTTACATAAGCATTAATACATATATCACCAAAAAAATATAATTATCAGCACATGATTATT
The DNA here is from genome assembly GCA_020152595.1 of Chiridota heheva. NCBI lineage: Eukaryota > Metazoa > Echinodermata > Holothuroidea > Apodida > Chiridotidae > Chiridota > Chiridota heheva. The sequence continues at coordinate 194,998 of JAIGNY010001654.1, read as the reverse complement.
TCAAGATGACGCTTTGATATATACGTCATGCATGAATTATGTGTATATGTGTCCCTTGCTTGAGAAAGTAGAACATTAAAGGATAGCTGACTTTTGGGTGATTTCTGTGGGACTCCATTTTATGTGAAAGTACCCACTCCACAAAAGAACAAGATTTGACATTTTCATTCATAAAATTATTTCTCCTACTGATCCACCACTTTGACTGTAAACACCATACAAACCAACAACAACAAGACACGAACACCAATTGGTTGAAATTTCAACCAATCAAAATAATTTAAATGAATATCCTTATGCCGATATCCACCTTTAAAGGAATATTCCCAAGGATTTTCATTTTTTCATATATGATAGAGACATATTTTAGAAACAAAAAAAATGTAAAAAAAAACTATGTTAATATCTTATTCCGTTTAGAAGGTAACAATTTTAGAGTATTTTTGAATTTGGATCAAAGTGACTGATTGGCAACATCTGTGATGTCATAGAGACAATCTCAACAAAGCATCTTTTGTATTTCTTTAAAAATGATTTTTTTTTTTTTTTTTCTCATTGAAAATGTGAAGTACACCAAGAAAAAACCCAAAAGGTTTTCTTGTAAATTATATATTCCACCCTATCTCTATAATGAACCAAAAACGCTGTTTGATAACGTAAAAAAGTGTGATTAAATTGATACGAAATACATAAGAACTGTGCTGGAATTGCCTTGATGACATCACCAACATGAAGGACATGTACCAGGTGTTTTTAAGAACATTTTTTTTTCTACTCTTAAAATTGTAATAACTTTTAAATGGAATAAGATATTAACATAGTTTTTCACCACTTTGTTTCTACAAATTTTCTCTATCATATATTAAAAATGAAAATCCATGGAAAAATCCTTTAATATTACCAAAAGTCACTTAACATATTTGGAACAGAAAAAAAATTGAAGCGACAGTTTTTCAATAAAGTGACTTTTATCATTGGAGTCAATGAGGAGATTGATTTTCAGAAATATATGTTGGCTTCATTCACCAACTATACTCGTCATTTTCTGTTTATACTTTTATGGATCAAATAGTCTCTTTACAAAATTAGACAGACAGGATATTAAAAAAATTAGATAGGTATGCCATAATTCAAACGAAGCCATTTGATTGAATGTTTTACTGCCCATACTACGACATGTAAGCTATATTCTTCAAATAGTACCTAATTTATTACCTCCTAACAATAGTGAATTTCAAGATAATTTGTTATGGCTGCCTACATAAAAGGCACCCAAATAGCACACCTAACTACTGTATGTGACAGTACTAAAAAAAATTAACAGCTGTAAATATATGTAAGGAAATGCTACAAATTAGCCTAAACTATCTATATAATGCTACACAAGCACTCATTTCCACAAGGAAATGTACCAGAGTCAATTCTGTTGACAAGTCTCACCTCATACACTTAATCCAGTCAAAAAAGTTGAATATCAAGCCTATGATTATAAGAATGAATACACTGCAACACATGTTTGTGCATCATAAAAAAACAAAAAACAGACATAGGGCACAAAAAAAGGAATGATTACAATGATGGCCTCATTCATTTACTCATATCTCTTTGTTGAAAGAACTTTAATTTGTGTTTATACAACATATTAGAGCATTGAAGATGTAAGAAGAACTAATAACATAAGGTGAGATGCTCTGTCCTAACAACCCTTAAATCCATACTACAGCCATTAAGGCTCATGAGGCCGGTGTTTATTTCCTGGGCATAAGCAGATGGTAGCACACCACTCCCCATAGACAGACCCCCCCCCCTCCCCCGTGGACAGCATGCCAATCCATCACAGGTCAACTCCCCAGCAGTACTTTACAGCTTATTGAACTGGAGCAAGCAGAATGAACAGTAGCTGTGCAAGGTGGGGAGGGGAATTTTTCTTCGCACTTTCCCCAAGTGACATATTTTGTCTGATTTATAGGCTTTTGCCTTCATGACAACATTGTCCCTCTCTTGCCCCCCCATGACCAAAAACCTGACGCCGCCACTGAAAGAGAGAATGAAGTGTCTTGCTCAAGAACACGAGGCAGAGCTCGCAGCCAGAATCGAACCCAGTATCCTACCTAAAGACCCTTATCTCCTTTAATTTCTTTGTTTTGTGTCATATCAAAGGGAGCAAATAAATCAAACTATTGATGGGTAGAAAGAGGGGAGGTTATGTTTTCAGATAAGACTTTCAGGGAGGAGCTACCATTTTCTCTAAAAAAGGTTATGCCATACCTGGACTTGTGTTCCTATTGGTGGGTCAATTCAATTTATAATCAGTTTTTCATCAAGTTTTTGGTGGGTGACATTTCAACATTTAAGACAGATCTTTCAGGATAAGAAAAAACTTGTTTGACTGTGAAACATCAGAGATACTGCAACTTCATCACTACTACCATGCAGTTTGTGTCCTTGTTTTACCTATGGAAGATTTGAATGTCTGGACTAGTTATGTATCCATCATACATTGTGACACCATATGCTGCAGTGCCTCTCAAAGTCCTTTCTCCAAGATCAGAACTGTTTAGTTCCTTTTATCTAGCATGAAAATAGGGCGGAGGGGAGAAAATAGGGCGGAGGGGAGAAAATAGGGCGAGGGGAGAAAATAGGGCGGAGGGAGAAAATAGGGGAGAAAATAGGGCGGAGGAAAAATAGGGGCGGAGGGGAGAAAATAGGGCGGAGGGGAGAAAATAGGGCGGAGGGGAGAAAATAGGGCGGAGGGGAGAAAATAGGGCAGAGGGGAGAAAATAGGGCGGAGGGGAGAAAATAGGGCGGAGGGGAGAAAATAGGGCGGAGGGGAGAAAATAGGGCGGAGGGGAGAAAATAGGGTGGGAAAATACTGAGATGGATTGTTTGGATCCCATTTAAATACCTACCATGGAAACAAGGGTCAGTGGGTATCACAAGAGCTGCATTGTGTCCTTGAGCAAGACACAGTACCATACATGCTCCAGTCCACTTGGCTGTAAAATGGAAAGCTAACCTGCGATGAACTGGCTTTCTATCCAGGGGAGCCATATGCTCTGGTCTGTTTACATCAATGAAGCCTGGGATAGGAACTGCTCCTCAAGGGCCTAATTGCTTGGATGGATTTAACTTATGCACATGTTAAATTACGAATAAGGGTGAAATCATGACAGAAAGGTCAGCCAGGTGATCAGAACACTGTTTTGTCTGACTTGACCTTTCGTCTGGACGAAATATGAAAGAATATATAGAGACAATCGTTTTCTACAAAAGTGATACCAAACTTCAAACTTGAATATCTCCTTAATGGAATACAATTTTTGAATGCTTTCTTTACTGCTTTGTTCCTTTTAAAGGCCTCTTTCATATATGTTGGACTTGCTTGACCCCTGTTAACTAATCCTTTAAAGGAGTAGCTTAGTGGTCAATCAAGTTTATCTTATCTGACAAATGAAAGTGATATAATTTTTTTTTAAGACAGTAACTATTAAAAAACCTTTTGCTGTTAAGGCGATATTCAAGTTTGAATTGTCGCAACAATATGGTATAATCAAAACACTATTTCCGATTTGACCTTTTGTCTTATTGACATTTTGTCTGATTTGACCTTTTGTCTTATCTGACCTTTTGTCTGATTTGTCGTCTGATTTGATCTTTTGTCTGATTTAAACTTTTGTCTGATTTGACTTTTTGTCTGATATGACTTTTTGTCTGATCGGACCTTTTGTCTGATTTGACCTATTGTCTGATTTGACCTTTTTTCTGATTTGATTTTTTGTCTGATTTGACCTTTTGTCTGATTTGACCTTATGTCTGATTTGATCTTTTGTCTAATTTGACCCTTTGTCTGATTTTACCTTTTGTCTTATCTGACCTTTTGTCTGATTTGACCTTTTGTCTGATCTGACCTATTGTCTGATTTGGCCTATTGTCTGATTTGACCTTTTGTCTGATTTAACCTTTTGTCTGATTTGACCTTTTGTCTGATCTGACCTTTTGTCTGATTTGACCTTTTGCCTGATTTGACCCTTTGTCTGATTTGACCTTTTGTCTAATCTGACCTTTTGTCTGATTTGACCTTTTGTCTGATCTGACCTTTTGTCTGATTTAAGAATGATAATAACAATTCTGTCCACCAGGAAAGCTGAAACACCCTGCACCCCAGAGGAAAATTCTAGATGAGCAGTTGGGATTCCTAACCAGGACGAACTGGTCCCAACTTGGATTGAACATATTCCTAACTGGGGTGAACTGGTCTCAACTGGGATTGATCATATTCCCAACTTGAACCAGTTCATCCAGATTGGGATTTTCCAAAATTCCAGTTGGAAAAATCCCAACTAGAATTTTCTCTTGGGAATCTACTACCACTCACGGACATTAGAAAATTATGTGTCATGCATGCATTAATACTCTTATTATTACTCTACAATTGTGCCCCAACCAAACTTAATTGTAATACATATGCTGGCCCAAGTTATCTTTTTTGTTCAAAAATACATCTTGCAAACTAAATATAAAAATAAAAGTATAACCCTACGTTACCCAAATCTCAGCTTTAAGCTTACCCTAATTAGCAAGATTCTTTTAGTTATACTGTATCTTATTAAAAGTAAACACGATTCACAGAATTATCGATCATTATCAATATTATATACAATAAATCCTCCACATTTCAGGTTACGGTTTCAATTTTCAAAACCCACAATTGTCACAGTGCGCAGACTTCCAATGAATTATTGTCATACTTCTATCAAATCTACAAATAATGTAATTCACAAAAATATTGCATCAGATTTTTATGGTGAATTCTTTAAATTTACAAAAAGTATTCTACAGAATCTAAGTTTTTTTTTTTTTAATTGTGCATTAAAGGATTAGTTCAGTGGTCAAGGAAGTGTATCTAAAATGAAAGAGAACTTTTATCAACAAACTGGTGAAGAATATAATCTTATTTTGTTAAGAAAATATTAAAGTAGCTCTGGTCTTTTTTACTGTGTAGAAATGACTGGTGTATCAAGTCTAACAAGTTTAACAATTGTTAATGCAATTTAGAGAAAATTTATTTTACATTTTCACTATTTGAATTATTTTCCCTCGAACTTTCTCCAGGTGGTAAAGTGTAAATGTCCTTACTAGATTCTGTTTTACTTTTTTTTTTAAATATCCAATGGGTTTCAAGCTACAAAACCACAGGAAAAATATGATAAAAAATGTGAGGCTGTGACATCACAACTAGCTTGATTTCAGTCTATCGTTCCTACACAAAGGATACCAAACTTTAAACGTAATTATCTCCTTCATGAAATAAGATTTTTGAATGCTTTCTTTACCTTTTTGTTTCTTTTTAAGTCCTTTTTCATATAAGTTGGACTTACTTGACTCCTAAACTAATCCTTTAAAGGACTAGTTTAGTGGATGATCAACTTCATCTTATATGACAGACAACAATGAAAGGACAAAATTGTTAACAAAGTAACTATTCAAAAATCTTTCGCTGGTACGGAGATAGTGATTTTTAAACAAAACACGTCAAATTGATCAGCTATAGACCAACAGTGACTTCGCATTTTCAAGTTCCTCAATAAGTGGTTTGTGTTTGTTGACTTTGCAAAGTTTTAAACAATGATGTAAACAGTCAATCCCCAAACCCGAGTTAATGAGGTGTTTGACGTCATCCTCTTATTGAGAAGCCCCGCCCACTTTCACACTTTTTGGACGAGTAGCAATTACGTACTGGGATAGCTGTCTTAATTTCTGCGGTGAGTAAATTCCAGTCCGTCTCAGATAGCGTTAAAAACTGAGGCGTGATGAATTTGTTGTTTTTTCCTGCTAATGATATCAACTTTTATGATATCTTTTGGTACTTTTTGGGTAGATATTGTTGAAAAGGAACGATATATATTTTTTTTGTTGATATAAAACATAGGCCAAACTTGCCGTGCTCCTGATTGTTTTGCCATTTTTTAACGATACTGCAATTCGGAGTCAAATGTGCCAAGAATATGGTGCTAGAATAAACAGAGAGTAAAGAAAGAGTTTGTAGGTGAGAAATAGCAAGGGTTGAGAGAAGGAGAAAAGAATGGTAACTCCTTATCAAGGAGATGAGATAGAGAGAGGAGAAGTGTTAAAGGGGCACTAAACCGAAAAGTGAGGGTGTATTTTAGGGGTCCCCAAAATATGAAATGCTTATCTAGCACGCAATGGTGCAGCAATTTTCTAGTTAATAGGAATATTGAAGTGACCTTTGCTCTCACATCACCTGTGGGCTATGGAGGAATGAGGTTTGATCTGTTGTGGATAATATATCTGTGAAATACGGAAAAAAGAGGGTCATCACTTTTGGTCTAGTGTTCCTTTAATGAAACTTTGAGAGATAAGCTAACAGAAGAGCTGAACAATAGAGTTTAACAAAAGAGTTCAAAGAAAGAGTTAAAGAGAAGAGTTATCAGACTGGCGTGTAGTGACTTAACTGTGATTTACAATCTGAAGAAACTTTTAGAAAAACAAAGTTTTAATTAACACATGCATTTTTCGTAAAATCCATTACCAACTGTTACAAAAGTGAACATGTGACATCACTCTTCTATAGTAGACTTCTACACCAGTCATTTTCATTTCAAGCTTTGACATCTTAACAGAACAAGATAAAGAAGTTTCTCAACAAGTTATCTTTATCTATCTGTCCTCAATCATAGAAGATATACACTTCCGGCCACTGACCTGATCTTTTCATGGTGAAACTGAAACCTACTGTTGCATAATCCTCAAGGTAGAAGCTTTAAAGTCAATGGATCACAACCAGGCCCATAGAATTAGACAACGGAGAAGGCTGGGCTCCCATTGACTGATGTGATAACAAATGAAGTATTGTACATGTACGAGAGTCCATTGTCCGTGTCTTCTTGTATGTATTCACGAGAGACACCAAGACCACGATTTTCCCAAATGACTGTAAGGATAACAAATTTTTGAAGTCACTTTATTTAAAAATCTGTCACTTTGAATGTTTCCTTTTCTTCATATGCTATGTAACTTCGTATTCTAGATAATATTAAGTCATTGGGAAAAACCTATCGTTCTAACACAGAAAGTGGAATTTCAGGCCGATTTTATAACCTTGGGCCATGCAAATCAGCAAATTCGCCCAGGCCTAGTGTTAAAATATGGCAACATAAACATTCGAAAGAACCTTCTCTTTGCTATAATTAACTTATTATTATTAAAGATGGCGTTCAGCTTGCCGACAACATTATGATATATCAAGGTGGTACACAACTAAGCTACATATCACAACATCCCCCTTTCCCAATAAAAGAAAACTACTAATATATTTACATTATGTACAATGGCGGTAGTTGCCACGAAGTCAAATGAAGTTTTGGGGTAGACAAGAATGCATGCCAAGAAACAGAAGTATTGTACATGTACAAGAGTCTGTCATTCGTGTCTTCATGCATGTCTTCATGCATGTCTCAGTGCATGTCTCGGTGCATGTCTCGGTGCATGTCTCGGTGCATGTCTCGGTGCATGTCTCGGTGCATGTCTCGGTGCATGTCTCGGTGCATGTCTCGGTGCATGTCTCAGTACATGTCTCAGTACATGTCTCAGTACATGTCTCGGTACATGTCTCAGTACATGTCTCAGTACATGTCTCAGTACATGTCTCAGTACATGTCTCAGTACATGTCTCTGTATCTAATGGGAGGTTTGATGGTTGGTATGGCCTGATCTTGTATTAAACGGGTGATGGCCTGAAGCTGGGGGGTTTCTTTCTGCATCATTTCCAATGGGTGTTGTAGGAGACTGCAAGATTGCTTGGTGTGGGAATAGTTGGCATTTCTCTTAGATGTGACCTGTTTTGCCTGATCCTGGATCCATTCTGTGTTGGCACTTCATAAGATCGGGGTTCAGGACCAACTCTGGTTATTTCCCTTGGAGTCCACATTTTGTTCTCATAGTCAAGAACTCTTGTTCCTTCCCAGCATGTTTGCTGTCATGGGTTTCTTTCATTTGCTGCTTCCTTTCTAACAATTTGCCAAAAGTCTTGTCGGAGCACTGCACATGATCATGGTACTGGTAGCTTGGCAGTGTGCTTCGGATTTGTCTTCCAAATAGAATTTTGGCAGGCAATGGAAGGCTGGTATCCAAAGGAATAACTCTGAGGTTAAGCAAAGCCACTTGGGTGTCATGGTTGGTTTTGAGGCAATTTCTTAATAAGGGATTTCACTGTTCGGATCATTCTTTTAACTAGGATGTTTGAAGCAGGATATCTTGGTGAGGATGTGGTATGGGCTATTGCCCATTTCTCACACATGTCCTTGTATGGTTGTCCTGAATACTGTGGGCCCTTATCAGAGAAAATTTTAGTGGGTGGACCAAACATGCTGAAGGTTGCAGCGGTGCTGTGTGCCACTGCAGCACTTGAGGTAAAAGATAACTTGAGCACAACTGGGTAATTTTGAGTAATAATCTGTGATCAGTAGATAGGTGTCCTTTCTAACTTGAAACAGATCTGTTGCAAGTTTTGTCCATGGGGTTGGTCACCATCTACCGAGTTTCACTTCTTGGTAGCAGTGGTAAAAGGATCAGTTAGCAGTGAAAGAACAATCCATGAAGCAATATATTTCCTTAGGAGAAATGGCCTGTCAATTATTCACAGTTAATGCACACATCACCACAGACATATGATACACAGCTATTTGTATCACCAGTTTGCAAACAAATTTCTCCCACTGAGACACCTAACACAGATGAGTGATTTCAATCATAAAAGCGCCCGATTACTCCACACTGGCTTTCTGTAATCTTATACACACAAATAACCTTGGGCAACGCGGCTGTGTTGTGCATGGAAATGGCAGATAAACAATCATTGTTTGGAGTTGAAACAGAATACACTGAACAGGAAATCGGTTTGGTAATTGTCATACCTGAGTTTTCAGGATTAACTTAGGTGTCGGGTGTGGGTAGGCTTAAAGATAAATTTTTCGGCATGCTATCGCAACAACTGTCAAATAGATGCACACATCACGCGATATTTGAACTGTTAAATTTCACCACCCTCGAAGATGTCGTATCATGGAGTATCCTTCTATAGCAGTTCTGCTACAAATGAACTTGATGTAACAAATGGTGATTATCCATGACATATTCCATGCATATAGCACCAACTTGACAGCCATTGAACTTGAAAATTATTTGCATACAACCTCGTGTATTCATAATGGAATGTTTATCTACCAGTTCAGAGATATATGTTTTGGATTTTGATTCTGATTTGTGAAATGAATAGCTTGCCAAGCAGAAACAACTTTGCTGAAATTCCTCATCAGCGATCAAGCTTACGACAATTAAAACACAACTTGCATTAGCATAGCAATACATGACCAGCAACACATTAATGCTCTGTGATTTTGAACACTGTTCCTATTCATACAGGACATAGTCCTACTCATGGATAAAAATAAATAAAAACAGGCTCAATAAAACAATACCCATGGCTAAGGCTACAAGTTTTTAATTTAGCAAATGCTCATCCGTACGGTTAGTTAGTGAACAGTTTCCGTACTATCTGGATGTTGTCAACATTTCCGTTTGTACTGCAATTTCACCCATGGAAACAAGAATTCACCTATTCCTTTTTGTGGAAAACAAAATTATAACAAAATAATTGTAATAAAACATACCTGAATACTTTTTTTGTTTGTTTGTATAACTATAACCAGGCCTACAGTGTCAAAAGATGGACTTGCCATGCAGTAACTGCACATTTGCATTCAATTCACCAAAAAGAACTTTCAATTACAACCTAGACATCTGCATCACCCTCATCAGTGTTTCAACCTTGTGTTGCCCTTGTGAATGAAGATTGACACTCAGTCTCATCAACAGAGAAATTTATTCTATTCAAAAACACCAAACATTTTCATGTTATTGGTTTTAAGCAACAAACTGAATTAGATATCATAATGGCTAAGTTTCCAGAAATGAACTGGTCTGCAGGGACATTGCTGATGAATTTCAGCTGTTCAAGCAAGGAATGGAGCTGTCATTTATAAACAATAATATCACCGACCTTAAAAATACAAGCCATCAAAATCAAAATTGATATTAGCAATGAAGGGCTCAGAAAAATAAACTCATCTAGCCTTTCACCAGATGACCAAAAGCAACCAAAAAAATTGTGGTCTCTTTTCGAAAACCAATTGCAAATTAAAGATGGCATTCAGCTTGCTGACAATGTTACAATGCATCAAGGTGGTACACAACTAAGCTACATATCACAACAAATGATAACTTTGCAAAGTTTTAAACAATGATGTGAACAGTCAATCCCCAAACCCGACTCAATTGTTTGACCATCCTCTTAAACCCGACTTAATGAGGTGTTTGAATAGCGTCATCCTCTTATTGTCCGTCTCAGAAAAAACTGAGGCGTGATGCTTTTTAAGTCCTTTTTCAAAAAAGTTGGACTTACCCCCTGACTTTCACACTTTCTGGATTGATCAAGTTCATCTTATATGACAGACAACAATGAAACGACAAAATTGTTAACAAAGTAAGTATTTGGATGAGTAGCAATTACTTCCTGAGATGGCTGTCTTAACTTCTGCGTTGAGTAAATTCCAGTCCGTCTCAGATAGCATTAAAAACTGAGGCGTGATGAATTTGTTCTTTTTTCCTGCTAATGATATCAACTTTTATGATATCTTTTGGTTCTTTCTGGGTAAATTTTGTTGAAAAAGAAACGTATATTGATTTTTGTTAGACACAAAACATAGGCCAAAAACATAGGCCAAACTTGCCGTGCTGCCGACAGTTTTGCCATTTTTTGAGATTTTAGTTTGGTTTATTATGCAAGTTTATATGATTCCCCACGTATTGATACCAAATGCCGCCTTGAGTAGTCTGAAAAATCGTACAATTAACCTTTGGAATTTTTTACCTCTTGAAAAACAATAATTAAAAACAATTATACCACTCCATAAACATCTTAAGACATATTTTCCAAACATAGTGAATTATGTATTGTTATGTTAAAGCCTCAATCTGCCCCAAATTCCACTTTTCCTGTTACGACAACATGGGTTTTTCCTGATAACTTCAGATAATCTAGAATACAAAAAGGTACATAATATATTTTTAAAAGAAAGAAAACCGAAGCGACAGCTTTTTTAATAGAGTGCATTTTATCACTCGTTATCATTGCTACCAATAGGGAAAATCATGATTTGCATGGCCTAAGGTTACAAAATCGACCCGAAATTTGACTTTCCGTGTTAGGACGACGTAAGTTTTTCCCAATGACTTAACTAACATATTAAGAAAAGAAAAAAATCAAAGCGAAAGATTTTTAAATAAAGTGACTTTAAAAATGTATTATCGTTACAGTCAATGGGGAAAATCGTGCCTTTGGTGACTCTCGTGAATACATGTTGGCTTTATTCGGTGATCAAGATCAGCATTCTCCGCTACCTTTAATTCTATGTACCAGGCCTTTTCTTCTTCTCACAAAGCCCCGGGTGTTCTCTATCATATATTAGGTGCAATCCAGTCTGCAAGTTTCATCGCAAGTTCATATCCAGCAAAGCAGGCCTGTGAAAGAAACAAACCAATACAAGGGTCAAACGTCATGACACACTGGTAGCTGAGGTCAACATGTGACTGTGAGGTATAATATTATATATAAAGTAGGGTAGATAATAATAGATATAGGGTAGATAATAAAAGTACTAGGGTGCTAACAGTAGGGTAGATAATCTCCAAAAAGTGAAGGATCTGATTCAGACTTTGATGTCAAGGTCCAAAACTTGTAGGGTTCAGGGACATTGATCACGCCATGAAAAATGGAGGGGGGGGGGGATTCCCTGCTTCATGTATATGCCACTGGGAGCAAGAGGAAAGAAAACACTAGAAGAATCGAATTGAATGATGATAAGAATGAGATCCAAAAATAGGAAGACATAAAGCAGGAAGGTCAGGGTTGAATAGAGGTCACGACAGAAGAGGAACGAATTGGAGACAGAGGGACAAAAATGGCCACCAGAAATGTTGTTTAGGTAGATTTTACTATCATCTGAGACCTGAATTGGGGTGGAAACATTCTTGGGCAAATATAATTTGTAAAGATGTTTTCTTTCTTTCAGCAGGGTTAAAATTCTTTCCAGGGTTATGAAGATTATTCCAGAATATTTGCTGGGATAGTAATGATTCAGGTGGGAGATATTTCACACAGCCTTGCAGACAAATACACCTAACTTTGTGACAGAAGTAATTTGCCTGCTCCTCACCCAGCCTTTGAAAGAAGTGGACAATGGTTGGATGAGGCTGTTAAACAGTGTGGGAGCATGCCTATTAATGGGATTAATGGGAACATAAACGTTCCTAAAAATTGGAACATTTTGCTACATGGAAACCGCCATTTTGTGATATTTCTCATAATCTAACATTAAAGCCTTATGCAATATTACATATTTCAAATTTGAAATACCTCTGGGAAAAATATCTTTGCTGAGGGAAATTTAAAACTCCTGAAAATGCCTTCATTACTGTCATGGCTAAAACTTTTCCACTCCCATTTAATATGTTCACCATGCCGTTTTCAAAATATTAGAATTAATAGACAATAGAGGTGGTAGGCTTTTTGGCGCGAAACAGCAATGTTTAATTCAAAATATTTTCAACACAATTAATTTTTAATATTTCAAGTACATAAATTAGAAACTATGACATTGTATCGCAACATCTGAACAATAATATGGCTGCAATATTCTCCTGTATTTTAAATGTTCCTATTAATAGGCTTCTCGTGTATTATAAATGTTCCTATTAATAGGCATGCTCTGGACTGTTAAAGGGTGGTCCCAACAGCAAAATAGTTACCCTTGCCTGGTTCTCTGAACACAATTCGGACCAGAATCCTGAGAATGTGGTGTTTATTCACTTTCCATCCCAGTCCAGTCAAATTAATTCATGGTGCTGAATTTGAGCTTCTGCCTCGAGAATTGGACTGGCACTGACAAGAGTTCATTGCGCGTTACAGATGGCAATGGCATGGTTGACCAAAAACTAATCCGTTGCTATAATTTTGAAGGACAGTTCTACAATTACTTATATCTTAAACAACCACAACAAAGATGAATACTCACAGCATTAGCAGTGGAGGATCTTATCAATAAAGGAACAGTTCCCTTATAGAATGCTCGAGGGCCTTCTTTCTTCAGCAATGTCCTCACTGTGTGAATAAACCTTATATTTTCACCTTCAGTTGCTGTAAGACAATGGTAAAATGATTATGCAAATATGATTACATCACAAGTAGAAACCATATACTTCAGAAAGATTTAAGATGAATGAATGTTTGGTTTGGTGTTTAATGACCGGCAGTGACTGTGCTACAGGGGGCATCCCTCCCATCGGGACCGCTTTTCTCCCTACTTTCCCCTCCCCACCCAATTTTTTTGTAAAGTGACATATTTTGTCCGATTTATAAGATTTTCCCTCCTATGAGACAAAAAAAAACAGCCCTTTTCTTGCCCCCCCAGCCCACCCCCCTCCCCCCGTTTTGAAATCCTGGCACAGCCATTGATAACCTAAACAAGCCAAGGACAACTTTATCGTGGTAAAATTATGTAGTTTGGTTTCTTTCAGATAAACTATTAAACCAAATTCTACATTTGATCATTTCTGAACACCGAAACTACCAGCATGAACTTTCTGACTTCATCTTTCTTCCCAGGTATGATACAATTTTTCCAACAATCATAATTATTCCAAAAACTAAAACATTGTCAAAAAGTTTTCCCAACTTGACAAACTTTGAAAAATATTGGGGATGGCACACCCAGTTTCAAACCCTGTAGTTTTGTGCCTTTTCATATTGCGCAGTCTACTGAGAAATATTTTTAAGGCATGCGCAAACTGTAACTTTGACACATCAACCTGAATCAAACTCTCTTTAACTGACAACACCCTGCATGGCGATGGTAGAACTACAACCTCTGGAAAAGGCATTATCTTCCTCAGCCACAAGAAAGATTATGATCTTTTCTTCTTATCACATGTCACCTAACCTCATTAGTCCCCCCCCCCATCCCACCCCACACCCCCCAATATTTTGAATACTCCACTGCCTCTGCTTCTATTGCTATTTTCTGAGAAGTTTTATTTAGAAAATAACATTTTTATTCAACTCTGCCCTTTTCACAGTACACTATTTTGTAGAAAAATGTCTCATTTCATAAAACTGTGAAGCTTAAAAGATACATTTCCTGAAACAGCCTTCAAAATAATATCATTTTATGAAGAACGTGTCATGTTGAAGGGTTTACGTGGAATATTTTCAAATTGTACTAAGGAAAAATTTGATATGTAACAAAACTTGATGAAAATGTGGGTAACATGTTTCAAGGGTGAGGCATATATTACTAATAAATATTCCTTAAACCAATCACCTACCTTACGAATGTATGATATTTAGTTGGAGGGACAAAATATGATGGGTGGGGGATAAGGGTGGTGGGGGGGGGGTGGTGGGGGATGAACATCTTTCTAGTCATATATAATTATACAATTTATATAGAGTATTTGCATTGTCATGACCCGTGCATTAATTCCTGATAATGCATGACCTTGATTATTTGGTTCATTCCATTCTTAGAACAGGTGAATGTTTTAACCCTTACTCTACCAGAGCTTTTAAGATTACAATTTTATGGAACTTTTTTGCAAAGGGGGCTTTTTCACAAATTTATTGTCATTTTCTCCGGAAGCAAGTTTATGCTAAATGAAAGCTTTCGACTTTCGTTCATTTGCAAAATTTTCTGGTCAAATATGCAAATTTAGGAAAATGAGGTAATCAATTCAGATTATTAAATGTGCTAAAACTGCTATCTTTGTGATATTCTGCTCTCTTGTGGCTAATTACAAAAAATTATTGATAGAATTTAAAATTGTTGAAAGCAGGACCTTTCATTTGATAGTACTCTTGATTTTCTTGGGGCAAGGAAAAATTAATATGTCAATTTCAATTTTTTGACCTTTTTGACCTCTGATTTTGCCAATGATCTATCTGATAGGATTTGGCACTATACTTTCCCATAAACATACATTGTTCCTTTCTATGATGCACAAAACTAATATAATATAAAAAGAAAATGTTTACACCATTTTTCAATAAAAATGTTATGCAAATGATATGCAAATTAGCAAATTATCTCATTTATTATGCACAGACTTGAAACTTTCAGCTTATGACCCAATTTCAGCCATTGGCAGCTTTGAAAATACTTTTAATTATTCAGGTTATGCTGAATGTATTTTAGAAACTTACTTCTGTTGATTCCAATAGGAATTCTCAGTAAAAGGTACTCAAAAATGGTTCAGAGCATCAGTAATCATATTAACTTTGCCAAATTTGGTAACCTTCACTGACAGTTGGTACCGCATATGAAATTTTTAACAAATTTGTCCAAATACAGGAAAATACTTATGAGAAATACAATTTCAACTCTTTCCAAGGAGGTACGGAGGAGGGGGATGGAGGGGGAAGGAGGGGGGGGGAGTATAGGGAGGTGGGATGGAAAAATGTGGCCCCATCCAGGATCCAAACTGCTTCAAAATAAAGGATTTTCCCCTAAATGGCAAGGGTGGGGGAGCATTTTTACTATGAGATAATTCTTTAGTCACGGTTTACATCAATTTTATTTATTTTTCAGGAAAATTCATTCAATGTTTGGGAAATCTCTTTTCAATCTATGGGAAATTTTCCCCATTCCCGTGCAATTTTCGTAATATTTTCTTTATTTTGGGGCAATTTTTCTTTAATTTTATGATAAAGTTTCATCAACTGTCATTCAATTTTGGGCAATTTCCTCAAATCTCGTGCTGTTTTCTTCAATTTTTGGACAATTTCCTTTATTTTGGGGCAATTTTTCTTCAATGTTTGAGAAAATTTCTTTTATTTGGGCTAATTTTCTTTAATTTTCAAGAAATTTCATTTAAAGTTTGTGAAATAATTTTTAATCTTTGAGAATTTCCTTCATTCTCGTGTAACTTTGGAAAAGTTCCTTAATTTTAGGAAAATTGTTCTTCAATTTCAGTAAATTTTCTTCAATTTTTGGGAAACTTTTACTCTAATATTCATGATATCCTTTTTCAATGTTTGGGAAATTTCTTTTATTCTCGTTCAATTTTTTGGAATTTCCTTCATTTAGGGACTACCTTTTTTGAATTTCGGTCAATTTTCTTTCGTTTTGGACCAATTTTCTTCTATTTTAGGTGAGTTTTCAAATTTCCTTGAAAAGTTCAATGTTTGGGATATCTCTTCATCGATTTACAATAAATTTTCATCAATGTTGGTAAATATCCTTCATTGTTTGAAAATTTCCATAAATTTTCGATTTTCAGAATTCTTTTTTACAATTTTTCTTAGATTATAGGCCAATTATCCTCAATTTTCAGGAAATTATTTTCATTTTGGAGCAATTTTCCTTCAATTTTAGGTAAGTTTTCTTTAATTTTGGGAATATTTCTTTCATATTTGTGCTATCTTCTTCAATTTTTGGAAATTTTCTTTAATTTTGGCACAATGTTTCTTTGATGTTCTGTAAATTTTCATAAATTATTGGAAATTGTTGTCAAATTTTACTAAAATTTCCAAAGATTTTATAAAAATCTCCTTGAATTTTTTGTTAATAATTTCCCAATTTTCCCTATCTAGAAAAAACTTTTTAGCGATGATCGTTCTCTCTGCTTTCCCACTTATTAAGACCATGCACCCGTGTCCCAACATGTTCCATTAATTGTGTCAAAACCAATCATAAAAGGGTCAAAAATCACAACATTTGACATATTTTACAAATAATTACAAAAATTATGATAAGGTATGAGCAAAATTCGATTAGATTTGGACAATATCACTTGTCTACATGATATATATAAAACCTAAAAAAAAACATTTATTTTCCAAGCAACTTTTGTCAATTTAAAGAAAAAATGCATTTTTTGGGACATTTTAAACAAAAAGTGAAATTTCTGAATGTTTGGACAAAATTTACCCAAAAAGTGAGTATAGACCCCCGAAAAAATACATTATTATGAAAGATCTTTCCGAGATCTTTGCAATGAAACTATTCGCACACCTTTAGTATTTTGGTAAGGTCCCGCCGAAGGCTTGTAGCCAAGAGGGGAGCCGTGGGATCCGCAACCCCCTCTCTTGCTGAATGTCAATTTTGGGGATGTTTTTAAAAATGTTAATGGTTATGCTCATGAGTTTGTTCACTCTGGTGAAAATTATTTTCCATAGAGGTCAGGGCTCCCCCCTTTGAAATTTCTGGGGCAAGCCCCTATGCCTATGAACATGAATGTTTCTAACACACACAGTCCCCTCTGCATATCAACCAGCCACAGCAAACAAACTCTCAGTTTACCTGTTTGTATCCTCGATTTGATAACATCAGCAGGCACAGCAGTGATTAATGGAAGAACACCAGCTAAAGCACCCGCTAGTGAAATTCTCATTAGACTCAGATCACTTGTGCTGGAATAAAAGAATGAGATAAGAATTATCAAAACATAGAAATCAGTAATTCCCAGGTGGGGAGAATTGGGACATTCCCCCTTACTTTTCAGCAAAATTATCAAAAAATCAGTATAATTTGAGAAAAATTTGCCTCTTGCTTCCCCCCACACACACTTTTGGGCTGAGAGGCCATGTCCCCCCACCCTACTTTCCAAATAAGAATTACAACCCATAAAGATATCCTAATGTAGCCAGAATATATATGTACACATATAAGTGTTATCTTCTGGTTCCTTTAGGACGAATACTTATTCTAGTACAGATATTTCTTTTTGCACAGATACTTCTTTATTGGACAAAGACTTCCTTTTAGACAGATACTTCATTTTGGACAAATACTTCTATTTGGACAAAGTTTGTTTGTTTGTTTGATGAAGGCTTAACGGCACCACAACAACTAAGGTCAAATTGTGCCTGAGAGGTCAGATCATTCTAGAGGTAGTGAGTAAAGGAAACTGGGGGAGAATGAGAGAAATTTAAGGACAAAAGGTCAGAAAGCTGTGATCGTGAGGGAAGGTGCATGGTTGAAACAAAACAAAGTAGAGAGGGGGTGGAAGAGGAGAATTAAATATGGTCGTAGAGGGAGGCATGATGAAGGAAGGAGATAATTTTATCCGGAGGAATTTTTCTGGAAGAACTCAGCCATTGAGTTGTAGGGAGCGAGGGAAGCTCTGGGAAGGTTATAGGGAGGGAAAGCAAGGAGGGCGTGATGGATTGTGAGGGTGCAGTGGCAATTGTTGCAGAGGGGTTGGGGGGAGCCAAAGTCTTCTATTCGGACAAACACTCCTTTTGGAAAAATACCTTCTTTTGGACTGAAAGTAATAATTGGACAAATACTTCTTCATGGACGGATATGTAAGCAATGACTACTCTTTGTACAACTGAGCCCTCTTTAAATGTAGCAAATAATAATAATAACAATAAGAGTAATAATCGTAATCATATTACTACAAAATTGGTCAACATTTTGATGGGGAAAAAAATTCCAGTCATTGTCATAGCCACAAGAGGGGAATGGGGGTGGAGTCTGAATCCCCCCCCCTCCCCCCATTTTTTCCTTCAGGAATACATTATCAAGGTCCCTTAGGTCCCTCTCCCAGCTTGTTGGACTATGCCACTGCCAGAAGTTGTCAATTGCTGAATTTAAAACATAGAAACAATAGATTACATACAAACCCTACCAGCATATTTTCAACAAGTTACAATAGCATAAAATTTCATATAACTTGCAAAAGCTTATTCAGTCATAACCCCAAACCATATCTATTTTTTACATAAGACTATAAATGATTCCTTCCAGTATACTGAAAGATAATTGGGTAAGTGTTGCTGGACCAAATACAAAGCTTCCGAACAGCAAAGCAGCTTTCAGCATTAAAGACAAAAAAGGATGTTAAAGTAACATAAATAGTTGCATAACATAAATGAGAGCAGGAACTGTTAAAACATTGTGAGTTACAATTAATATCTTCAGAAAGCTCACAACAACAAAATTCCAATCACATTAACAAGATTATGATATGAGCAATATTTGTCTGCAGGGCTTAATGTTTGATGATTTAAGACCCCAGGCCCCCAAGCCCACTAAGACCCTGGGGCAATTTCCCCCTTTGATCACCTCTCGGCGGTACTGCACAAAAGGGTCATTCTCCCAGCCCGCTGAGACCCACCCCCAGAGTCTCCCAGAAATCTGCCAGGGCCATTCTCTGGCTGGGCACACACGTAACGTAACCGTGAATGGACCCAACAGATTCTCCCAGAAATCTGCTGGGGCCATTCTCTGGCTGGACACACACATAATGTAACAGAGAAAAGCCTGAATTAATGATTTGAACCTGCTTAGGTTTGATTATGGCAAATAATTAATTTAGTGCTACCGGTTCTTCCAAAAGATAGAATCATGAAAATATGGTCCCTACTATTTTTTTTTTTGTTAATTGAAAAGTAAAAATTCAAAGGACTTTATCCTAATTATATGTTTAAAGTGCTTAGTTGTAGTTATTAGTTTAAAATAAGCTTTCTTCATTCATAACAGATTGGGAATGCACCATTTTCAAAAACGACTTAAAAGAAAGTTCACGAAACATTCACAACAAACCATGACATGTGGAAGGGAGCTTGACGATAGATACTTTTGTGACACATTTGTTGCGGGACATAGAATCTGCCATCTCCCAAAACACTTTAAGTTTATTGAATTTGGGTGGTCAGTGAATGTTGCATACTTATACACAACAACACCAGTAAAACTAATTGGAACACATCTTACGAACTTGAAACAAAAGCTGTAAGGCTAGGTAAGATGAGGACATGTGTTCCGGTTCCTGTTGGGCTAATGACTTTTAAAGCAAATTTTGGACCACGATTTGCACTTGCTAAGTTTTGTATTATCCAAACAAACAAGAAAGAAAACAATGATTTATTTGATTTGCTAATGAAAGAAGGCAAATAGTAGTTACTGTACCTCTGACCAAAGTATGTTAGTACAAAAATGTCCCCAACTAACTACATAAGCAAATTTCACTGCCAGGTAGTTCTAGATGAACCAATAAGAGATGCTAATCAAGAAAATTCTATTCACTAAATCTCTTTCTCTTTTAAAATTCTCAATCATCTCTTTAACTTTTTGGGTTCTCACCAATTTAACCATGGAGCTATTAACCGATTGGTTAATAGCTATTAACCAATTAACCAATCGGTTAATAGCTATTAACTGATTAACCAATCATTTAATAGCTATTAACCGATCAGTTAATAGCTCCATGATTTAACCCAGAGCATTTCTCAAGACCTGGAAAATATCTACGGTTGCGGCGGTTATAACCGCGGGATAAAAAAGAATTTTTATTTTTATTAATTAAATGTTTCTTGAGTAGGCAACAGTATATATGGTAAATATGTGCTATAAAAATGTCCCCCATGTAATTGTACAAAGATTAGTACATAAAATTGCAAAAGAGGAAAGAATATAAAGATGTATTTACTACATTCATATTATTTCTGTCATTATTTTTCGTCGGAAGTTTTTTGACACCTTTATTCGGAACCGTGGGAATTTTTATAACGAATTCCAACTCTGCATTTATCACTACTTTAGCAGGAGTGTGAAGCGGACGATGATCTAGCAGAATGCACGGATAGTGCCAAGGATTGTGCTCAGCTTTGGCTGAAGCACTACATCTAGTTTGTAAGTGTGGACACGATAAGAAGAAGACAACTTTACCACTAAATATACTACTACGCTACTATTAAATATACCACTACTCTACCATTAAGTATATCACTACGCTACCATTAAATATACGCTCAGCACTTGTTACCACTGTACGACATGTGAATATTCAATAAAAGATGAAAGAGCAATCAAATCAACGCCAAACAGAAAACAATTACAAATGTGGAAGAACAAAGCTTACCGGTGAAACATTGGCTGTGAATACAGACATGAATAGTTTATAAAACAGATGTTTAATCATTAAAAGAGACTTAAAGTAAAATATTCTAGCTTGATATATGATATGGAATTAAAAAATAAACCAACAACCAAAAACCTTATCATAGAATCTTATTCCATTCTCAAGTTATCAAAGTTTGAAGTTCTGACATGGATGCTGCGGTTTTGTCTAATTTTGCATCGAATCATGCCAATGACATAGTTTGCCCTATTTGTTAGCATACAGGGGTGTATAAAGCTTTAGAAAAGTGGGGAGAGGGCATGACCTCTTATGGGGCACTTTTTAAGTCATATGCATGTCCCCCATCCCACTCTGTAGATAGAATAAGTAAGCTCTAATCAACAAAGTAAAGTAATAGGGGCACTTCATTTTTAGAAGGGGCACTTTTCCAATAGGGACACATTCCACCCGTACTTAAGACTGACAAGAGTCACCAGCTTCCTACTATTGGGACAGTAATTGAGGGGCACTAATTATTTCAAAGGGACACTTTTTATTTCAAAAGGGGAACTTTTGTCATTTTTCACATGCCCCCAGTCCCCCACCCCCACAGTTCCTACACCTATGCTAGCAAATGTAATGCATTTCTTAAGAATTCTCTTGAAATTTGCTTTCCAAAGTGCTTTGACATGAAGTTCTAAGGGCTTGATTGATAAAT
This sequence comes from Chiridota heheva, assembly GCA_020152595.1. Classification (NCBI taxonomy): domain Eukaryota; kingdom Metazoa; phylum Echinodermata; class Holothuroidea; order Apodida; family Chiridotidae; genus Chiridota; species Chiridota heheva. The sequence goes on along the minus strand of JAIGNY010001654.1, from coordinate 173,301 downwards.
ATCAATATCATATAGAAATAAAAATTATAGAACCATGCAAAAGGAAAAATTATTTCATTGAAGTTAAAAATTGGAAATTATGATAAAGAAATTCATTAATATTCCAATCTGTATTGGGTGTATGACATCATTTTTAAGAGGACATATGAACAAAATGGCCACTCCCATGTAAGGTTATACTGACAGAATTATTATTTTGATAAACTAGAAAATATATGCTAAATCTTTTTGTACAATGGAAATTTTCTTCAGATGTCTTAAATCATTATTTATATCATATCAAATGAAAAAAGGACAAATTTTATGTCTCCTTTAAAGGTAATTAACCTTTCTGGATTTAATGATTGACAGCTTGTTTTAACCAATCACCACACAAATTTGCCAGCAACAAAATCTGCATAACTAAATGGGGCAAACATCCTACGCAGTACTGGTACAATACAACTAGCTAGCGGCGTGCTCTGTAGTCAATGCAACTTACTGTACAAAACAAATTTCTGCACACATAGACTGAGTGACAGCAAAATGGCGAACAAAAATGCACTTACGGGCTGCAGACTTTGTATAAATCTAATTGCTGTTATCCAGAACAATTAGCAAACTGAATTTTGTTTATCCTATTTGCTAAAAACTCTTAAGATCCGGAGAAGTGCCACAAATGAATCAAAGCTTGCAGCAGGCCTCGCGAACATCTAAATGTCAACGCATTGGTGATGCGATTGCGGATTTGAGGTTTGTTTGCCCCACATAGTTACTGCATTGCTATGGTGGGCGTGGCCTATTTGGAAACCTGGAAAGGTTAATTGCTTAAACAGCACACATTCACAACAAGAATATATTTAATGAGGTGAGTTTTAGGTGTGAGTTTTGTATGGTGTTATATGATCAACAATGGAATTTGATCAGAGATTACCAGAGATTGCAATACCTACTGAAGAATAAAATATTTATCTAAAAGTGTAGATAAATGATTATGTTGACGCATTGAAGCCTAGTTCAGGGGTCAAGCAAGTCTACCTTATATAAAAGAGGACTGACTTCAAAAGAAACAAAACAGTGAAAGCACCCAAAAATCTTATTCTGTTAAGGAGATATTTAAATTTTAAGTTGGATATCATGTGTGTAGAAACAACTGAAATCAAACTAGTTGTGACGTCACAGCCTCAGATTCCTCAAACTGTTGATGTATTCTATCATATTTTCTCCTGTGATTTTGTGGCTTAAAGACCATTGGATGTGTCAGGACAGCAATAAAAATAACCTAGTAAAGGTAATTTACCACCTGAAGAAAGTTTAAGGAAAAATAATTGAAATAGTCAATCATTTAAATACATTTTACCAATTGTTAAGAATGTGAGGATGAGAGTGCCAACCTTCCATGTTAGACTTTAATACTGCACCAGTCATTTCTATATAGATAACAAAAAGCTTTAAACATGAATACCTCCTTAACGGAATAAAGTTTTTGAATGCTTTCTTCACCATTTCTTTTCTTTTAAAGTGCTTTTTCATTTCAGATGAACTTGCTTGACCCCTGAACTAGTCCTTTAATAATTGAAAATAACAATTAGTCATGGTCGAAGAAAATAGAAAACGATCAGATTAGTTTAAGTACAAATGATTTGCCAAGAAATGCCGCTTAAATCCTAGCATAGCTGTACAACTCTGGCAAAATGTTTTCTTGTAACACATAGTTTATTTCATTATTAAGATAACTGTAAATTTAAAAAAAATTGTACATTTCATACATTTGTTTGAAATAATTGTAAATGATAATAGTGTTATGAAATTGTGTTAAAAAATAAATTTGTATTAAAAGAATAAAAAAAAAAAAAAATCTACAAAACGCATAATAAATGTACTTCATTAATCCCTATATAGCAATATTATACTACAATTTTTCCGAAATGTCAGGTGATGAAGCAAGTTGTAGAGGCATATGACACAGCAGAAATATGATACAGAGCTGAGCATGGTACCAGTTAATAGCAGAAATATGACACAGAGTTGAGCATGGTACCAGTTAATAGCAAAATATTACACAGAGTTGAGCATGGTACCAGTTAATAGCAGAAATATGACACAGAGTTGAGCATGGTACCAGTTAATAGCAGAAATATGACACAGAGTTAAGCATGGTACCAGTTAATAGTAGAAATATGACATAGAGTTGAGCATGGTACCTGTTAATAGCAGAAATATGACACAGAGTTGAGCATGGTACCAATTAATAGCAGAAATATAACACAAGAGTTGAGCATGGTACCAGTTAATAGCAGAAATATGATACAGAATTGAGCATGGTACCAGTTAGTAGCAGAAATATAACACAAGAGTTGAGCATGGTACCTGTTAATAGCAGAAATATGACACAGAGTTGAGCATGGTACCAGTTAATAGCAGAAATATGACACAGAGTTGAGCATGGTACCAGTTAATAGCAGAAATATAACACAAGAGTTGAGCATGGTACCTGTTAATAGCAGAAATATGACACAGAGTTGAGCATGGTACCAGTTAATAGCAGAAACATGACACAGAGTTGAGCATGGTACCAGTTAATAGCAGAAATATGACACAGAGTTGAGCATGGTACCAATTAATAGCAGAAATATGACACAGAGTTGAGCATGGTACCAGTTAATAGCAGAAATATGACACAGAGTTGAGCATGGTACCAGTTAATAGCAGAAATATTACACAGAGTTGAGCATGGTACCAGTTAATAGCAGAAATATGATACAGAGTTGAGCATGGTACCAGTTAATAGCAGAAATATGATACAGAATTGAGCATGGTACCAGTTAATAGCAGAAATATGACACAGAGTTGAGCATGGTACCAGTTAATAGCAGAAATATGACACAGAGTTGAGCATGGTACCAGTTAATAGCAGAAATATTACACAGAGTTGAGCATGGTACCAGTTAATAGCAGAAATATGACACAGAGTTGAGCATGGTACCAGTTAATAGCAGTAATATGACACAGAGTTGAGCATGATACCAGTTAATAGCAGAAATATGAAACAGAGTTGAGCATGGTACCAGTTAATAGCAGAAATATAACAGAGTTGAGCATGGTACCAGTTAATAACAGAAATAAGACACAGAGTTGAGCATGGTACCAGTTAATAGCAGAAATATGACACAGAGTTGAGCATGGTACCAGTTAATAGCAGAAATATAACACAAGAGTTGAGCATGGTACCAGTTAATAGCAGAAATATAACACAAGAGTTGAGCATGGTACCTGTTAATAGCAGAAATATGACACAGAGTTGAGCATGGTACCAGTTAAT